>JAOXJM010000052.1:41690407-41733296 GCA_026413425.1 Tringa solitaria
TCTATCTCCCATTCCTCTATCTCCCATTCCTCTATCTCCCATTCCTCTATCTCCCATTCCTCTATCTCCCCTTCCATTTTGCCCCAAATACCTGCACACTGTTTACTGTGTTTGGAGTAAGAGCAGGTTGCAAGTGGTCATTTCCAGCCACCAATTTACCCAGTTACAATGGCTAGGGAAAAAAAGAATAGTTGCATCTTGGATTAAGGTGAAGAGTTGTCATCTGCCTTCTGACAACGTCCCTGGGTATTGTGAGAGGTCAGTGTTTGCTGAGTAGCAGTGCTCATACGTGACGGCTGACAGTGGTGGCTGTTCCTGGTTGGTGAACAGGCAGCTCTGGAGCGAGCTGTGGGCTCATCCAAGTGCAGTGCAGACTCATAAATTCCCTGGAAGAGGCAGGTCCTGGCCGTCAGATCTACCAAGAGAATTACAGCTCCCAGGAGGCTCTTCTGTATGGACCTTGCATCCCTTAGCTCACTTATCTGCTACCTTGTCCGCTCAGAGTGGCTTTCCTGTCCATGCCCTCGGTGCGCTGTGCTCTTAGAAATACTATTAGTCTGCTTTCAATCTCCATCTCAAGGAGCTGGGTTATGAAGCTGGCACAGCCTTTGAAATACAGAAGTCACAAGGGCTATGCCCAGAGGCCAATATGCTGAGATGATGCATCTTGAATAAGTAGAGTTGGAAATTTCACTTTCAACTTTTCCAGCCATCGCTGCCACTTCCATGCTACTAAATGCTATATTTCTCTATTTGGCTTTCATGCTGTTTGTCTTTCTAGACAGCTTTTACATAACTGAGTTCCACAGCATGCTACAAGTCTGACCGTTTAATTTAGACTTTTATTATTATTGGACTACAATACAACTCTGTATACTCTCCTATTTTTCAGCCATAATTATGCGTGATGTGGAAGGCATTGAGCTGCCCTTGCAGAAGATCTTGTTCTCACTGCCTCTGGACAAATATTGCTTCCATTACTTCTGTCATGTGGGCTTTCCATGGACTGCAGTGTCTTCCATGTAAATCCCAGAGTATACCAGAGAGCATTTGAGACACTTAAGTAACAGCTCCTGTGGTTAAAGAAGACTTTTGTCAAGCTTTACTGATTAGAATTCAGTCTTTCAAGGACGTAAATCACTTTCATGAGGGTGAAATGACTGAAGATGAAGATTAATGCCTTGGGGTTTTTTTCCTCACAAATAGGTTAATAATTCCTTCTCTTCCTATTAATTTGTTACAGATTTGAAGATGAAGCCCTTGCTGCAGTTGATGTTCTTCACCTGTATTTTCTTGATCAGGCACGCAGAAGCTGAGTTCTTCACCTCCATAGGTATGGAGGGAACTAATGTGTGATGTTGTGACATAGTTAATGTGATTCCCAAAACTGTTAAAAGTTTGCAGTTGAAGCATATGGCTTCTCTGGGGACTGTCAATAAAATAAGACAGTTCCTGTGTTATATTAGGAATTGTTCACCTGTTGTTGTCTTGAACACAACGCAAACCTTACACTAAAAGTCTTAGTCCTGAATTTATGATTTATGAAAAGAATTTAAGTGATAAATATGTGAAATATTTTCTTTCACAGAACCTGAAATCTTCTGTCTTCTCAGAAAGCTGGGGCTAGGTGTCAGAAGGAAAAATTAATATCCCCCTTACATTTTGTATGTTTTGTAAGACCTGAGTAAATCCTGAAGAACTCACATTGTTATAAGACCTGAAAATAAATTTATTTTTAGAACACCTTAATTCTTGTGATCTAATAGCTGTGATACAACAATGTATGATTGTGGTAGAACCTAAAAATAAGCACAAACTGAGCTGTCTCCTATGACTTGGTCTACTGTTTTGCTGTGGAATAGTGTGGGGAATTTCCCCCCATGATAGAGACTGATTAACTACAACTGGCTGTTCTCCAGAGTATGCTTTGCGTGGAGCTATTTCTGAATGGGGGAACTCAAAACTCCCTGTGGTTTGTTTTGCACCGCTGTGTGGAACCGCTCAGGCAGAGCGAGGCAGGGTGGTGTTTCACTGCCAATCCCCAGCACGTGCTCCGGAACTGGCTAAACAGCATTTCACTACATCCTCCTTATTTGGTTCTCTCTTTTCTTAAGTTAAGTAGCTTTTTGTACAAAGTTACTGCAAAGGATCACCTTTTCTTTACACTTACCTATTCCTGAACCTTTCCTAACTCTGACAATAGTCTAGCCTGCTGACTTCAAATCTGCTTAATCATGCCTCATTAATAGCTACTTTGGAATGCTGAAACTAAAGCTATGGCTGCATTTATAAATCTCATCCGGTCTTTCAGTCTTGGGTCTTTGAAGAGCAGGGTTTGTCATAGCAATTAGGATTGATGTGCTGGCAATTTCCACTAATGCTCATCAGGAGAGAGTGTGTGTGTGTGTCTATAAACATTAGTCTGAAATTCCTCTTACTTAACGTTAGGTTGTGTTTCCACAGTTACCCGTATTGAAAAACTGTAATTTTAAGTGATGCCAGTAGTTAGGCTAAGAATTTATTAGTGTGACCTAATCTGAATCCATATGTAGAACAGATGCTTTGGCAACTACTTGGATCTTTTGTTGCTTTGACTCAATATCTGTATTAATGTCAAACCTTTCTTTTCATTGTCTTGCATACAATTGTAAAACTAAAAGTAACTTGGAGGCAGTGGAAGGGTCACAGTAAGGCTGCGTGAGCCATTGAAGTTGACATTTTAAAAGTCCCTTGAAGCATTTGAATGCCAGACCTGTGTCTGTAACAGCTTTTGTGGTTTACAGGCATTAAAGTGCATACCCTTAATTTGTCTGTTCTTTGTGGTAGTTTTAATTGCCCTGGAGCATGTAAGGTCTGTCTCCTATGCTGTTGGAAATGGTTACTCCTTTAGGTCTGATTAACATTTGCTCATACTCTGTTTTTAGGTCAAATGACAGACCTGATTTACGCGGAGAAAGACTTGGTACAGTCTTTAAAGGAATATATCCGAGCCGAAGAGAACAAGCTCTCTCAGATTAAAAGGTAGGGGGAGAGGTCTGTGTGATGAAGGGTGACAAAATGGCTCATCTGTGTTCAGTGACACAATACCTCTTTGTCACCTCTCTTTGCTGCTACATCTTATTAATATTTCTTCAGCTGACCAACAGTGCAGTCCAGGTGACTGCCAGTGCTGCCTCTGAAGTGTTGGAGGGTTTCCACTCTGAAAATCAAAGCTTATGGTCTAGTTTCCATAAAGCTAAAAAGTTATTGGGGTTTTATTTATGCTTGTGTTTTCTACTAAGATAAGTGACACTCCCAGTGATTGTGTGCTCTATCTCGTTATTTTCCGAAGGGCAGCATGCTGAAAATTGATGGCCAAGACTCATTGCAAGTGAGATGCTTGCCCACTGTAGTAAGGTTTAAAATAGTAAGCAGGGAAGCAAATTTCTTTGAAAAGAAAAAGACTAAGTAAAAAAACCAGTTGTACTTCACTTTATCCATGTGAAGCTGAAAGCTTGAAAGCTGGCTATGATGGCAAAAGCAGCAATAAATTGATTCTAGCTGTGTAATTAGGATGACTTAAAAAGGAAGACATGTGTTCATAAATTGGTCTGCGACTGAGGAGTACACTTCTCGTTCCAGCTGGGCTGAAAAAATGGACGTACTGACGAGCAAATCGACCTCTGATCCAGAGGGGTATCTGGCACATCCTGTGAACGCATATAAGCTGGTGAAGCGTTTAAATACTGACTGGCTGGAATTGGAAAACCTGGTTCTTCAGGATACAACAAATGGTAAGGAGTTCCAGGGGAGAAGGTATTGGTAGGAGGTGGCCCCACAACACAGATTTTTATCCTCCTTGTGTTCTGGAAAGCTGCAAACTCAGCTGTGGTTCAAATGTCACTGCCAAGTTTGTTTGAAACTTAAACTAACGACTGGCCTCTTGTTTATTGGTTACCCAAGTGGGTGAAACTTGCTACTGAAACACATCTGTCAAGACTCAAAGAAACTATTATCTGCATTTTGTTCAGCTTGTGCTGCTTGGGGCAAAGAATGGGATATACTGAAGTGGTCAACTCTGGTGGCAACTGTTGGTTTACACCTGGTCTTGAGCTTTATGTTCCTCTTATATAAAATCTGCTTTGTCTCTTGTCTCTTTGTCTGCCATGTCTCTTGACAATCAATGTTTTTTGACTGTGTTGGTCAGTAGATAAGATTTAAAAATCAAAATATGAGAACCCATCCTGAATTGATGAAGGAATTCATATCAGCGCCAGCATTTAACAGTTGGCAGATGTTGTACTCAGTCTGTTGATAACAGGATAATGCACAATCCTTCTATATCAAATGTTTCCAGTACTAATCTTTGCTTTTGCATCCTGTTGTCAAAGTCTGAATTTGCTTCCATAGCTTGCTTTTTTAAAATACAGGTTTATTTTTACTGGACTTCTTGAAAGTCAGGGAGAAGAGGCTATGTTTTTCAGGCAGAACATTGGATGTTTTCTGTTTCTACTCTGCATATGCTAAAGTTTAGGTACTTGGAAGTTTTTTCCAGCCAAGATTTTTATTGCCTTTTGGAATAGTCATCCTAGATGGAAATAAAATATTTGATTCTATTGAGTGCTTCTGTCAATAATTCTTTTTCTAAAGGCTTCCTTTTCCAGTTCTGCTTGTTGCATGATTGGAAATAGCTGGGTGGTTTTCCTTCAGTTGATTCCCCCACTTATGCCCAAACAACATCCCATACAGCCTTGATACATTTATGCAGTGCATTTAATTTTATTTCTAAATGTTGCCTGGTTTTACCCGTCAGGTTTAAAAGCCTCTTACTAAGGTGCTCCCCCTACTTAGGGGATCCTGAATGAGTGTCTCTGGCCCTTGAGCTGAGATTTGAAAAGCTCTCATGGCTTTACAGGGTCTGAAATTGTCTATGACTATGATCTGCAGTTGTCTCTGGATATTGCAAGAGAACTGATGAAAGCTATTCTGTTTTCATGTTAGGAGATATTACAGGAAAATTAAGATCATTAGATTCACATTGTACTTTAGTGATTGTGTAGCATGAGAAAACAGGGGGGTTTGTTTATTTATCCTTTATTTCTTGCTTGTGAGCTGTATTTCTTAAAAGGAGACAGAAAATATTTTTGTAACTTTAAAGCCTAATAGGAGGCTTTAAACCTGGATTATTTGAATCTCAATTCCCAAAAGAAAGCAGATGTTTCCTCTTCTGTGTTAATCCGGTACTGATATTTATGCAACCTCTGGAAGTAACATCTTTCCCTTTTACTCCAAAGGCTTTATTGCAAATCTCACAATTCAGCGTCAGTTTTTTCCAACTGAAGAAGATGAGACAGGAGCTGCAAAGGCTCTGATGCGCCTGCAGGACACGTACAAACTGGATCCTGAAACTCTCTCTCGAGGAAACTTACCAGGTAAGTGCACAAAGGCCTCCTCTACTTAAGAAGGAAGGAAGTGGTAATATCCTTAAACTCTCTCTGGAAGTCCTTTTTTGGTAGTGAGGAAGAACCACGGTGCCGAAAGTCCACATGGTTCAGATGCTTGAGGATGTATCTACTTCAACCCATTGAGAGCAGCCTTGAGCTTATTCCCACCTGAGCCAAGGTGCCATGGTCTGCAGTGACCAGCTTGAGTAGCAGTTTTTTAAATTAGAATTACTTTAAAAGAAAGCATTGATTTTTATAATAGCACTTTCTTGTGGTGCTTCCTGTGAGTGCTACCTGTCCCTGATACCTTGTGAACCGAGGGAAGGAGCTGCTCCGTAATTCATTCCCCTGCTGGCTCTTACAAAGCTTGGCTCTGTTCTTCTTTGCTTATGGCTCTCCAGTGAGGCTGTGGTTGAATCACTTTGCTCCTGTTCTCTCTGTGAAATGGAGACTAACAGTTTTTGCCACAGATGTTTTAGAAAGTACATAGATATATTGGGGTGCTTCGGTGTTTTGGAAGCTGAGTCCTGATAAATCTTTGCTGCTGCTGCATATGAGAGCCTTACTGAAAGAGGTTATGGTTGCTAGTAACACACTATTTACGAACTGAGTAGGCATCATTAGCGTGTGGGTAGATGAGTTGACAAAACAGGTTTAGTTATTATGTGTAGGTTATTAACAGTGAACTTAAAAATTAAGTCTTATCTATGCATCTGCTGAGCAGGAGCAACCGGAAATCAGTGCAGAGTGACAGTTAAATGGATACCCAGTTTGTCTAAATAACAATCAGCTTACTTATGCACAAATATACAGCTCCAGTAAAGAGTGAACAAGCTAATTCTGCATATAATCAGGCTTCCCTGATCATCTAATAGTCTTAACTTGGATGTTCAGTAAAATCTGTTAAGCTGTTAGTCTGCTCTGCCTTTGTCTGCAACAGGAAACACAACTGCTTAACACTAATTTCTGTGTTAAGCTTCTCTTGGTTTCTGAAGGAAATAACGCCATGGAATGTGATCTTTAGAATGTAGTCTTTAATTCTGAAAGTGATCAATTGAGTACAGAACCTGAAATATTGTCAAAGCATTGTCTTTTGGATGATAAAAGCATGTATTTACAGATAATCCTTAATTTTGTGTATTTGAAGTCGAAGGTGCTTCTGTGTGGATTGCTTAAAGCTGTCTTTTTGTTTTTAGGAACAAAATACAGATCCTCTTTGACAGTGGGCGACTGCTTTGGCATGGGGAAGACAGCTTACAATGACGGAGACTACTATCACACAGTACTCTGGATGGAACAAGCCTTAAAACAACATGATGAGGGGGAGGATACAACAGTCAGCAAAGTGGAGATCCTAGACTATCTCAGCTATGCTGTTTTCCAGTTTGGGGACTTAGACAGAGCCATGGAGCTTACCAGGCGTCTGATATCCCTTGGTAAGAACAAAAAACCTGCTATTTGAGTGCTGGAGAGTGTTGCCAGCAACAGAGCCAAGAGCAGTCATGGCCCATCTGTATTGGTGAGCTGACTGGTAGGATAATCCTGCCAGATGACTTGTAATAAACATAGGTCCTGGAAAAAAAAAACCCAAACCCTACCAGTCTACTTATATATGAAGTATCTTTAACAAGCTGTCTTATAGCTCATGCTGTTGTTATTCCAAGACTAAATGTGTGTCTCGCTGCACCCTTGTGATTTGCTTCAGTGTACTGAGAGTATTTGGTACTGGTTGGCCTGGATTGACTTAGGCAGTGCTGGATCTTCTGTAAAGTCTGACTGACTACACCTATTCCCCTTCACTCCTCAGTACAGATACTCTTTGCTAGAATAACACTTTGCCTGAGATCTTAAAGTATTTATTTCTGAATATTCAGAACAGATTGAGTTTCTTCAAACCTCCTTTTATCTCTGGTCTGTTTCTAGCTTTCTCTTGAGTAAGCAAATAAGCATTGCTTCCTATACAGCTTTGCCTAGTTTCCTGCATTGGAAAGGTTTATCCTCTCCAATTAACATCTAATGTGTTATGTATTTGTATGTTTTTTCAATCAGCTGTTCTTAATTTAGATGTTAGCTGCATCCTGGGAGTGGGTGAAGCTTTTCTGTTGAAAAATCTGTATCGGTCTAATTTCTGTAGACACTGGAATTCATAGATTAAAATTGACAAGGATATGAATATGCATTGGATCTAGCTCCCCTGCAATAATAGGGTTTAGCACTGATAGCAGAATGCAAATCCTTATCAGCACCAAACAGTGGAACAGACTTGGCAGTCCCTTCTGGGAGCAGCAGCTTCCTCTGCCCTGGGCTCAACTTCCTTATCTGGCCATTAGTAGCCCATGCTCTAATGAGTGGTTACTTCTCTGGCCTTCTGGGTTAGTTAAATAAGATAAGCACAATAACCTTGGGAGGGTCACATGGGAAAGAAGCTCTTCTAGGTGTCCAGAAACACTTTGCGGTGAACAAGGAATTGTTCCTTCTTAGTTAAGGGAGGACCTTTACCATCTGCTTAGTGGTGGTAAAGATGCATTGATGATGTTGCTAGATCTTGCACCCATTTTTAAAAAGGGTAGTAAGGAGGACCCTGGGAAATACCAACTTGTCAGCCTCACCTCTGTGCTCTGCTAAGGCACGTGGAGGACAGGGAGGTGATTTGAGACAGCCAGCGTGGCTTCACCAGGGGCAAGTCCTGCCTGACAATCCTGGATGGAGTGGACAAGGGAAGAGTTACAGATGTTGAGAGAAAAGGAGGGATGTGAAGACAAACTCCTACTTTTTTTTTTTCCTGAAATACAAGTTTTGTCATAGATCCTTCCAGAAATGATTCTTTCACAGATTATGCCTGTCTTTCCTCTGCAAAGACAGAAACTTCCCAGTGCTGGTTTTCAGTGCCAATGCCTTTGGTTACCTGGTAATGCTTTAGGAAGGGGAGAATTACTGCTGTGTCTTGATACAAAGACTTGTTTGTATTAACAGTTCCTGAGATTGCGTAAATCACTGGTTCTGTCTGTCTTTCTCTCAATGAAGACAGCACTCATGAGAGAGCAGGCAGTAATCTGCGGTACTTTGAGAAATTGCTGGAGAAGGAGAGAGAGGAGAAGGAGAAAGAGAGCTCAGTGAACAAGACCCTGACGACAACAGAACCAGTGGTGCAAAGTGGTGCCTACGAGAGGCCTCTTGACTACTTGCCGGAGCGTGACATCTATGAGGCCCTTTGCAGAGGTGAAGGGGTAAAAATGGTAAGAGAAAGGCAAGGCTTTCCCAACTCTGTTGCCTTTGTGTAAGGGGGATAAAGCTTGTTGGGAGGTGTTAAATTTTGCATTCTGTGAAGCTGTTTTTTTAAGAAAAAAATTAAGTCTAGTTCTGCCCAGGCTGAGATTTCTACCGTATGTCTTGGCCTCTCTATCTTTGCCTGTCAATCCTAGACAGAAAAGAGCTCTGAACAGTACCTCTTAAAGGTTGTTGCTGATTCTCGTCAACCCTTTCAGTTGCTGGCTGTCCTGATACACCAGGAGGCTTTTTCCACTGAGAGCTGGTTGTGCTTTTCTTCCCCTTTTGCATTTTAAAGGCACGTCCTTCTGGGGTGACTGTAATGGAGACTGTAACCAGTCTCTGTTACCTCTCAACGAATGTGGCTTTAATTCCAGTGCAGGGAAAGGAATCCATTTACTTCATCTGCATAGTCTTAATTATAAGAACCACAGTTTCTACAGCTGGCTGTTTGTGTAGTTATTTCCTTAATCTGTAACTTATTATAGCTTAACTCTGCTAAAGGTTAGTGTTTCAAATGTTGCTCAGTGGTATCTTGAGTGGCATACATTGGGTTTTTTTATTTGCAGTAAATTGCAGAATCGCTTATGCTTACCTCTTAAATCTGCCAGTCAGCTGATGACTTTTCCAGTGTGCATGGAATGAAGCCCACTTTGGTTTTTGTCTTGCCTGTTTTAAGTTCATGGAAAGTGTCTGAGCAAACAATGTTTTGTTTGGCGTTTTGTTTCAGACACCTCGAAGACAGAAAAGGCTGTTTTGTAGGTACCATGATGGAAACAGAAACCCTCATCTGCTCATAGCTCCCTTTAAGGAAGAAGATGAATGGGATAGCCCTCATATTGTACGATACTATGATGTCATGTCTGATGAAGAAATTGAGAAGATTAAACAACTAGCTAAGCCAAGGGTAGGTTTCCCCTCTACATTTCACTAATGACTGCTAATTCCATGCTTTAATCTCTGTTAGCAAAGACTAGGCAAAGACTTTGAAAGATCTGGTTTCATACTACAGATGATACACTGCAGCTGTGAGCCTAAGGGGAACAATTTTGAAATTCCCTGGTGATGTAGGACCACAGAGTCCAGGCTGCTGTGAAGGTATTTATGCATTGTTGCACTTAATTATGCAAAGTTTTTGGTAAATGGCGTAGGAACCTTTTAGGAAACCAGGAACTAGACCTGAAAAGGTAGGTGACTGACTGGCTTACAGAGGTGGGAGTAGGTGTCCAAACTTCAAAACAAAATTAAAGCCCAAATCCCAACAGAAGTGGGGAAAAAACAGTGGGGTTTTAAGCTATGCTAGAAGAATATCTACATGTTTGGGGTTTCTTGCTACAGGAAACCTGGAATCCACAGCTTCTGTTTTAAACTGTAGTCAAGGCAGGCACTTCAGATGCTGTGGTGCATCCAGGAGTGGAACCGTGGTGTTCTCCTGAAGCTATACACAGCTTATTGGGAATAATGTGATACAGTTAACACAGACTGCAGAAAGCATTTGTGCTCTTAAGTAATTCCTCATCTGGGACTTGGGGAGGATGGAGTACTTGTAAGGTAGCATGTACATTGCAGTCATTCTCCCAGAACACTTTAGATGTGAGTTTTCCACATCAATAGCTGGCTGTTGGGCAGCAGAGATGCAAGTGTGAGAGCCTTGGTTGTACCAAGTGTAGATCCAACTCAAAGGCAGCAGCTTTGAGTGGAGACCCTTGTTTTGAGCAATATCTCCACACAAAAAAACCAGCTCCCTAATGTAACTAGCAATGACCTCTTCTGATTTTTCTAGAGGTGGCAGTTCCTGTCTGTTTCCTTTCTGGCAAAAAAAAAAATATAAAAAATTATGGCAGTGTGAGGTCAGTAGTAGATACTACACCTTCCTTTACTGTCAGGTCTGATAAGCATCTAAAACTAAACTCTTCCATTTTTATAGATGAATGGTTCATCTTCTCTTCTAGCTACTAAAATTCCAGTCAAGAATTTTTCTTCTGTATGTATTTCTAAATGTAAACTTAAGTAGTTAGAAACAGATTGAGAAACTGATGCTTCCTAAGACCATTAATAATTTGGAATGTTTGTGGAGCTGGACTTCTGTGACTAGAAGCCAGCTATGGGAGTGTTGGCAGAACACTCCTGTCTCAGTGAGGACTCTCACCTCCATAAATGGAGGCTTTTTCCTATTACATCATACTATAAAACTTCAAGAGCTTCAGATAAAATGGAAACACTCAACTAGAGCATATCACTTAACCTATTTTATCAAATTAAGCACATTCTAAATAAGACACTTATTGATTTTTTTTGTTTGGTTTTTCCCTTTTTTTTTTTTCAGAGTTTTATGGAAAGTCTTAAGTCTCGCTCACTGATTTTTGTTTATATTACTAATGTCAGAGGAATTCTTCATATAAGCTATGTACTGTAGAACTGGGATCAGTCCATGCAAGAGCAGGCAAATATTGTAGTCTTAAGATTCAGGTGAAAGTTTTCAATTAAAAAAAATAACCAACCAACCATTTTCTTATAATTTTTTTCTAAATCAATCTATAGCTCAGCTGCAGGAGTAGCTTTAAATTCTGCAATACTACTGAAATAATGGAAAATGCAAGTCCTATGATGAGATGGTCGTTAATAAATATATCTTAGTTTTGGCCAGAAAATTTGAGTTTGTAATCATGGGAGCTTTCAGACAGAACTCTGAAGTAGTGTGTTAGTTTTGGGCACAGAAAGATGAGCACTTTCTTTGTTCTAAAATGCATTTGTGAGCAATTTCTACTTTTGGGTCCAAGCACTTTAACATTATCTGCCATTTATACTTGCCAATATTTTTTTTTTTTTGTAGAGAAACAACATCTGTACGTGTTTGAGAGTGGCTGTATTCAAGTTGGGGTTTTGTGCTTGTTTTGCAAAATGCAATTGCTTTTACTCTGGTTCCAAAAAGTAGTTCCAACTTTTCAGGCAATACATCAGAGCTAACTGGGAAGGGTCAAGAAAATTCTTAACTTTATTGGTGTGGATAGCACTGGGACAGGTCTCCATGAAAACATGAGAACTTTATTCCCAAAATTCTGGGTGTTACCTGCAGTGCAGCCATGCCTGAAGAGGCGAAAATAGGGCATGGAGGGGGACTTGAATATTTTTTGAACTTGGTGCTGTAGGTTTTCAGCAATATAGAATTTCAGAGGGAAAGCTGAGGGAGTGCATGCTAAACTAAACACAGATTCTAAGAGGCAGACGGGATGAAGCTTCTGACTGATTCAATGTGTTATGATTCTTCAAAGCCCAGAAAATGCCTTTTATAATGCTGCTTGAGGCTTCACATTTATCGGTGGGTTGTACCAAGCGAGTTATAGATTGTATGTCTTGAATAAAGAAGCCTGCCTATCAGAAAGAGGAGATATGGAATAACATGAATGCAGTCAGGCTTATTTTAGTTCTGATTTATTTAGATCAAATGCTAGGGGCAGAAATCAAGCGAGCATATACAAGCTTGAAAATGGCAGCAGAATGACACGTTTGGGAAGCTAAATTATATCCCCAAAGCTATGCTTCGTTGTACAAGTGAAGAACAACATTCAGTCAGCCTGGCTCTTCTGCTATGATTTATGCAGGAGAAATCTGGAATAAAATAACAATGAGTCAGAATTGCAGGAACAGTGATGCCAAGAACTCTTGTGTAGGGACAAGACAGCTGACATGGATTGTGAAGCTGGCTGGAGACTTACTTGAGGAAAAATGAGAGAAATAATGACTGCATACTCCGAAGAAAATGCAAATAGGCTTTCTGTGACCTATAATTAAGTGGAAGGAAGGAGGCATGATTTAAAGTGTCTGTGGTTTGCAGGAGTTAAATTTAAATGCGGTCTGAGTTTACAGTCAAAGATAGGTGTGTCCCAGTTCTTGTTCTCAGCTGCAAGTATAAAACCAAAGGGACCTGTTGTGTGTTGTTAACAGTACTCTTATCACTTTGGCACCACAGCAAATCTGACTGGTTTTGCCAAATTCCACATTTCCATTACTCACTGTAAAACGTATAGGTGAACCCTGCTTTTGCAGGGTTACCTTCATAATGGAGTAACGTTATCTCAAACTATCCCTGTGAATTAGAAGTTCCGAGGCGTCTTCCAACTGGAAAATTGGAGCACTGTGATGTTGAGAGTTGCCCTCAGGAGTTTTCTACCATTGTGGGTTTGCCTGCCCCATAATTTCGTAATTTGTAATTCATTCTGTAGACACTTTTACTTGTTGTTTTTCATCTAAGAATGAGGTTGGGTTTTTTTACAGTCCATGTAAGGAGCAGGCTGATTAAATTTATGAAGTATCCAGTGATTCTCTCTTTGCCAAGAACTTGGGCTTCATATGTTGTTAACTTTTGTTGTTGTTCCCTCTTGCTAATATTGACTCCAGCTGTTTAAAAAAATACCTTCTAAACCTGTTCAGTACTTGTGGATTTAAGGAATCATGATCATGGCTTGTGCAGTCAGTCAAATTCTTTTTCCAGGATCAAATGCAGGTGATGGATTGCACTTGTGTTTCTGCATGTACTGTTTTAGCATGAAATGGGAACAAACTTGGAGGTTGGAGCTATAACTTTCATCCAGTGATATATTGAAGTTGGAAAAATCAGGTGTTGATTTTGCTTAAGATGGGAGAAATTTTTTTCTAACCTGTAGTTGATGTGTTTCTTCCCCCTTGGGATATTTTTTTCTTTGACACAGCTGGCACGAGCCACAGTACGAGATCCCAAAACCGGTGTCCTTACAGTTGCCAGCTACAGGGTATCAAAAAGGTAAGGACAGAGAAGAGTTTAGCTTTAAGGTTTTTGTGCTTCACACCTGTAAAACTGAACTGCTTTGCATGTAGCAAAAGCTTGCACAACAAATGCATGGTAAATGGCTCTTTTAGCCATCTGACCGAGGGCAGGAGACTCCTTCTGCCTTGGGAAATGGGTCATTGTGGTTGGTATTCCAAAAATAACCGTGTTTTCAATCCTTCCCTTATTCCAGCTCATGGTTGGAGGAAGATGATGATCCTGTTGTGGCCAAGGTGAATCAACGAATGCAGCAGATCACAGGGTTAACAGTGAAAACAGCCGAACTGTTGCAGGTTGGTACACTTGTCTGGTCAGATTGCTTCCTGGGAAAATTAGCCGCTGGTCAGGGTGGTCTGGTGCTTCTGCAGATGTAAAGTAAGCAAAGTGGTGCTTTTCAGCCTTCTGTGCTCCTGGATAGACTTACGTATGTAATAAAACACACATGTGTGACACAATCTAATTCTAGGCTGTGGATCTCCTAGTTTGGCCACACGTACTACAGAAATACACACACTTGGCTTCCTCCTCTTCAGAGGAGGTAAAACTTGCTGCTAATTCATGTTAAACAGGCCCTTGTAGTGATAAGACAAGTGCTGCCATTTAGACGTGTCTGGCACTGAGAAATACTCTCAGTGAAACCCTTAAACTAGGAAAGGGAAAGAGCACTCAAGTTGTTTCTCATCCATATATCTCATTTCTGGCAATCTAAAGAGAGATTTAGTGTGCTGTAGATAATAATCTTGCCGCAAAGTGCTGTTTCTCAAAGCATGTTTTGGGTATCTGAGGGCAAATGTTATCTTCTGCAGAAGTCACCTGCAGTTCAGTGGATGTTTGTTTCCTTCTTCCATGCTGTAGGTTGCCAACTATGGGATGGGAGGGCAGTATGAGCCACACTTTGATTTTTCTAGGGTAAGTTCACACTTTTGATTATTTCTTGGTGGGGAGAGAGGAACAGGTTGTTTTGCGAGAAAACTGTTGAAACTGTTTTCTTTTAAAACATTTGGTGTATAGCCCTGTTGCATGGATGGATTGTGAGTTTTGAAAAGCCTTTGCACTGCCCTCTCTGACGCTAGAAGTTCAAGAGAACAATGAACAAATCTGACTGCCTGCTTGTCTTTGTTACCTTGGTTCCTTGCACAGCATAGAGACACTAAAAGATACTCACGCAGCACTCGAATATGCTCTTCCCATTACTTTATTAGCAAACTGGTCTGCAAGCCCTTGGTTGTGACTCTCTGTTGTTCCATTTGGCTTCTGAATTCAGCACTTTGCAGGAGCTGGCTGAGCAGATGTCCCTTTGCTTCCTTCCAAAAAAGTGGCCATTATGGAAATTTTTATGGGTCATACAGCCCTCCTGGCAAAGTCCTTGGTGTGGGGGCAGCTATAGGGTCTGAGGAGCGTTGTTTGGATCTGTGTTCAGGAGGGCAGTGCTACAGTGAGCAGAACCTGCAGCTGGTGGGTGCTCGGTCCCCACTAGGCACTAGAGGGCTCTACCCGGTAGATAACAGCTCTGGTTTGCAGCAGATGGGAAGAAAAGAGGGACAGGTTCTTAATTGTTACCATATCACAGTTTATGAACATGCTAATCATACTAAAGAGCTATGGTGACCGGTAATTTCAGCTAAAAAATCCATCTGATGCCTTGGTTTCCAGTAGAACTCTGGCATTTCAATGGAATCTCACTAAATTCAGACACTCCCAGTGATTTTACCTGGTAGAAGGGGTTGCTGTAGCCGGAGCACAACCCAATTACTGAGTGTGCAATTGAAGCCACTCTACTTAGCCCTCTTTAAAAAAAATAAAAAAATCCTGTACTTCAGCACTGTGGAACCTCATATTCATTAGCTTTGGCCTGGTGAGAGAATTTTCCTGTTAACGTTAAGACTGCTTCGTTTCCTGAGTCAAGCAGATGCTCTTAAATTCTCTTCAAAGCCTTTGAACTCCAGGACCTCAGCCATCAAATTGGCCGGTGTGGACTTTGCTTTTGGATTAGGCAGCTGGGGCAGAGCTCCACATGGAACGTAGCCTTGGCTGCGGTCCTCAGCTGAGACAAGGCAATGGCAGAATTTGCCGTGGTTCTGGACTGGTCCTCCAGGCTCTCTGTGCATCCCAGATCTCAGTATTGAAATACTGTTGGAGTTCGGAAATGCACGGCTGGACCTGGGTTTGGCAGCAGTGGCAGAAACCAGGGAATCCCCTCTATCTCAGTGCTCTTATGTTGGCTCTTTTAGATTGAATTTGCATATGCAGATGCAAGGGTCTTTTTTTTTTATGAACCCATTGCATATGCAGATGCAAGAGTCTTTTTTTTTTTCATGAACCCACTTCAGGAAAGACCTTTTATTTCTTGAAATATACTTCAAGTAAATTGTACTGTAACATCTCAGATGGTGTCAGTGGTTTTCCTTGTTGTTTGTCTTCTCTAATACTGATTTCTTCTTTTCTTTAAATGTTAAAAATTAATGTGTTTGTGTGCAGGAGTGTACCTTAATGTCTCCTGGCTGAAATTACTTCCTGACTATCAGCAATGTAAATAAACTTTTAATTGCATTTTTTTGAAGAGAGGACAGACACATTGGTGTTCTGGATGTTCTTTCTGCTTCTAAATTGACACCAATGCGATCTCATACTTCAACGAATGAAACTCAAAAATGTTTCCTACAGAATAAAGACAACTTGATGTTTTTGATGTGGTCCTTAGTCCTGAAAAGGCAACCACCTGAAAATTCGTTAATGCTATTCTGCAATTTTTTCCCTTCTCGTGACAGACTTTCTTTGAGTCACTACTACATTTTCGAGAATCTAGTGTGTTATCTAAAGCCCGCTGAAGATGAGTTTTTTCATATTCCTCTCAGTTGGTGACTTTGGATCAGTGTCAAGTACAGTAATGGCCTGCTGTTAACTTTGCTCGGATAAATCTGTGTCACAGGCCCTGAAAACATCACTTCTTCTCTGCCTTAAGAATTGCTTTGGTGTTACTTCTCCTTGCAGCGTCCGAGTGCTACACGCATGCAGTTATGGCTGCAATTTGTAATGGCTTCAATGTTGCCCCATGTCAACTATCCCCTTCCTATCCCAACTCTTTAAACTGGGCTTGAGGATCTCTCTGCAGAGCTACATGTGTGTCACTCTAGTGCGAGCCCGTTTGGAATTTGGGTTAAAGTTGTTGTCTGTTACAGCGACCCTTTGACAGCACACTCAAATCGGAAGGAAATAGGCTAGCGACGTTTCTTAACTATGTAAGTACCTTTGTTTGTCTGCTGTCTGTGAGCTTGAAGTTTGCAGTTACTCTCATTTAATTTTATAGAAAGATGAGCCAGATGCTTTCAAGCGGTTAGGGACTGGAAATCGTGTGGCCACTTTTTTAAACTATGTAAGTATGATGATCCTTGCATTGAGTGTAACTTTAGCAGCATCTTGTTTACAGCTTGTGCAGTTGGTTATTTGCTAGAGATTCCCTGGCATCTGGAAGTAGGGATTTCGTTATTCGTGCAGCATCAGGTGCTGTCCCATCTGAGTTGATAGAAGTCTGGTGGTGTTTAACCTCAGAGCAAAAAATTTGCATATTGGGCCCAGCTTTCCCTTTTGGCCACTCTACTGTGAAATCTTTGACTTTGTTGAATTCCTGTTGGTGAGAGAGGAGAATTTGGCTTATTTCTCAAAGATGAGTTCCCAGGGATTCCTCATGTGCTGTCCTGTTTGAGAACCTGACTATGAGCCATTTATTGTGATACAGTCATGTTCTTCCACTGCGGTTTGACAGCACTTGATGCTGTGGTCTGTCTGCCTCCATTTTTAGCTGTTTGTCAAGGCTAGAGATACTCTGGCATCGCTGTCACTTCAGCAAATGGAGGAGACATAGCTAATAAACTCGGTGCAACTGGATTACAAATGCAGTATTAAAAAGATTCATTAATTGCATGTATTCGTTATACAGCCTACAGACCATGTACACTGGAATCATAAACAAAATTGCCACTGATATTGGCAGCCAAACGCTTTCGCAGTGGTCTTCTGACAACGTTTTATCTATCAAACTGTACTTGCTCTATCAGTAATTCGATTGCCTAATCTATTATGTCTGACTTCTGATTGATACAACTTCAGACTTAAAATTCTCTGATAAAATATTTATGGCTGAGCTGGTATTTTGAGTGTGAAATGCAGCTCAAAACAGAACCAGAAGTGCTTTCAACTTGATACGACGGGGGAGGAAATCCAAAACCAGAATTGGAATAAGATAAGTAGCTGTGAAATAGTCTGCTGCTGAGAGGCTTTAATTTTAAATTATCTCTATCTGGATTTTGTTTGCTTCTCAGACTTTTGAGCAAAACTTGATTTAGAGTGATATTCTCTGCCAGTTGTACATGGTCAAAGGTGATTTACCCTTGTGTGTCCCATGTAGGATGTAGCATACATGTACCAACACCCTTACTAAAAAGAGTGGTTGTGTTGCTAAGATGTAGGTATTAACTTGCAGAGTCACATGCACGTGCTTTCTAGTTGGAAGGGGCAAAAAACTGTGCACCTGTGGCATCTTATGCCCTTTTATTGTAGGTACTGAGCAGGAGGACACCAGAGGGGTATAACATCCACTTTAAACAGAAATCCAAGTTACAATAGAGAATGTGGGGACTTGGGGAGTGGATTTATAGTAGTTCTGCTGTTCAAATTTGGTAGGAGCTGCATCTGACCCATTTGTTTCTTTTAATTAGAATCTGATCAAAAACTCACCGAAATCAGTGGAAAGATTGCTTTTTTTAATGGGAGTGTTTCTAGGATCTTTGGTGGGTTTTGCATCAAGTCTAGAATTTAGAGTGAATCCATCATTACTGATGAATTCAATAGGGTTAAATTCATTCCAGTGTAGAACGGCAAAGCATAAAGTTACACGCTTTTCTTTAGAGTCACGTAGCTGTTTGTATTGAAGCTTGAGATGTATAAAGCCCTTGAAGTGGTGTAACGTCACTGGTGAACAGCACAGAAACAGGGCAGTGAGGTTTTCTCTTCTTGTAGAGTTTTTGAAGTGGTTGACCAAGATGCATAAACTAAATTATGTTCCAAAGACATGGTTTCAATTTAGGAGGAAACCTGTGGTTTAACAGACACTTGTTTTCCTAATTGGATCATAAAGTGGAATGAAATTCTTGAAGCTGCCTTACTCTGAAGTCCTCTCCCTTGTTCTAGAGTATGAGCTTATTAATGCTGCAGGTCCAGAGCTCCTTATGGCTGATTGTTCAGCACCTTGTCTAGATATATATCATCTATTGCACAAACAAAAGCCCCCAGCTGAAATAAAAGCCTTCAGTAGCAGAAGAAGCCTTCAGAACCTGTGTGGTTCGTGCTGGTTGAGGTGCCTCCCTTCCTCGTCAAGGCCTCTTGTAGAGGTGCAAATAGAAATCTCTCTCTGGTAGGGGCTTGGGGCACTTTATGGGACTGGATGTACAAAAAACATTGTAAATGGACAGTTTGTGGACTTTGTTTTCTCAGATGAGTGATGTAGAAGCTGGAGGAGCTACAGTTTTCCCTGATTTTGGGGCAGCAATATGGCCTAAGAAGGTAAAGTCTACTCATCTCTACTCTGGACATGGCTGAATTAATAAAGTTTTTTTTATGTGCTATGAGTGGTGACCTATGTTAAAGTGTTTCATAAAAGCCTGTAGCTGAATTCATAGGCACTTCCTCCCCACCCTCCTTACTGTAATGTGAATAATTATATTGACTAATTTCTGACTAATCGAGATCTGATTTCACTTTTCAGGGAACAGCAGTGTTTTGGTACAACCTTTTCAGAAGTGGCGAGGGTGATTATAGAACGAGGCACGCAGCTTGCCCAGTACTAGTAGGGTGTAAATGGGGTAAGTAATGCTCCTTTAGGAACAAAACCTGAAGGAAAGGGTGTGTGTATGCAAAGTTGATGATATACTGAACCCTTAAAATGGCATTTAATAACCTCGGTGTTGCCCTTTTAATTATTGGAGTCATTTGATGATAATGAAAACTCCTACCATCAGTATCATGTAGTATTAAGCAGCTACTTTGTTCAGCTGTAACTTTTTTAATGAATTTGTTTTGTGACAATGACATCACAAAGTGTGTAAGAATGTCACTGGGCTTGTGCAGTGTGTCAGGATCAGGATGACTTGAATTCTCATTTGACTAGAATCAGGTCTGTTCCTATGAAGCCTTGTGTGTGGCTTTAACTGTCAGAGGAGGAGAGCTCCCTGTAAAGTAAATGTGTCTGGAGATTGGGAATTTCTGCCAACTGCTGAAAGCTTCTCAAGCTTCATGTCATCCACTCCACTACCCACCTCCCCCAGCCTCCAAGGTATTCCCCTACAGTGCCAAAGCTATAAATGATACCAGACCCAGAATACGCTGCTCTGTCACTATTGGTCCCAGCATTGTGCAATTGGAAAGATCCTTTCTTCCCCAACCTTTTGAGTCTTCCTGTGTCTTTCCTGTTGGATGAGTAGAGGAGGATAAGCAGGGATCCTTAGACTGAGAGATGAGATTTTACGTGAAGTACCAATCTGTGTTGTGGTGATACATGCACTGGGTATGTGGTAGTAACTAATTTCATGTCCTTATTCCACAGTTTCAAACAAATGGTTTCACGAAAGAGGAAATGAGTTCTTAAGACCTTGTGGGAGAACAGAGGTTGACTGAAACCCAACCTGCTGCAAGCCTTTGCTTCTCTGTCTCCTTTTCTACTGGTGGTTCTTCCCATTCATTTCTAAGAAATGATCCATCTTTTTCTCCAAGAGTTCTGGCACTTTACCCAAAAAAGGATGACAAAATATGTAACACCTGTAAAAGAAAGTAAATGGCGTTATACACGTACTTGTGTTTCAGATGATGTTATTTCCATGTCCCCCTCACCCCACCATCATCATTTCACCTGCCTCCCACCCTCCCAGCTTTCTCTGTACTGGTGGCGCAAACGGTGCTGTGGGTGATTCGGTGTGTTTGGGTGCCTGGTCTTGTGCCTTTTGTACCTCAGAAGATTTAGATGTTAAATATTTCTTTGAACCAAAGGAATTTTTTTTAAAGTTTTGTGTACATGTTGATTTTATTGTATTTCTATGGATCACAAGTTTTGAAACAAAAATAAATGTTCTTTCCGTAAAGTGAATCTCTACTTTGTGTCCTTAATAGATCTATTGCTGCTTGGGTTTCGGGAGCAGCAGGCCTTTACTTTTCCCTTTACTGAGGGCCTGTTCCTTTGTTGCTGTTTTTCTGTAGAAAACACATCATGGTTTTGGACAGGGTTTTATTTAAGGGGCCAGCACATGACACAGAACTGTTGCACCTACTGAAGCTGGAAAGTTTAATTGGTGTATTGAAGCTGTAATGTATTACACTTATGAAAAGCCTTTCCCTGGGGTACTTTCTATTTTTGATGCAAGCATTTACAAAAATCTGAAGTCTTTTGAGACTTTCAACAGTCTTGACAATTGTTGATTCTAAAAGTAGGCATCTCTGATGAAACACTGCATTTTTACCACAGGAACACCTGGTCTGGCATCACTCAGCACCTTCTGAAGTCAGCAGGGTGGCTTGCAAGCAAATCTTAATCTGCTTTTGTAGACTGGAGCAGGGTTTTGTCTTGCCCCTCAGACAGGCTGGGTATAGTCATCCCCTTTGAACACTGGGATTCAGATTCTTCTTTGCCTTTTTGCTTCATTAGTCTGTGTGTGTAATGGCCACAAGCCATTGCGTGTAGGACAGTGTTGTCAGTGAGTGAAAGGAAATCCCATTCCTGAGTGAAATTCCAAAGAAATGGAAACAATAATAATAAAAAAATAGGCCAAGTTGTGGAGAAATAGGCAAATGTAGAACCATGCTGTTAGTACCAGAGTGTTGTGTTGATGTGACAGTGTGCAGGGTGGATTGACTTCAGGCCGTTTCTGGTGTGACCATGACTTTGTGGGGATATTGAGTGACTGCAGGTGAACTTAAAGCAGAAAATGGTAATGGTTTTAGGACCATAAGTTATTGCTTAAAGACTAGGTCGGGCAATTGTTAATATACCAATGTATGAAACTGGCTTGAGAAAGTGAGAGAAACTTGCAATTACACCAAAACATCCAGGGAAAAGTGATGTATCTGCTGTCCTTCTAGGAAAGGTTTCCGAAAGAGAAGGGGTTTACATGTTGGCTATAACAGGTGTCATCCATTTATTGTATCAGTAATAAAGCAATGGGACTTAGCAATATATGTTCATGTGCTCCTGAATTTTACATGTGAGGAATTTATGAACTTAATGGCTATTGCTTTGTGTAGTTATTTAGGTGCAGCGTGTAACTACGTGTGTTCACTTAAGTTTAATTTTTCTGTTAAACCACTGGTTGAAGAGAGAGATCTTGGATTGCCCTGGCAGAGACTTGTTGAGCTCCAGTTGTTAACGATACTGAAATGAGAGGAGAATCTAGCCTTGTAAATAAGCTTTGTGGGAACGGTTATAGCAGGTAGCTGTAGGAATTGCAGTGTTTTTTCCTCAAAGCTTTAATGGCCCAGCACAGCAGAGCTCGAGAGCTGCTCTCCAGTCTCTCACAATGCTCCTTCGCTTGCCATGAATGTTGTGGTTGTTGGCTGGCCCTTCAGAATATTTCACTGTTGACCTCTAGTTTTCTTAGTAAAATCTCTCAGCGCAACATAAACTTGGGAAATAAGGAGTTCTGCTTTAAAAGAAAGCATTTGACAGATGACAGTCTCACAGATGTGAAGAAGAACTGATGATGAGCCAAAGCCACAATCTTGGGTTGGAACACTTTGGATTTTGGGGGGGTGGAAGAGGAATCTACTTAGACTTTCTGTCAACGTGGTATGTTGACAGATAAAGTTCACATCAGGACTCCGGCCAAAAATCTGCACATCCCACTTCTGAATTAGCGTGGTTGGCTGGGAAATGGCACTGTTAACTGTGTTATACTGAACATTCAAGGCTAATTTTACTTGCTTGTTTTCTATGGGAAAAATCTTATCCTATTCTTTATCTTCCACCGTGCTTGGGTCTGGCCCTGAAGCAGGACGTTGTGAGCGTGGATGCAGAACAGCTGGAATGCTGAGCTTCCTTTTCTGCTGTGGGCAGGATTTGCTCACTGCTGAGCTGTTCTGAAGAATAATAGCTATTTCGGAGAAAAATTTGTGGGCGTTCGGTAACCTCCCAGGCATGTTTGTGTAGCCTGGCAGATTATATTCCCTACTCTGTCTCCTACCATTTTAGAAGATGAACAGAATATGGCAATTAGCCTAAAATTAAGCCTAAGGGATAGTTTCCTGACCTAAAAGAGAGGAGATTCGTATGCAGGAACAAATAAGCCTTCCTCCATCTAGGCACAGGGAGCTTCTGCCAGTGTGGCACTGGTATGGTAAGTACTTAAGTCTTGTTTAGACTGAAATGGGTTTTCTCCTGCTATATTGCTGACTCTTCTTTATTTCATAGGGTTTAAATACCTACTGCAGATATTTATACGTGCTACAAAGACTTACTGTGGTCAAGACACTTTGAAGAGCTTTGGGACCTTTGGAAGAGATACTCAAGTCATGTCTATTAGCATTTTCCTGCTGATGAGGTGTTTGAGGCGCTGCTCCGCTTAACAGGTACCGATCAGACACTGGGTGAACTCTCATGGAAAGATGGTCTCTTATCGTGGCTTACCCAGTCATAAGAAGAACCACCACCCCCAGCCTGTGCCAGTAATTCACAGCCAGTTCAAGCATGTGGTTTCTTAACCCCTGGCTTGAATGCTACCCTGTGGCCACCCTCTGTGTCACTGATCAGTTATGCAGCCCTCCAGCTGGGTTAGGAAACCACCTAAAGCAGTAACACTCAGCTGTGTAGGCTCAGCCAAGAACTTATCATCTTTTCTGTCTTAGAAGCTACTTCTTTTTCCTGTTACAGTGGAAAAAACATTGGAAAAATCATCTATCTAATCACCTTGGAGGGGAAAACTGGCATCCAGGCTAAAATGTGTAGTGTGAGTGGAGAAAGGGTTTGGCTGTGATGGACAGGGGAGGCCGTGCAAGCTGTGGCAGAAAGAAATAAGGGTGTGCTGCTGGGAGGGGACCACGTTTATAGTGTACGATAGCGTTGTGTACCTCAGCTGAGTTGTAAAACCCCTAATGTGGGAAGAAGGGTCTTTTTTTCAATGATGTTTTATTTGATGTTTTATTTATCTTCCTTCTGTTCTTCCCGAAGGCAGTGATGATCCAGGGGTACAGTTCAGCACAGTGTGTGCTCCTTTGGCCCAAATAAGAGGAATCCCTGGCAGGGACTCTGAAAAGGGCCCAAACCCCACACCTCTGAGCTCTAAGTGATGGGAATTTCAATTTCACATGCTTAGTCCTGAATCTGTCTCCCACGCTCTGAGGATGTCACAACTGCAATGAGAGCATGGGTGAAGCTGTTCTGCAACAATTTTGGGTGAGAAATATACTTTACCAGGTGTTTTGGATCAAGATAAGGGCTGGAAATGGCAGACCTGGATGTGCCATTAGTGTAACCAGGTGTTTCTAACTCCCTTGTTTGTTCTGGGGCACCTCTGAGTAGTGGTTATGAAACGATTCTGTTTTTCCCTCCTGTGATAGGAAAAGGGTAGAGCCCATTCCCTAGTGCTGTGATAAGGCTTCAGGTGCTGCTGGCTTGGCAGAACATCCTTCTGCTCCTGCTTCCTGGTACTTCTGCTCCCAGGAGATGCAGAAGACCAGAAGAGTTTCACTGCAGCGACGTTTTGGTGCATTTTTGTTGGAAAATAGGATAGCTGAATCCAGCAGGGGTCACCTCTTTGACCACAAGTCAGATGTGGTTTCTCCTTCAACACTTGCTGCATCAGGCTGCAAATATAGGGCTTGGATTCAGCCAGTGTGGAGGTGGGAACCCTGCAACATCTGAAGGCTGATGGTGATGTAAAATTATACAGGACCAATGGCCCCTCGTGTGGTTGCTGATCTTTTAGAGCCTCGGGGCACTTTATCATTCCTTCTAGCTGCAGAGGATGTTGCTGTTGGTGGCTGCATCTGCAAACATCATGGAAGATTGGATGTATCATGTTGCACATCCAGAGCACCAAAAAACAGACCTGACAGGACCTCGTGAATTCTCTGAATCTCCTCTGCTTGGCTGGGGTGGAGTGACTCACCCTGCTGTGATCTCCGGAGGTTCTGCAATCCCCACTTCCAGTCCTACACCAGGACAGAGTCTCCAAGTGACTCAACACCTGGAAGGGGAGCTGGCTGGAGCAGTGGCTGATCCTGGCACTTACCCCATCTTCTGGAGAAGAGTTGGACTGGTGGGACTGCTTGTTCCTTTGGCCATGGAGCACTTACAGGGGATTTTGGTTGAGCGTGGCACCACGCTCAGCTGGTGAGCATCACCCATCTGCAGCCCAGGTGCTCAACAGCCCCCATGGTATCACTGAGCCCTCTGTAGAGCCTGTGGTCATGGCTTTTGCACCTCAAGTGTGCCAGCAGTGAGATCTCTCCCAGGTCCTCCTGCAATACAGTGTTTTCACTTGGTTCTGCATTGATTTCCTCCTCTTTAATCTTCTTGAACTGAGGGCAAACAAATGAAGCGTTTCTGACTCAGTGAAGTATATGAATTTGTAAGCCCTAATACCACATGTGCCCTTAGGCTGTCACTTTGTAAGAAGTGTTAATTTATTCATGCCCTCTGGTCTTGCTTTGCCTCCACATGTGTTTTGGTGGGAGAAATACTGCAGAATGTGTGACGTGTTTGTCTGCAGGAGGGACAGAGTGATGGCTGCGGTTATCCCTTGCCTTTGCATCTGACACTTGGAGGTGTCCCTTCTCTGTGCAAAGATTTCATCTGCCTCCAGCCCAGCTTTCCCCAGTTCCTCTAGCAGCTGGGGACACGTGTGCTTTCTCTGGCTGAGCTGGTCAGAGTTGGATCCCACCTTCTCTCCCCAGCTCAGTCTCTCATGTGGGCTGCTCTGGGTTGGGAGGGAGCTGTTTCCAATTAGCAGGAAAAGCAGCTGAGGTCATCGAGCTCTTATTCATGTAGTTTTCCCCTTGCCAAAAAAACTGATGGAAATCTCTTAGGGAGCCCATCAGCCCAGCTGAGGCTCTGTTCGCTGACCAACATCCCCCATGAACTCTGCTTGATCTGCATCATCTCCTACACGGCTGGATCCTGCTAATGCCCTGGTGGTGGGGAGCCCCCTGGCTTGTGCCCATGGCAGGGGTACAGCTAGGGGCAGCCTGTTCCAGGGCTCTGACATCCTCAAAGTAAAGAAGTTTTTCCTCATGTTGAGATGGAATTTCCCATGTCCCAGTTTGTGCCCGTTGCCCCTTCTCCTGTCACCAGGCACCACTGAGAAGTGTCTGGCCCCATCCTCTTGCCCCCTGCCCTGGATGAAATCCCCTCTCACTCTGCTCTTCTCTGAACAGCCCCAGGTCACTCAGCAGAGAGATGCTCCAACCCCTCATCGTCTTTGCAGTCTCCACTGGACTCTCTCCAGTTGACATCTCCCAATGTCCATGGTTTGGTCAAAGGTGCAGGTGCTGGGATTGCTGTTCTGGCAGGGGGTCTGGGGGAGGCAGCTGGGTGGGCAACATTCCAGACACCAAATAAGCAAGAGAGTGCATCAATGGTGTATGGGCACCTGTTGAGTTTATCTGGGAAAAAAAAAAAAATATGAATGGGAACATTAATGAGGATTGCTCCTGTGGATGAGGAGAGGCTGGAAAACATTGGCACAAGTGCTCAAAATCCTTCTTCTTCAACCAGGTCTTTTAACAATAGCGACAAGGAGTTTCTGTTTAACTGAGTCTACTCAGCTTTTAATGAAATATATCTCTCTCTGTGGAAAACATTTTGTGTTTAAAAGGCCAGATCTTGCTACTCACCTGCCAAATATAATTTTAGTTTGATTTGCACCCAGTAGAGTTTTACTTGGCATCCCTAGGGACCAGGAAGGTATGGGGGAGCTCAGGGACACCACGTTTACAGAAAAAAGCCATCCACGTCTGGCAGCGTGGTCTGATAGGCTGCTGGGCACTGTCACTGGGTGGAAACATCCTTCGATGTCACATTCAACCAAGAAAGGGTTTGTACATCACATAAATCATTAAACAATTTCTGCATTAGCATGTTGCATAGAAGTTCAGATTGCTCGATGGCTCAGAATTGGGCCTGAGTAAGACTCAAGCATCTGAATTGTTATCTGCTCCCATCTTTGAATATTCCTTCCCAGAAGAGCTCGGTTGTGACCGCAGCATCCGTGGCACAAGCAGAGCTGCCCCCCCGGTGCTCTCAGTCAGCAGCTTTGCACAGGCTGCATCGCTGTGTTTTTTTATTTTCTACTGGAGTGTTTCGTTCTGCATAAATGAGAACTTTGGATTTTCTAGATAGCGAGCACATTCTTACTCACAGGAAAGAGGAAACGGCAAAGCTGCCACTGGGCTTGAATTGGCACACAAGAAACTGTTGTAGAGCTTTGGGTGTGTTTAGAGGTGGAGGATGGGGGCTGAATGCCACAGGCTGTGCTTGCTCCTTCTGCCTCCTCATCATGCGTGGTCCCTGAGCTCCTTGGGACTGACCCAACAACCCAGGTCCCAGGGACGGCGCTGAGGCAAGTGGGTGCTTTTACGTGAATTCGGAATACTGTCCTCGTTAGTTGGGATTTGACCCCAAAGGTCACAGGCAGCAAAAGCAAAGGCTGGGGCAGGGTGACCCCCAGCTGGGTCTAACGATGGGGTGATGGCAGGAGTGGTACCAGCTGTGCACTGGTGTGGTTAATCATTAACTGCTGCTCTCTGGGAGACTCCAGGAATGTCAGAACAGCATTAACTGACAACCTTGGGATGCTCTGCTTCCGTGTGGTAGATTACTGCTTCATATCCTTATCTGACTGCTAAATCTTTTTTTTTTTTTTGTTTACACCAGTAGCATTAGTAAAGGTGTTTGTAGCTGAATAGCTGCTGTAGCTGCCAAAAGCAAGTGAAAGCGTCGGGGAGAGCCACCCCAGTGAGTATCAGATCTTTCTTTCTACATAATTCACTCTGGAGAACAGCTCGGTGCGTCCTCACCCAACTCCCTCGTTGTTTCTGCCGGTGCTGGTGGGGCTTGTCTCCTCCCGGGCTCTGAGCTTCTACGGCTCATTTTGTTTCTAGCAGTTTGTCAGCCTCGTGCAAAAGCAGGGGGAGAGAAAGCCTTTAAATCGTGACACTGATTCAGCGAATAAGACTGAGATTGTGAGAAATCCAGAGCCCAACGTTTCCCTTCCTGGTTGGAATGTGGAGACACAGCCCTGGCAAGCAGAGGGGGGGTTCAGGGTATTTGCACACCCAGTTCACCTAAAATACATGGCCAGACCATTCAAGTGGGATGATGCCGGCCTTTGGGGTGCACCCAAAGGTGCAGCAGGAATCAAACTCGACCAGATGCCCTCTGATCCACCAAGGGTCATTGCACTGGGACACAAGCCCACACCAGTGCTGTCAGTGGTGGGTTTTCTCTTGTTGGGAATGTTGTGTCAGTTTTCTCCTCTTTAGTCCTTCCCCTGCAAACCTCGAAGCGATGCACAGATCCAAGGTTTGCATGCGTGTCTTTATGATGGGGTTCTGCCTTTGTTCTGAAATGTTGGTCAATAAAAGAACTGGAGAACAGTTAGGAGGAAATGACTGCATTATTCAAAGCCATTTTTAGCTCCTACCTGGGAGACCACAAACTTGAAGCTTCACACAGATCAGAAGCTGCTTACTAACCATCTCACAATCAGTGCCTCTTTTTTTAATGCTTGGCATTCAGTTCCTGCCAAGTCTCTGTTCTGTCTGTGGTTGCGCTTTCATTTCTTTCAGAAACAGCAGCTCCGACTTTAGAAAGTCGGAAATGTGTCCTGTACCCAGCTGGGAAGTTGGATTTTACAAACCTGAGGCTGTAGCGGGGCTGGGGCTCCCAGCAGAGCTCCTCTCCCCCCAGCTCTCCTGGTGGGTTCAGCACAAGGAACGGCTTCCTTTTCCAGCACTGCCTGGCTCCCGCCAGCCTGGTGGGGTGCTGCTGGGGGGAGACTTGTCTCACCCAGTGCCTGGTGCCTCCTACAGCTGGAGGGGGAAAGCTGAAAAATTTCTTCACCAAAAGGATTGTGAAGCCTTGGCAGAGGCTGCCCAGGGCAGTGGTGGAGTCCTCATCCCTGGAGGTATTTAAAAGCCGAGCAGATGTGGTGCTGAGGGCCATGGGTCAGTGGTGGGATTGTCAGTGTTGGGTTGATGGTTGGACTCGATGATCTGAAAGGTCCCTTCCAACCGAGACCATTCTATGATTCCAGCAGAAGAGAGAACTCCCAGCTCTCGCTGGAGTCAGCACCACAGGGTGGGCTGAACCCGACCCTTACCCTTCCTTGTTAATACAGAAACTGTAGGGAACAGGAAATAACGTGTAAAATGGCCTTCCCTCTCTTTAGGTCAGAAATGACCCCCTCAGGCTGGAGTGAGCAAGTGCATGAAGGTCCCACCTGCCCTGTGACTACATCCTTCCTTCCGTTTCCACAGCGATTCAGTGACAGCTCTCTGGCTCTTACTGAACTAAGCACAAAATTATCAAAGAGCTGAAAACAGATAAAATGGGTGAGGAAGCTTTTTGTCTCTAAGAAACGTTGCCTAAGGGTAGCTCAGTGTGAGATGTTGTTCAAAGCAACCACCAATAGGCACTAAATGTTCTTTAAAAAATACCCCTGCACGGCTCTTGGGTTAGATAGACAGATAAAGGCAACCACATCTCCCACCTGTATCAGTTAAAGGTGGAAAAACTCAGTGTTTCTCACTATCAGGATCCGGGTGTGTGGACCGAGTGTGCACAGGGAGTGATAGGGGGGTTAGATAATTCCTGTGACCGGGCCTTGGGAGTTGAGCAGATTCACCGCAGTTTGGGAAGGAGTTTGGGGCTTGGCCCTGTGAATGCGCCCAGAGTTACCCCAGCAGCGCTGTGCTGATTCCACTTTTCATAGAATCATAGAATTATTTAGGTTGGAAGAGACCCTTGAGATCACTGAGTCCAACCATCAACCCTACTCTACCAAGTTCTCCCCTACACCATATCCCCCAACACCCCACCTAAACGACTCTTGGATATACTTGGAAATACTTGGAACCCTCAGAAAATATTCCAGCATAGGCTGGTGTTGTTACCTGCTCGTGTTAGAAACAGGACACAAAGACTAAAATTTTCCAAAGTAACGACCGGCCGGGGCGGAGAAAGAGCATCTCAGGTTTTGAGCATTTAGCCCGACTGACCCAGGGCTGTGTTTTCAGGGGTGCTCCCACACACCGGTGAGGGGCACAAATGTGCTGCAGCTCGGAAAAATAAACACACCACTCGGGTAGCTCAGGTTTTGTGTAGCAAGTAAGGAAAAACTCCAGAAAAGAGAAATTCTGACCACACTGAAGGATGGCTGATGTGATAAAACCGGTGAGAGGGCTTTAATTTTTACACTCATGCTTTCACCGACAAACGAGCGCCCCGTTAGTTAATCAGGCTGGCGGAGCAATTCTGTGCAACTTCTTCCCTTTAAATAACTTTGGCAAAGTCAGACTCATCTATATGCTACACTCTCTACCTCAGAGTCACTCAGGAACGTTCTTCAAAAGGCATTTTTGTGTCTTTATAATTGAATTGATTCTTAAGTTGTGCCACGGGTGTACACCTTATCAAAGAAGAGCCAGCACTCCATTTGTTCCTCCTGCCCTCCAGGAGGAGGTTTAACATGCAATGTTTGTTGTTTCTGGCAGGTCTCTCTGCAGAGAGAGAGGTCGCTACTCAGGGAGGCACTTTCCTCCTTGGAAACAAGAAAAGAAATCACCGGGAAGGAGGGGAAAATGCATCTGGGTAACAGGAGGGGATCTTGTCAATCTTCAAGTCACTAGAAAATGATCATGAAAGTCTTTTGTTAGAGAAGCCTATAATGGTACTATTGCTTGTCTATTGTGGCCACTAACGGCAAATAGCCTGCGAGGGCAGGGGAGATGTAGGATTAGACAAATTGTGAAGAGGGGCTCTGGATGCTTGAAAAGTGCATTCCTGCTCACCAAGGTCAGGGGGGTCAAAATAGTGTCATCATTCATTCTCAATGGAAGCATTTCTATAAACAAATTGACCTTTAAAAACATCCATGGCATATATGGAATAATGCTAATGATGTACTATTGGATTTCTTCCACAAGTGGAAACAGAAAAGCAATTGTGATTCACTGATGTTGAGCTGGAGACTGTTGTACAGTAGTTTTTCTACTGCTAGAAACCAGAGGCACCCTGAAAAAAAATTTTTTTAGAAAGCTTGATTAGTATCATAATTTTTGATGCATTTTAAGAATAAGCCCAGTTAGTAAATTTTTTTCAGAGGGCTCATCCTTATCCACGCGTGTATTTCTGGGGACAGTATTGGGTTGAAGCCCTGTGCATCCATCACAGGAGGGCAAAAAGGATGGACTGGATCTTTCCTTACGGAAGGGGGAATGGGTATCAACTCCCCCTGTCCCCCCTGGCAATGGCACTTGTTCAATGTCACAGTTGTCCTCTAGAGCAGTGGTCCTTGCCCAGCCTGTCCTTTGACGTCAGTACTTAGCAGGCCGGTGGCTTAGGTAACTTGATCCGAATTTGCTCGTTAATAAGGAAATTGCTCCTCCATAATGCACTTGAAGCGCATGAAAAGAGCTTCAAGGAGACAATGATAGACATGGATGTTATACTGAATGGCAGCTGCTAAATATACATGCGCTGATAAATGTCGGTGAAGTAACTTTGTATGGGAAGACAAGTTAAACGTTTATTTCAAGCTTTAAAAGGTACCTCAGCGAAATTTTTAAAAGCATCAAAGTTACCAGGTAAATTTTGAATTATTCTCCCTGTCTGTGCCACCGAGGGCATGTTTTCTCTACCATCTTGTAGCGTGCGCGTTATTAGTTCCCAAAGTCCCAGAACGTAAGTGGCCACAGATGAGAAAACTGCCCTTGACAGTGGCTGCCTACTCTGCAAAGTAATATTGTTTCCGAACGCCCGAATAAAAGCACATTAACAGCAGGAGTCAACAAAGCTAGGTTTATGATTTTTATTTTAAAAGAAGGACTTTAAAAGTGCCCCTGATACTTTTTTAGAATCTTTTTCAACTGAGTTTTTCTTGAACAATACTTACAACACCCTGATCTTTGGGGTCAAATCACTCTCTCAGTTCCATGCTGTGCAGTTCTGAAAATTTTGGAACGAGTTTAGAATTTTGAAGGACTGACTTTAACCACCAAGCTTAAACACAGAGAGAGTCAGGCATTCCCTGGGTCCTCCAAAGCATTGCTCTTTTTTGCAGGTTTCCATCATTTTTTTGAGATGTATTACGGTCTCTACAAAATGGGGAAAAAAAATGAGGAAAAACAAGTCTTTCAGTTCAATAGCTAGCAAAATAATCTACCGAGCACACGTGGCAACTGATACTAGAAGAAAGGACTTAACATTTCAAACTACTTAAGTTCTTTATGGAATGAAGGCACTGGGCAGAGTCTTAGAAGGTCTGGTATTATTTTGCTGGTTTTACTCCTAGTATATGTACCCTTGGGAAAGTCACTTCAAAGTTCTGTACCATGTAGACAATGACACCTCTTCTTTCCTGCTCCTCCTGCATAATTTGAGTGAAGACCTTTCAGGCCAAGATCTCTCTCTTATGTGGGAATGGACAAGAGAACTCCGATATAATTTGGAACTTTGAAATAAAATGAGGATGATCCAAATCTATCTGTTCTGAATCCCATCACAGACCATTAAGCAAATGGAATGCAAAATACAGCCCAAAGGGAGTATTACATGAACTTGGGCACTTACAGGAAGATTTCTAGATGAGTTAGTTACCAGTTGCTTTTCCCCGGGTGCCTAGAATAAAGTTAAATGAAAAGCTTTATTTTACTGTTTTAGGGTAGAATCCGAGTATTCTGAAAACACTTAGGCCTTGATTTTCATTTGCTCATTTTTTACAGCAGAATATTTTATATCCATGTCAACAAATCCTACGTCTTGTCCTAAAAAATAGCATAGTATATTTTGATCAAAAAGTTAGTGTTAGGATTGAGCTGCAAGGACTCTAATGGCTGTGATGGGATGAGAGGCATGAGAAATCTGTGGAAAAGTTGCAGATATTCAACGTGCCTCAAGATCAGATTTATCTTTGGGCTTGAAACTAAAAATACCCAAATATGTCTCCTGGAATTAGCAAAGCAATTTGAGCAGGGTAAAAATGCAGAGGTCCTTGCTATGGAGGACGCAAGTCATTGCGTATTTGCAATGGGAGCAAATGGGAGCGTATTTGCTCCCTTTATAGCAGAAAGCAGAGCAGGGCGAGGAGGAAATGCAGTGGTGGCTCTGATGCCCTTTAACACTGGTTATCAGTTAGTGAGAAAGGAGTTTCTTAGGGTAGAGTATCCTCCTCATCTCCTCCTGTGCCACCGGGTTAAAGAGAGAAACTCTAGAAAGAGAGCATGATTTTTCAAAGTAATTAAAAAGTAAATCTCACAATGATGGACAGCAATTCAGGCAGCACTAATGCAGAGCACCTGAAAGTTAAGTCTTTCCATTGACTTTTGGAAGTTTTTGAGAGTTCAAAGCTGCATTTAGCTGGCAGGGGACCACCTTTGAAGGTGCCTGGAAGAAGTAAGTGAAGAGAGATTTGAAGAGAGAGGGAACATTAAACTGAAGAGGTGATTTCAGGAGCTTCCTATCAGGAAATGAAGCATGCACTGATGTCCCTTCTGCTCAAAACCTACCAGCAAAATAGGAAACTTTTAAACAACTGGGCCACTCTTTTCAGCTGGGCCTTATGTATGTAAGGGGCTACCAGCTAAATACAAATACATGCACCTAAATCAGGTTTAGATGTCAACTGCTGGAATTTCTCATCTCTGAATGTGGTCCTCTTAAAAAAGTCTAAGTTTTAATTGATAAAACAGAGCATCCAGGATCAAAAATTCTGCCATAAAACTCTCAGTTTGAAGCAGGTATCCTTGCTCTTTAGAGAAATTAGAGGCAAGACTCTTATTTTTCCAGTTTGTAGCATCTTGGGAAGACTTGCACAACCAGACCTCACCCTAGAGCTCCTGCTGGAAGGCCTTGGGAGATGTGGTGGGGTGGAGGGATGTGGAATGGAAGCTCGGCACCAGGGCTCCAAGCCCAGCCCTGTGATATCAGCCACAAGATTTGAAGGAGATGGCGGTGAAAGGGGCTGTTTGGAGAAGATGGCTCACAGCGAGGTGCTTCGTTTGCCCCTGTGCCCCTCCACCATAGTGCCCCAGACCAGATGCCCCACCACAAACCCACCATGATATCAGCTCTATGGGTGACCTAAACATGACCCTGCAGCTAAAGAGACTCATCCACCCAACCTCACCTATGGCTTCCGCTGAAACAGTTTCCTTTCAGCCCTTTAGTGTTTTTAATTGCTATTATTTCTTTAGATTCTACACAACAATAAAAGTGAGGCTTTGGTTCCTGGCTGCAGCAACCCCTCCCACAAATCAAAAGAACACGACTTTCATCTTGAAAAGACTGAATAAATATGCCCTGAATACAGAAGGGCACGGACTCCAAACACCCCGAAGTCTCGGAAGAAACAATTGTTCTTTCTCTGGTTTGGTTCATCCTCAAAGGTTGACTGTACGTATCTCACAGAGCCTGGGTGGCTTGGGGAGCAGGGGCTTTGTTTCGGGTGAAGGTGTTGAAAGACACCCCAGGAACAATGAGACAGAAAGTGTTACGGAGGGATTGGGATTTTGGCTTTCAGGATGAGCTGGTGATTTGGGAGATCTAGTTCTGAGATATCTTTAAACAAACTGAGTTCCGGAGCACTGGATCCAATGCACTTTTTTTTTTTTCCCAGCATCCTCCATTGGCTCCATGACCTGTCACGCTTCTCAGACTCATTTTATCTCATAATTTCCATTCTGTTTTACATGTTTCAGTATGCCCCATTATTTCCATATGGGAAGCTTTTTAAGCTAACGGGCCTAGCAGACTTGCAAAGACTATTAGACCCAAATTATATTTTACTCCGTGGCCCTTTGCATGTAAAATCCAGGTCCATTCCATTTCAAGGAAATATGGTTAAAAATTGACCTACATTTCTGTTGGGCTCCGTCTCATGTTGCACAGTGCTCAACTTTCTGGAGGGATGGGGCTTTGCAGGATGTCACAAATTAGTTTGAGAAGGAAAAGTGTAAAGAGTATGCAGTCAAAAATATAACAGGCACTTGCTCACCACTGAATGGAAAATGTCTTGTTCCTTAGCTTAAGTGAGATTACAATTAGGGCTGGATAACACCTTAAGAGATCTATTGTTCTTTTAGTTTTTTCTTTTTTTTTTTTACGAGATAATTACAACGATTATACACCGTAACATTTTGATTCATAGAAAAGACAAATAAATTACATCAGTAAGAACCTTATGTTCATAATATTAAGATATGTTTCTGCCTAGGAAATTAACTCTTTTACAGTAATATCATAAATTATAAGATTTGATGGTTTAAAGAGTGGGTCTAAATACCAGGAATCTCAGTGTTGATAATGACTCTGGGTATTTCTAGGTCTACAGTCACTGTTGTTTCTTGGCAATACGTTCTCAGCATGCTCACTTGTTCTTTCCTATTAACAGGTAGGAGTTCAGGCATAGATTTTCTTATTTATCTAGTTTCCTTTTAGTGTAATTAATGAAGTGATCTCTCTGGCTTTTTGAGCGAAAGAGATTCATTGATCCACTTGAGGTAGAAGTGGAAACCTGTAGCAGATCTCCTGGATCTCCATTTTCTTCCTTGTCTCCCGTTGGATGTGTGTTGTCTGTCTGTCCCAGGCTGCTGGTAACGGGTCGGATGGTGCTCGACGTACAGGGGACGTGAGGCTTAGTCGGTGTTTGCGGTGTTTAAGAGTCTCAGGTGGAAATAAAATGCAGTTTCTAAACCCTGAACAACGTTGCTCCTGACAAATGATCGAGGCATTGAGTTGTCTTTGCACTTCTGGAATAAATCCAGAAGTTAAAATTTATGAAGGTGGGGTTTTTTAGCTTGCGAAGGACAGGGGAGAACCCCAGCTTGGCAGCGGGGGTACCTACTTATGCCTTTTCTTTGTGTTTGGCTTAGGAATATGTACAAAATACAACCCTGTGCAAATTTCACACATGTTTATGTTGGTTAAGGACTTTAATTCAGTGTTGTCCAGGTTGTTATTTCTTCAGATGTCTTTATTCTATTTGCTTTAACAACCACTTCATAAAAGAAGACGTGGCATTTTGTTCTGGCTCTGATTTGATTACAAAAAACACTGCTAACAGAATAGCAGCCAGTGTGCTCTAAATCCCTTTTTAAGTGTTGTATTAAAGCTTTCTCTCCTTTCTGGGCACCTTTACAGTCACTTTTTCAGTAAGATTTCGCTCTCTGTACAGTTATATTTAAATAGCAACAAAGCCCTGACCTCCTTGATGTTCAAGTTCAAAATTTGCCTTGAACCTAATAGGACTAGAACTACCTCTTTCATCTTTGGGGGTTTCCAGGTGGTTTAATCAGCCCAAGGAGCCTTCATTCCTCGCTGGAACCTCTTGAGGGATATTGTAATGGAAATAACTAGTAAGCAGCAGTGGATTCCCATGAACCCATGTGCATGGGCAAGCAAAGCTTAAGCCATTGATACTGGGGAATGGAGGAGCTTAAGGGAAGGGATTTTTTGCTGGGTAGCATGAAGTAATACCTGCAGGATATTCAGCTCAGCAGTTCAGCCTCCTCCTGATGCAGATGAGGTTAAGGACAGAGGCAGTGAGGCTGGACTGGAGCACCCCTGTGCTAATTGTAACTCGTGTGTGCTGTTAATTGGCCAATTTGGCTCTGCCAGCACCCAGCACTACCGTTAGAGCTGCTGGACCCATCTCCTCCAGCGGTGTCATTTGGTCTCACCTCCTGCACCGAGTCGTGGCTTCCAGAGAGTTGGCTTTTAGAGCAACTGCAAGAGCTGTTTTCTAGAGGAAAAAGACTCATCAATCGAGTCACAGAGAGCTCTATTAGATCGTTCATTGCTTTTTAATGTGAAAATAATGGATAAAAGGAAAAAAGCGGGGAACAGGAGATGTTGAAGTGTGGGAAGGAGATTTAAACGTAGGGGAGGAGACTGCAAAAGATGTAAATTCTAATTAGGTTTATAGAAATATAGGTCATCACTCATTTAGATTTTTGAAATGTTCCAATAAAACAAGAAAATACATGCACCAGTGTTCAGTGCAAAAATCCATCTTTTTATTGGTTATGAAAAATATTAATGTTTTGGTCCAATTACTGAATTCCTGCTCGCTCACATATACTGACAGATATGTGCTTCACCTCCTGCTCCCATGGCCTGCTATCCATCACCCTCTGCCTGACTTCAGAGGTAGCTGTAGGCATCTACACAGTGAAGAGATTTTTTTTTTAATAGTAGTTAGCAGAAAAAAAAGATAGAAAGATATGTGGCTTGAAAATGGAAACCAAAGAAATTCAGATCAGAAACAAGTTGTACATTTTAAGAAGGACAATTAACCTGTGGTACCTGGAGACACAGTGGATTCTCTGCCATGGCAACTTCTTACATCAAGTCTTGGTATCTTTTCCGAATGTTATAGCATGAAAGATAGCAGTTAAAATTTGAGATTATTGGCTTCTAAGATAAAGGCGATCGGGCTGTGAGGGACAGTGCTGCGCCCCACTTCCAGCTCAGAGAATCTACTTCTTTGTTTCTGGTTATAAAAATAATATAGTTTACCTCCCTCACTCCCAGGGCTCTGTTCTTTGTGGAAACCTCTGACCCCATGTGCTCTGATCGGTGTTTAGAACAAATATGTGATGGAAACAGCATGCAAAGGGGCTATTTGATGAATTTTCAAGCAGCAAGACCGGGGAGAGGAATCAAATCCTGATGACAAAAGGCTGGACTTCTCTAGCTGAGGTATCTCTCTGTATGGGATATTGTTTAGCACCTTGCACAGCGCATAAGGCTCAGGTCTGAGCTGACCTGCCAGCCAAATTCTAACAAGCAGACCCTTTGAAAAAGATCGTTTGATGCAGTACATTAACTTTGTGTCGTAGGTTGGCATGGCCTTACCTGTTGTTCCATAAAATGTGTTGCAGGGTCAAGGAGCACTAATGAGAAGTGGTAATTTATGGGTAAACACTTGTGTTAAGGACTACCTTGGTGTAGTCTCTGCTGTCAGGTCTTGACTGTGGTTGTTGGAGTCTCCACTTGAGCAGCGTTTTGGGCAGCGATATTCTGACATTAGGTTGGCAGCTTAAAACTCATGAATTTGAGGCACAAAGAAACTTTTGGTCTCTTTTGCCTCAAATAACAAGCAGGTTCCACAGTGCTGAAAGAGTTAATCACCAGGATGTTTTCCACCAAAACTGGCAACGTGGCTGAAAACTTTTTAGTTTGTTCTAATCTTCCTTGTCCTTATCCCCAGCCCTTTCCATCACTCTTCTTACATCCTAAAAAAAGAAATCAATCAAAACGTAGATTAAAATTCCAAGTAAAAGTCAGTGCTTCTTAAGGAAAGATAATAGCTGCTAGACAAAAGCACACCACTCGCATTCTGCAGAAGAATCATACTGTACCCTGAGCATTCACTTGTTTCTCCTCGCTGCTCTTTATAGTGGGTTATTTCCTTTTTATTTTCAATGTGTTCCAGTTGGAAATTCTTCCCTCTGAGCATTTGCTATGATGAGAGTCATATAAATCTGGGAACAGGGAAAAAGATGATGTGCCAGAATAGGTAACTTAATCCCACCCAATGACAAAATAAGGTGCTTCTCTCTGTATCTGTGAGTTTTATGGATGTGTATATCATTTGTCAGGGCTGACATAATCTTTTTTGTCCTTTTTTTGCGAAAGTTGGGATTTTGGAAGTGGGGAGATCTGAGGCTGGTGCAACCCTGTCTTTCCTAAAAAACTTTGGTCCGATGAAGAAATGTACAAATGTGTTCGAATATATTGTAATTGTTAATGGGATTTGAAAATGTTACTTAATTAGAACTGGAGTTCTTTAACCACAACGTTAATTCTAAGGATGGTGCATCACTTTTAAAGTTAGCTGGGACAATGCTTTCTGGGAGAAGGAGGAGACAACAGTTTTCTTTTGAGGCTTGAGAAGAATTCTGTTTTTTGAGGGTTGCTTTTGGGCAACCATCCATCAGGGCCTGGAGTGGGATGGCTGGTGCCCTCCTTCCATAGAGACTTCTGACACCTGGCAAAAGGCAATGGTTTTCTGCTCCTGCCGACACAGGCCAGACTCAAACCGAGGACCAAGAGGCGAAAAGCTCTGTATCCCATTAGCAACCTTCCTCCCCACATTTCTCCTATTGTTAATTTTTAGTATCCTTGAAAACTCACACTGCAGAACTTCACTGGCACCAGCCAGTCATAAAATAAGACATAAGAAGTTTAAGTGCCTCTATTTTGAGGCCCAGGCAGAGATTTTCAGTCTGATATTTCACCTCCACTCCCAGAGATGCTGCATAATTTTTTTGCCTGTTTACAGGAAATGGGTGATATATCATAGCCTTCAAGTTTTATTTTCTTCTCCAAGTTTTTTTTAGACATACTAAAGGACACAATCCAAGAAGCTAGAATGTAATTACAGATTTCGCATCTCCTGTATGACCTGTCAGAAGTCTGCTATCTCTCATGAAGCCATTCCAGCATATACTTAATGTCAGTTTGATAGAAGAAACACTTTCATAGGTTCTCCTTGATTGACACATTTAAAATGACATCAGTTCCTAGTTTTAAAACCTATTGTTATTAAGTCTCTGTTGCTATTTATGTTAGAAATATGTGCGTGTATGTCAAAACAATACTTCAACTTTGCTGATTGGCTGCACCTCGATTGCGTTGTCAAGGTAACGGAACAATTGCTCTTAATCTTTTCTAAATTGTCTTATTTGTTTGTTTCACATTCCAAGTTTCATATTTAATTTTCCAAAAGCAGAAGTGGGTGATGATTATTTTTGAAATATTTTTTTAGACCATTGGTGCATTCTGCATATTTTATGAAACGTGCACAGACATACACTTTCTGGTGAGATTATAAGGAGTAAATAATTAAATGGATTATTTGAGATAAATGTCTACTACTGTGTTGCTGGGTACAACAACCAGCTTTTCAGTGGGGTGTGTTTGGTATTTATTGGTTACTGCCAAAGCCATACATAGTGGATTCATCCCCTTCACAATTTGGTTATCTTCTTAGATGGCAAGATCTTCATGTAGGACCTATGTCTTTTTTTTGTAATGCCAACTGCATTGTTGGTACTGTCAAAATATGAGTAATTACCTTGTTGTGGTACTTTCATATTTTGACTTGGAAAGGTACCTCTCCACCCAGATGGGAGAATTTTCATTATTTGTGTGAGAGATTCTAAATCCTTGATGTAGGCTGGCCAATATTTTTGCCAGAAGAACTTCCTGCTCGCATCTGGAGGTGAATTTCGATTTGTCAGTATGTAACTCAAATAGGAATTACCGAAGTTTCTGAATTCCTCTCCTGTTTGGTTATGAAGCAAACCTCCATCAGCTTCTCATACCTGGTGAGGTCTGGCTAAATCTGTGAGATCCTTCATAAAGCTTCATCTGTTCAAATGTGCCCCAGCTGATGTCATCCCAAATGATGATGGGAACAGTAAACTCTTGAGTTTTAGCTGGGGTTCTCTGGTTTAAACACCAGCTTCATTTGCAACATGTCAGTAAGGATCACCTCGGTGTTTCGTGGTCTGTGTATTTCTGTTGTATATATGCATGTATTCAGGTGGGCTCTCCTCTTTTGTTTAAGATTGTGTCTGTACTTATATACATTTACAATGGAATTTAGGGATAAAAACTGTATCTGAAAGATAACAATATTTTTTCATCATCCTCCAAAATAATACCTGCAAAGGCCCATCCCTGAAGCCTGAAATTCAGGCTTAAGTGGGCCTGGGCAAGAAGTGATTTGCCCACATACGCTTTTCCAAAGCAATTACCGTGCTGTGAAAGTGTTAAGTGAAACACAGAGCAATGTATAACTTTGGAACAAGCTTTTTGGATATTTTTTTTTCCTAAAAAAGGGGAACTCACATTCCCTAGGACCCTAGAAACGTGCCTAATATGTCATTAAATCAAAAGTTACATGTGTGAAGCTTAGCGTGCCAAGTTTTGCTGATGGTTTGTTAAAGCCAGTATCCATGGCGGGATAGGAGTGGCTCCACATCCAGGCATAATTCCAGCAAAATGGTAGGTTAGATCACTTAGCTGATTACATCAAAGAGGTCATAAGAGCAGCGTATGTCTTCTGGTTAAGGATGTATCATCCTCCTTATTGGGACATACTCCAATAATCTCGGTGTTCTTTTTAGTAGATGGGAAAGAAGATCAGAGAAATCTCACACCTGGAGGCAATTTTTAATTGATGGCAAAAGGAGATCAGAGAGATCTTACACCTGTGCAAGGTTTCATTGTCCTTTGCCATACTATACTGAAATGTTCTGTAACTGTACCCTCAATAACTTGATAAATACCGCACACTAGTCTGAAAGAGCATACGTTACAAGAAATTTTATTACCAAAGTAAAGAAAACATATTGTTGATATGAATACAATGGAGAGATTTATGTTGGGAAAGATCAACAAGTGCAGATACAGACTTGCAGGTTCTACCTGGAGAATGAGAACAAACATTATGTTTCAGAAAAAAAGGAAGAAACGCACTTAGAACTCTCTTGGCCAGTTCTTCAGGAATTGGTTTTCACAAGGATCGTGGTTTGTGTTCCCAGCCCACTCTTTGATGTTATCTAACCATTGTATCAACTGCTTTCCTGATGTATTATTTTGAAATCCAAGGGCTTGTATAAATGTAAATAGTTGGGCATTTTCTGAGCTCAAGTTACTCCTAAAATACATAAAACAATAGTCTTGATTTTAATGAGCAAACTGTGCAGTATTAGCACTTGCAGGGAATTAGATTTAGAAAGTAGCATGTGAAAATAATTAAATTCTGTACCAATTGATTTTACATATAGTATCACCTACCTGAAAACTATGGGAATGTTGGGAATTATGGCTGTGGGATAGAGCATTATTTCATGTTAATAAGGTGGTGGACTCAGTGAGCAGCTGTAACTAGAAAGAAATACCATGTAGGTTCATTACAAGTTTAGTGAAACTTGATTAGAAAATCTGTAACCAATGGCAGTGACGGTCATTACTGAGTCGAATATAGGCTTGAAGGGAAGGAATATAACCCATTCTCAGGGGAATTTTTGTCAGAGCAAGAGCTCATGGGCCGTGTCTTGTCAAGGAAAGAGCAGGAGACGTGTTGGTGTGAAGGGCATGCTGAGGTCTTCCAGAGAAACTCAAAGGTTGTTTCACAGCCCAAAAGAGAGTTTTGGGTACTTTGTCCTTCCTGCGACTCGATGCCGAGAGGCAGGTGCTAAATCCAGCTAAGGCTGTGAGGGATTTGTGTGCCGTAAAACAAAAAGTGGCTCAGGTGGAATATAACTCTATTCCCACATCGGTGAATGCAATGAGCATGGAAAATGATACAAACGTGGCCCTTTCATGTTATAATATTAATCTGAACTGGCACAACATGAGTCCACTCTTGCAACAAAGACTGGACAGAGAATGGGAAAGGAACACATGTCAGCTATTCTCACAATGAATCTACATAATCTAATCTGGTGTGTGGTCCTTCTCAGAAGCTTGTCCAAGTCTGCTTACAAAATTACAATGTGGGTTTTGTTTTTTTTTATTATTGTAATGAGAAGACACCAGGTATGCTCTCTATGTAAGACAAGGCTCAAGTTCACAACAGTTTCAGTTGCTATTAAGGGCTTTAGTGAGAAGAGCACTTAACATTTTTGGTTGTCAGAAATTCTTTGATTGAAAAAAGTCACATCTTATGTTCTATACTTGAGGGCTGTAATTTTTTCCTTACCCTTTAAATGTACCAAGCGCCACTCTTTAGCACACAGTGGGTTGGAAGAGCCACTTCTGAGCGCTCTTTCCAAGCAGACATTCTGTTCTTTAGGAAGCAGCTGATTCCACCCCCTTGCTGTCTGGGGGTGCAATATTTGTGAGGGAAACAGATCGATGGCCTCAGAGAAGGAGGTCCCCTCTGCACCCAGTAGTTGCTCCATGCTTTGCCCATCCCCCAAACCCACTCTGAGGACAACACCATGAACGTGGGAGCAATGGGACCATCACCTCCCTCCCATTCCCCGCATTTGGGCTGCATCAAAAGAAGCGTGGCCAGCAGGTCGTGGGAGGTGATCCTGCCCCTCTACTCTGCGCTCATGAGGCCCCATCTGGAGCACTGTGTCCAGCTTTGGAGTCCTCAACACAGGAAGGACATGGACCTGT
>JAOXJM010000052.1:41745857-41761010 GCA_026413425.1 Tringa solitaria
GGGAGGGTTTGTGTCCTGCCCCGGGGACACCCGTGCTCCTCACCCCGCAGGGTACCAGCTCTGGCTCCAGCAGGGAGCTGCGAGGAGGTCCTTTTATAGCGCCAGCAGAAATAAGGCTCGGCAAGTGCTGTTTGGGTGAGCGAGGAGCCAGACTCTCAGCTGGAGCGCATCAGCGCAGAGCTTTGCAAATATCCCTGTCAGCCTCTGCCAGCTGAGGGGCTGGCCTGAATATTTCCCGTGTGGTCCAGCCTCTCCTCTGAAGCTGTATTTGTTTTTTGGGTAGGGTATTTCATACGAAAGGACAGAGTGCCGAAGTGGCAGATGGGGATTACCTGGTTTGATTAGGGAAATCTTTGCCATTGAGTCAGGGATACATTTCACTTTGGATAGTCTTTTAAATGGAACATGAAAATTTGAGACTGGATGGAGTTTTAAGTTCTCTGACTAGATATGTTTTGGGTTGTCCCTACCAGATAATGCAAACCTGGGTGTTAATCATGGCCGTGTTAATCGCTGTTGATTTGACTCCTCCAAATTGCTCTTTCCAGTGCTGTGTGAGAGGCTCCTGTAGCACCAGCCACACAGGAGATAATTGTCAGGGCTGCACTTTCCAGCCCTGCCTCCATTCACTTCTCTGATGAAAGGCCTGAATCATTCTCTTCAAGGGGAAAATTTTAGTATCAAACTGCTCTTGGTTCTCGGGCGTCCGGGCCCCCTCATTTCCCAGCCAAGCTGTTGGGAGACCAAGCGGCATTTGGCATCTGCATCCTCTTTTCAACCAACAACCTGGGGTAGAGTTGACTAAAATGACTCACTGAAGTGAATGTTTAAATGTGCTGAACTGGCACTCTGGAGGATGTAAAAAACCAGCAAGGACGGCTCTGTACTTTCTCCTGTGCAAACTTCAATATCCCTCGGTAACCCCAGGGGGTCCGTTCTGCTCCTCAGCTCTGGAGGTGGGAGAGGAGAGGACAGGACAGCCCATCTCCTTCACCTTCCCCCGCTTCTCTCTGGATCCTTTGCCCAGGGGAAGCTGCTGACAGCAGGTTCAACCACCATCTTGCTCCATGAGAGGATTTAATAATCAGATTCACCAGACGCAAACCACTACGTGGGCTGTACATTCATCTAAGCCGTTCGGGAGGTACTGACACCTACTAAATCCATTTACCGAATGGTTTTCACACCAGATACCACTTGGAAAAATGTTGCTCCTTTTAATATTCACCCACTTGGAAAACATACCTTAAATAGCCTTAAAGCTGCTGGAGCAAGATGTTATCAGTTGGCTGAAGTGAAGAGAAGGCAAGGGCTGCATCTTTCAGTGATGCTGCAGGGGCTGGGTGATGGGTACCAATTCTCCCCCGGCTCCCAACCAGCATCTTCTTAGGGGCTTTTACAATTGCAGCCACGCTGTTTGGCTTTTAACTTTTTCTGGAATGTGAGGCAAGAATCTGCTGTACTTTATTAAACCCTTTTCGTCTGGAGCCTTTCGGTAAAGAAAAAAGCTGTTTTACACCAAAGTTGTTACAAACAGAGCTGCTCATCCAAGGGTGATGGCAGAGGGAGCTTTGAGAAGCTGGGATAAGCAAGAGAGCACACAAAATTCTCCCAAAATAGTGAAAAATAAGGACCTGGGAGTTTGTACGAAGAGGTGATACCTTTATCAGTGGGTTCTGCTGGGGCGCTGCCAGTGAAGCTGGGGCAAACGAGCCCTTTTTCAGGCTTGTTTAGAAAACAGCAGGTCTGAAATCTTCCTTCACCTTCCTGTGACACTTCTGAGCTCTTTGTGGAGTAATAGTGAGAAAAGTTGATTGAAAGCCTAAGTGAGGACCAGACTGGCAGCTCCCTCCCCTGGCTCAGCCGTGGGTCTGGTGGCCATGGAGAGACATGCAGCAGGCAAGGGCTGCCACCTAGAGAGCAGCCGCTGCTAGTTGCAGGCAGATCTTGATTTTTCTCGGTTTGTTTGGTTGGTTTTTTTCTCCGAAGACTCGGGTTGGGTTTTTTTCTCGTTTTTTATTTTTTTTTTTCCTCCACAGACCCCGAGTGTGTGCGGTACCTGGAGCAGGGTGAGCTGCCTGAGATTTACCCCAGCCCAAGACCCCGGGTGGCATGTTGTGGTCTATAGTGGTAGCAATTGAGTTTGTATTTACATTTTAACAGGTAGTGTCTAGGGATGAGCGTATCTGCCCTTCCCCAAGCACCTGGCAGCGATGATGGTGGGTTGAGTTCAGCCTGCTCTAAAGGAACCCTTTTCCAGCCTTCCTCCCCCTCCATGATCAATGGTCCACAGCATCTCCTGGTAGTCCTGGCCAACTGCTCTGTCTCCCTGTCAGATTTGTGCTAACAAATGTAAAACTTTCTTTGGAAGCAAACTGAGCCCTTTGTTATGCTTTTCCCTGGCATCCCAAAGCTCATGGTCCCTTTCTTCCTTGGAAGGTTGTCACGGGTCCTCTCTTTTCCACCCAGTTCTGGCCATGAGAGTGGCTCTGGGTACAGGATGTTGGATTGTGATCCAGCTCTCCAAAGAGCTTTCAAGCCTTTGAGCTGGAGGTCAGAAATCACCCATGAAGACCAGCTTTTTGGCAGGCTGTATTCCAGTCTAGAACGTCCCCTCGGGTCCCTCACGAGGGTGTCCCCACAGGCAACGTGGGCACCATCCCAGAGCACAGATACACCCAGTGTCACCCTCCTGCACTCTCACAGGATGAGCTGCTTTGACCTAAAGCCACTAAAAATATCAAACCTCCTTTTCTATGCACTCTGTGTTTTTGTAGGTATCGGTTAATGCTTTATTTTTGGCTGTTTTGGGAGGGGGAAGTGTGATGATGACTGAACCTACCATTGTTTGGGGTTTTTCCTCCCTGTCCATACGATGACTACTGTGTCTGACTTACCCCGCCCTCAAGAAACTCCTCTTCAGATGTTCTTAAAAATATTAACTAATTCTTCAAACATGTTAGTTGCCTCAAGTAATCCCTGCAGATTCTGGCCTGTCTCTTCAGCCTGCCCTTTCCCGTGGGCAGTGTGGTGTTGGGGGGATCCCACAGTCACACCACGGCTTGCACAAGCACCACTCGCTGCTTAATTCTCTGTGAATCATGCTATTTAGGGAAATTTTCCTCAGGTGCTCAGTGATGTCTCCAAAAGTAGATCAAGACAATGGGCTGGGCTAGGATTGAAGGTGAAATTCCAGTGGGAGATTCCCCTCGGAGGGGAAGGCGTGTGCCCAAAAGCCCCGATGGTCCATGGGGATGCGGGTGCAGCTGCATAAAATAAGATTTTATGACTGATTGCTAAATGTTTGCTTTCTTCTGACAAGAAGATACAAAGTCCTGACTCACCATTTAAGTAATACTTTCACCCAAATTTGAAAACATGGGTGATTTTATGTGGTGTCTGGACCTCATAGTGATCTACACAAGGAGATCAATTATCTATAGAGTATAAAACCAACCTGTATATTTCTCAATAGAAAGCCTCCCAAAACCTCACCACTAGAAGACTCCGATTCAATAGCTCTAACTTTTTTTAGATGGAATATTCCTTAAATCACCATAAAATATGACACAAAAAAAATTATAAGAGTTACACCTTTGTGCAAGAGATTTATTTTGCATAGATTGTGCTAGAGTTTGGTTACATTTCATAGAGTCCTACATACGAGTTTCCCAAATGCTCAATTGTAAAAAACATTCTATGCAGTGTGTCAGCAGCAGCACTCAGCTGTAAGAACAGTCAGCTTTCCACAATTTGAACTTCACATTTTTTACATTTTTAAAATAATCAACATCGCATTCATAACACAGTAATATTATTCCGTTAGTATGAGTAATTAAGCATAATTTAAAAAGTAAATGTTGTGTCCTTTTACAAGACTCTCCTCTGAAAACGCCCCCAACCTTCTAAAGAAATGTGAAACTGCTCTGAAAGCATCTGGAAACTTCAGCTGCAGGAACAAAGAGCTGAAATTGCCAGATGTGACAGCGTTAAAGCATATCGTATGGAGACTACATTCAGTTGACAATAGGAATATGGTACCAGGCTTTTAGTCATCAGGTTGTATTTAGGCATTTTATCTCTATGGGGCATTTGCAAGACTCAGTGAAAGTCACTTTTACATTCACAGGCTCTAATGAACTGTGCCTTGAGTTTTCAAGCCATCTTTTCATGGGTTTGAGAAGGTTGTTGTCTTTGAGAGCCACCTTTGGTCGTGTCTGGTGGTGGCTTGGGGGAGCCAAGGGCAGCACCCAGCCGGCCGTGCCACCCCAGGCCATCCCTGGTCCTGGGGACTGAGAGGGAGGTGAAGATGCTGGGCAGCATCTCCAGCCTGGTACCAAAGGTCCCCATCCCCATCTCACAGGGTGGCTTTGCCCCAGGCTTGAGAGCCGAGCCCTGGGGCTGTGTCTTGGGCTGGTGTGTGCGAGAGAAATAGTGTGACAGCAACCCCCAAACTGCTCCCACAGAGCTCCTCCTCCCACACCGCTAAACAGCAGTTTCCTAAAGTGAATAATTATTGCAGTTCTTCACTGTAAAAATAAATAACTTGAAGTTTCTATAAATAAATAGAATAAATAAATATTAATAGATATATGAATAAATAATAGCTCCCAATAGCCTCAGTCACTGGAGTAAGGATACACAAATGAGGATACGCAAAGCTCAGGTCTCCTGAACCAGGACTGCTTTAGGCTTCTTTGAAGACTCCACTGTTTCCTCCTAAAAGGCATAGTGATTCAGGAACTTTAATAAATTTTTCAAATTCTGGAGAAAATCTTCGTCTTCCACTGGCTCCCAGTCTTGTTCCTTGGGGGCAGACAGAAAAGAAAAGAGTTAGAAGAACAGAATCATTCTGTTAACTACTGACTGTAGTTTTTTACTTAATAATTAATTTTAAGACCACAAAGGCTCTGATGAAGATAGTGGGGCAGGACAGCAAGTTGCCTTATGGCTGTCCCTTGGCGAGAGCAGCCTCTGCCCCTGGGGCTGGGGCAGCAGCTCCGGTCCCCGTCTCAATGGGGAACTGCCCCAGATGATGGGCTTTCTCCAAGGAGACATCGGGAAGAGCAGAGCAGTGGAGACACCAGGGCCATGGCCAAGTGACAACTGCTGGCTCTGCCAGCCACCCAACGGAGAGGCAGCCACCTTCTTTAGTCAGGCACTTGTCCTCGGTGCAATCGGGACAAACCCCACCGTGGAGTTCATAGTCATCTAACCAACAAAATAGTGAGCAGAAAATCCGACCCAAACGTACCATCCACTTGGGGCATGACTTTCTGGCATTCTTGATTTTCTGTAGCTTATGGGCTATTCGTCTCTCTGAGTGCTCTTTGCTGTTTTTTAGGGCTTTAATAAATCCTTCCAGATAGGTGATTGCGTCCCCTCCCTCCTCCATCATGTAATTCTGGAATAACAAAGTTAAGTCATTTGTGTCTTTTCCGTATGCTATTGCTGGCACAGTTTATATCACATTAATGCAATTAAAATGCCTACTACAAGAAAGAATATTGCGCAATAGTTTGAGGCCAACGTTGTCCAGTAACATCGAACACCTCAGAGTAGGGAAACAGCTCTGCAGCCCAGTGCTTTCCTCCCGGTGAAGGCCAATGTTACCTTCAAAAGCTGCAGAGCAGGACTGTGGAGGTGAAAAGGGGCAGGATCTGGCACCTTTTGGTTTTTAAAGAGAGCGATGCTGAGGAGCACCTCCAACTTCCAACCTCGGTGCCTGCTCTCTGCCTCTCCTGGGCTTCCCCCACGAAGTGTGATGCCGATGCTGTCACTGGCCTTGGTCTCTCACATTTATTTCCAGGAACGACAGGGGGCTGAGCCTGTCCCTCCACTTCCCAGTGGCAGGAAGGTGCCTGCCTCCACCTGACTTCAGAAGATGGTCAGTTCTGACTGTCTACGCCATGAGAAGAAGCATAACCTCCACTGGGTGGAAGCAGGCTTTTATGCACCGCCGTACTGAAGGCGGTTGCCCAAAGCGCTGTTTTTGCAGGGAGATAACTGCGTTGATAACTGCAGTTACCATATAACTGGAGGAAGAATCATCTGCACATGAACCTCTCAGCACACACGAGCCCAGCTCCCTCCAGCCCAGCGCTCCCCCAAAGCCATCTAAGACCTATCTTAAGAGCATAAGGGCTTGCAGACGTCCTTCGTGGGCTTTGAGAGTAGCTGCTTTCCCCTTCCGTCTCCCAAAGCACGCCAGCCACACCACCAGCACACAACATTGCAACGTGAGCCACAAAGTGATCTTACCAGAGGCGTGATTTCGCTGCTGCCCTAAAAGAGATCGACAAAAACCACGTTAGAGGTTCTCCAGTAGCGCAAAGAGAAAGTCAGAGGTGGGGTACAAAGAAAACGGAACAACCTCGGAGAGCAGTTTGTCAACGTTGCTGAGGGTTTCCAGGATGAGGGAGCTGGCGGCGCAGCCCGTTCCCGCGGTGGGTGGCAGGGGGGACGCCAGGCACAGGGCGCCGCAGGACAGCAGAATCCCAACCAGGAGCAGCATCGTGTCGAGGGCTCCGCGCTCCCCTCCTTGCACTGGGGATGGCCAGCTCCCGGCTTCCTCTTATACGCGCTCTGTTGTGAGGAAATGATTAATACCTCACCACAAATATGCCTAAAGTGAAGGCGAGTAGTCACCTGTAGAGTGGAAGCTGTTATTTCCTTATCTGATAGAGGAAACTACACGTTTCTAAAATAAGGGTTTCCCCATCAGTGCAGTAGGAGCTACGTAATTTTAATGTTTGAGCCCATTCTGATGTTAGATGCTGAAACACTTTTACGAGCTGATATTACACTAAAGATTGGTGTAAGATAAACCAGGGCCACCTCAATGTCTCTCAGATCTTTATGTTCGTATCTACCCTACTTAATATTGCAATTATACTAAATACTACTCTCATCTTTACTAATTAATTCTCCTGCTTTGTTTGTTCTGTGTGGTTTTTGTAATGAACCTCATGATTAACTCAACGGTCCCATGCTCACATGTAAAGGACAAATTTGAGAACCCTCCTGAGACCCTGCGGTACCTGAGTGAGTCTTGGAATGTGCCGAGGAGAGGGAACAGCCAAGGGCTGCTGGGGCAGCTCAGCATCTTGGTCAGGGCAGAGAAGCTTCTCCTTCACTGCTGTTTAAGAAGCATTTGCCCAGTTTTTGTCCTCTCCTGTGGAGGCCGAAAACATTTGGCCGGTATCTCCATATACTTCATCCACAGGAAGTGTGGGTGATGGAATTGCTTCCCTGAAGCAGATCAACATCCCGCCCAACTTGGTGTTGTCTGAAAACTTGCTGAGGGTACACTTGATCCCCTCGTCCAGGTTATTGATAAAGATATTAGAGATATTATCTTTATCTCAATACTCTGCCCCAGTACTAAGCCCTGGGGAACACCACCTGTGACCAGCTGCCAACTGGAGTCCTGGGTGCTCAGAGCCCTCTCCTGCCCCCTGGCCCCCCCCAGGAAACAGAATTGCTCCTCAGACTCAGATGTTCGTAGTATCATGGAATGGTTTGGGTTGGAAGAGACCTTAAAGATTCACCCCGTCTCTGCTGCCTTCATAGTGAACGGGTGGTTCAGGACTTTGCACGTCCCTGGCACCGCTGTGGCTGCTGGAGATAAAACAGAATATGGTATGATTTAAAGGGAAGTGATGGGTTGTATCACCTGGATGGGTGTACATTCTAGTGCCCTACATTGTAGCCAGGTTCAAGTCACAGGGAAGAATTTCTTCCCCTGGAAGAGGCAGTAGGAATTCGGGCTGCAGCTAGACGTATCGGTGACCACCAGGGTTTTCACTTTTATCTCAAAACTGGCTGAAGAAACGAGAGTCCCTGCAGAGAGGGCAGAAGGGAAAGGTGTGGGCAGGATGGACTTTTACTGCTGGAAAAAACAGAACCATGAACTTGAGACTCCACCTTTTTCTCCTAATTCTTTTTATAGTCACTCACGACATGCAAATGCATTCTTAGATTGCAGCCAGGGTGGAAAGAAAGAGCTGATAAAATCAGAAAGGAAGATGGAACTTGCGGTGCAGTCGTGTACGCACATTGATCTCTCAGTGGTCTCTCGCTCACTGACTCATTTTAAATATTCACTCAGAACTGAAACCGCCGTGACCACTCTGCTCCCCTCATGGTAGGATCAGCCTTGACCTTTCTTTCCTGTTCTGCAGTTGGGGGACAGCTTCTGCGGGATGCTGAGATGGCAGGAGGGAGTTTCCAGCGAGGGCTCATGTGGCAGCACCTCCGTCCAACTCCACCTCCGCCAAAAAAATCCGAGGAGGATTTGAGCTGACGAGATGTAGATCACTGATATGATTTCATACCCAGGCAGAGCCATCTGAAATAGCCGCGTCCTAGTCAGGCACAGAATTAAATTAATGAGCAGCAAATGGCCTAGCTCATTAGGAATTGATGGAAAGCTTAACAGAAAATTAACTGAAAATTAACAGAAATGTTCACTTTTCTAATCCTGGAGAGGTGATGGGCTTTGCTTTTATGAGCTGGGCTCTGCATAACTAGAGTAGCAATCCTGGTGAGAAGTCTCAGGACGGTGACGGCACAGGGACTGTTCCTACCGAGCAAAATTCACTCCCCGTGAAGGATTTGCAGGAGAACTTCTGGTTCATCACCACTTATGGGATCATTATATGCTCATCACTGCATATAAACCACTCGAATGGGAGTTCAGCCAGCCGGAGCATCTCTCGTGAGGCTTCCTATCATATTAGGGGGAAAAACAGACATTCTTGGGAGTAGTTTTACTAATTTATGACACTCCATCTTAAAGTAATCTTCCTGCTTTCATTCCTCTATGGAGAGATGGATCATTGACCCTTTCACTCCTCTGAACATCCTCCTCACGCCTGTGTTGAGTTCATATCTGCATGTTCTTGTGCAACCTTGAAATGTTTTTATTTCTCCCCAGATGTTCGCCCCTGCCACATTTCCAGCTGGGAGCTGCACCTGTACACCTCTGAGCAGACCAAACCTTTGGGCTCCTCAGACTCCATAACCTCCCTCTTCCCTTCCCTGGCCCTTCTCTCTTTCCCTTCCACTTTGGATTAATCTTGGGTGTGGGAGGCTGAAATGCTTTACCATGTTCTTTGCGCAACAGCATCAATACCTCCTTGTCTTGGTACTGGAAGGAGTTAAGCGGTGGTGTGTCTCTGTGGTCAGCCTCTGCAGAAGGAAAGAAACCATACTTCTCTCCGGGGTGCAGGGTAGCTTGAAATGCTGGTCAGAAACGGGAGAAACTGAAATGGCCCTCGCCGATGACTGTGCCGGGGCATCTGCAGCAGATGTGCATCTCTGCTCCCCAGCCCGAGGACATTCCTTTTGCATTTCGTGCTCTGGCTGTGGTCGCTGGTCTGTGGCCAGCTGTCTGGACAGTGGGCTGTCATCTTTGGAAAGTGGCCCTTGGAGCAGGGCTCCAAGTCAGGCTAATGGAAGAGGAGGGGCTGCGCGTTTTGAAACAGGCTGTGGGCACAGAAAGACCTTTTATTTATCAAAAGGTATTCCCCATGGCTTTTATGACTTCCTCTGTAGCTACTAAAAAACAAAAAACCCCCAAAAAGCGCCTGTTAGTCACAGAGGCATGTCCTTCCTTTGTAGGACTGGGGGAGAACTGTACAGACTAATGAAATCAGAAATGAGTCCAAAGCCAACTCGTTCTGCACCTCTCAGCCTCCTGACCCCTTGCCCTCTGCTGTCCCTTTGTCCTCCAGGGCTCTGCCAGGGTCCCTCTATCTGAGTGGGGCTCAGAAGGATGCTTTAGGACTCACGGACCTTTTTGTAGGTATCCAACTTTGGGAAAGCAAGGAAAATCCCCCTGCTCGCTCAGAGAGATGTTGTCCTGGAGATCCATGACAAATTCCTTACCTTTCAGGCAAAATTAGAGATGAGAGAAGTTCTGGATTTTGGGGTTAAATTCTAAGAAATGAAATGCCTGTTTCGTCAGAAGAGGCTTCGTGGGCAGCCTCCACACCTCTCCAGCCCCGGTGAGGGCAGGTTGGTGCACATGGGACAACAGACATTATCGCGTGCACACATCCACCCTGGCAGCAGAGGACATAAAATAATCTTCCCTATTTTTTGAAATAAATTATGTCTACGATTTCTTATAGCCTCCCATCCATACGGAGAGTAATTCCAAACCATCTTAATTTTAAGGTGTAATACCCCTTCAAGCCCCCCAAGAACCCTGTGTGCACCCCGGGAGCAGCCCCCGCCCCGCTCTCCCGCATCTTTAAACTGGTGCCTGTCTTTGTGGCTTTGGGGGCTGCTGGGGAGCATCCGAAGAAGGCTGGCCATATTTAACGGTGATTCATTGCCTTCTCAGTCACCTGTCTGAAACCAAGTGAGGCTGAGAGAAACACAGATGATCAATCCAAACAATCTGCAGCCAAAGTTTTCAAGCCCAACCTGCTGCCCGGCTTAAATTTGGCTCCAGAGAGGGGGTGGCTGGAAAGGGACGGTTAATTTTGCAGTTTCAAAGACACTGCCTATGAATGAGGGGAAAGAACCCACAAAAAGTGTGACCCAAAGCCTCTAAAAGTGGGACTGTGTTCTACAGAAACTGGAGTTTGTGAATCCTGACAAGTGACTAATGAGAACTGAAGATGAAAAAGGAATAAAATAACAACAGAAAATGAGTAATCGAATAGTTCAAGAAATAAAACAGGGGAATTACCCTTGTAGGGTGTTAAGCCAGATTTAGCTGCTGATTGCAGCTTGATGGAGTTGAGGCTGCCTTCACTTGGCCATGATGGCACCACTGTCCCCTGTGCACAGTTGGCCTGGAGATGATGCTCTCCGTCCATCTCACCCTTAGGGCTAAGAAATGATGGTGACAGAAGTGGTGCTCGGACAGGAGGGGAAAGATGGAGCACAGTAGCAGCGTTTCCATGTCCGAGCTGCTTTCTGTGGGCTCTGCCCTGGCATAAATGAGGGGGAGCCTCTGGCAGGGACCCCACCTTTGGGCTGGACAGCCCTCCTCCATGTGATGCTGGGGGTGATCTGGCTCTCTCGGGGCTGCCCCACCATGTGCTCCTGTGCAGGAGGACCGTTCTCCAGAGCCATCCACATCCTGGAAAGTGGGGCTCTAGGAGAGGCACCCCTGGACCAAGCTGAAAAATGCGGCCTCGAGGTGCTGGTGTCTGTGCAAGAGCAATGTGTGTCCCACGTGCTCCCAAAGCCCAATGTGTCTCAGCAAACCTTCTCCCAGCCCTGCACGTGGTGGTAGCACAGAACAACTGCCACCAAGAAGGATTTAGAGGGCAGCCAGAAGACTGTGAGTTGTCCTACATGGGGTGGATGGGCTTCTCCCACCCTTGGAGAGCTCACCACAGAGCCCATGCAGGTCTAGGCATGGGGTGTGCCCCTCAAATTGGTCAGGCAGATTGGGGGATCTGCTCTCCATGGTGGGGAGATGGGTTTTACCGAGGTTGATTCCTTGCTTATCAAATGGGGAGTGCTAAATATAATTCACACCTACAACTTCTAAAAATAGAAGGCACCTCTGTAAAAGAGACCTTCCCCCGTTGTCACCGTCTCACAAGTCTCGTCCACAACCTGGGGCTCGCGGAGCTGCGTGGGGCTGTTGCTTTTCCTGCTGGTGATGTAAGAAAACTCAACAATGATACTTTCATTTAAAAAAATCTACTTCCTATACGAGCAAGCCTGCAGCAGCCCTCAAGAATCAGTCGGGGCTTAACTAAGATTTTAAGCCGTAGCTTTTATTGTGTTATGATGATGCAAGATTCTTATCAGAGTGACAAAGCAATGGTGGTTATCACGATCAGCGTGCCAGGACTCTACCGCCTGCTTGAAACCAGACATTCCCTTCACTCCCATTCGAACTGCTGTTTTTCTGGTTGGTTTCATGATATTCAGACGATTTAGGAGCCTGTGTGGGATCAGAGATGACTGTAGGGTGTTTGGAAACTCCAGCAAAGTGTACTTTTCCCCTCGCTTGGGAAGGGCAGGGAGGAGGAAGGGCTGTGCTGTGCCGGGGAGCCTCGCAGGGTGCTGCCGGCACCGGGGATGGGAGGCTCCATCCGGAGCTGGGACCCCCCTTGCCCACATCCCTCTCTCTGCATCCCTCTTCCTGCATCCCCCTGCCTGCATCCCACTCAGGAAGGCACCGGAGCTGCCGGCCGTCCCGTCACTATTTTGCTTCCCCCAGCAGTCTGCTGCCCTGGGCAACAGCAACAGCTCTGGCCGCATTTCCCTGCAGCCAGCCCTGTGTTGACTTTGAGTTATTAACGCTTCATTTTTCCCTCTTGTCTGCTTGTCAGAGTTTCCTGGACTGCCCTGCCAGGAATGCTGAGCCTGATTAATGTTTTCTACTTAAAACCCTGACATTCTTCTCTTTACTTTTTTTTTTTTTAATATACCTGCAATTCCATGACTTCCCATTTATCTGAAGGGCGAATTTAAAATTTCATGTAAAATATTTAAATGTAATTTAACATAATGTATGTGAAAAATTAAACACCTCATTGCTAATGAAAACTCTGAAATTCAGTGGAAGTAGGAGTCTCTTCAGGGTGGTTCTTATTATTCAACTATTGCAGCACTGAATGAGACTGCTCAGGACCGGAGAATTTCTTGACTCAGCTTAACCCGAGCGAGTCCATCTGGACATTTGCTCTCCATTTCTCTGATTTTAGTAAACAGATTCATGGTTTGGTTTTATTTGTGGGTTTATCAGATTTCCTGATTCCTGTGAGAATTCAATATAAGCTGATGCACCAGTGGGCTTGGCCGGAGAGCCCAGGTGGTTGGTGGTACCCAGGGATGGTGGGAGCACTCAACCCTTCCAGGGCTGGTGGCTCTGTCTCTGCTGGGGGGGCTTTTGGGGACACTCCTCCTGTGGTGGGGATGAATTCCATCTGTCCGACCAGGCTGGGCTCTGCTACGTGCACCATTTGCACGGTGGAGGTGCCATCTGAATGTGAAGCTCGGCTGCTTTAGGGGTGACCATTGGAAGCGTGTGTGTCTCTGAAGAACGGGTTGTGCTCCATCAGTGCTTGCCATGGTGTCTGCATCTCTCTGGCACTTTTGAGTGCTCATTCCTGCCCCAGCTGGGCTGTCCCCTCCATCCCCATCCTCTTGAAGAACACTGGTGCTCCCAAGTTCTCCATGCTGGGAGCTTCCAGCACTGGGAAGGGTGAGGGGACGCTTCTTGGCTGCGGCAAGTGAATGCTCTTCTGCTTTGGCCACGCTGTGAAGGTGACAGGGACACGGTGGAGACAGGAATGAGGGACCCCAGGAGGCAAGAGGGCACTTGTCTTAAAATCTCAAGCACAGTGTGACTGGAGCATGAGGACTGTGGGTCCTTGAGCAGGTGCCTGGATGGGTGAGGGTAGATGTTGGGTTCTTACTCTGAGCAGGGCACATCTCCCCTATCCCCAGTAGCATTCACGTGTCCACCCCACCTGGAAATCACACCCAGCTCGCCTGAGCAGCTCTGAAACCACCCACCCTTCACAAATAAAGGTCACTGAATTCTGGAAGAAAATCTGTTTATTTTTGTAAAGGTCCATTTGCATTGGCATGGGAAGTTACAAACATTTGGTAACGGGTAAGTCGGCGTAGGCGACACACGGCATGCATCCCTACAAACCAGCCCAAGCACTAACATTCCTCTTGAATACTGTTTGATTAAATATTAACTTTTGGAACCTACACTGATAGTTTTACATGGGTACACGCTTTCTGAGCACCTCCCAAAGGTATGGATACTTAAACAATTGGAAAAACAAGTATTACCTGATTCAGCTCAGTAAAACTCAGCTCACACCAGGTGTGGGAAACACCTCGTATCAGGTGAATAAACTTTGAGGAAAAGGAAACAAGACCATCAGAGCCCTGTTTGCTTTAGTATTATCCAGAATTTGGTTGGATTCAGGTGACGTGGCTCTGCTTAGTCAATAATAAAACATGTAGTGGTTGAAATTATCTGCAGGAGCCGGACACCCAGGGAGGGAGCAGAGATGGGAGCTCACAACCGAGGTGAGTCTTTGCCAGCCTCAGGGTTGGTCTGGGGCTGAAGGTGCTGGTGGCACCGATGGTCCCCGTCCTGCAGGGTGGCTTTGTCCCAGCTTTGAGGGCACTCGGGCACTGCAGAGCCAAGCCCTGGGGCCGTGGCTGGTGTGCGCAAGAGAAATAGTGTGACAGCAACCCCCAAACTGCATCCACACACCGCTAAACTGCTGTTTCCTAAAGTGAATACTTAAATACAGCATCATCACAATAAAGATCTCAAAGTATCCATAAAGGGATTAAATAAATAGAATAAATAAATAAATAAATAAATAAATAAAATTCCTCTTTCTTTGTGACTCAGTATGACATAAGTTAAAATATAAAAAAATATATAAAATATATAAATATTATTTTAAATACTTGCCTTTTAACAGACAGGCATGTTTCTATCATTATGACATGGCTGCTGTCATAACATCACTTTTTATATACATAAATATATTTTAAAACCACATATATACACAAAATATATATCTCTCTATATAAATATTCTATGGCAAATATTCCTGAGAATAAGTTAACAATTGCATCACATTTTGGTTGGAGTAGAGTTCAGGTGCTTCATTTCCTCTTGGCTTTGGTGTAGTTGGTGTAGTTAGGCGTGTTGAATTTTCTCAGAGAGCAATCTCAAGAAACTGTCCAATGTCTCCAGGAACACATCACTCGTTACATGGACAGTCTGACACTCCTTATCAAGATCCTTAAAAAAAAAAAAAATATATATATGTAATTCAGCTATGTAACTGGAATATTTAAGTCTATGTCATTTGATACATCAGTTTTCTAAAGAATACTAACAACGTGGGATCCCCCAGTGTGTTTTGGAGCGCTGGGTGAGCTGGGCTCTGACACTCGGTGTGACGATGTGGGGATGGATGAGAGCTGATAACTGGGCGACACGCAGAGGGTGCCCAGAGATCTGCTGCCCCACAGCTTCCGCTCACATCTGCTTGGTTTTCATATTTTTATCTTTCTTGTAATCGAGAGAACCGTGAGGAGCTTATGGCTCCTTACAGCAGAGTGCTTCAAGGAAGCCTTTTTAATTGTATTCATCTTCAGAAGAGATTTCTAGTTCCCACTGCAGCCAAATCA
>JAOXJM010000052.1:41761020-41775499 GCA_026413425.1 Tringa solitaria
TGCCCGCCCCCCCTGTCGTGTCCCGTTATTGAGCAGCCTTTGCTAAATGTTGGGCTGTTGAAGGCCACCGAGTCAAACTTACTTTGGGGAGGACGCTTTTGTAGTTGCCGACTCTGGCCAGTTTTTGGGCGATGACTTTGCTCGGCGTGTCGAGAGCTGCCAAGGTGCCAGCAAAGGTTTTCAGGTGGCTGTGCATACACCTCTCCACCTGCAGGGACAGCAAATCGTTATTTCGACAGTTCTGTGGTACATGGGTACCACCTACATAACGCATTGTGCCTGGGCAATTTAGATACCCGGGAAAAACGATAACCTACAGGAATTAAGAGCTGTGTTTCCAAACATGATCCCTGATTTGGTATTCAGCAAAATTTGCCAGACACCAAATCTAGGGAACCATGGTAAAATCTATAATTTTCATTTAAAACATGCCAGGGACAAAAAAAAAGCCCCTCCCACTGCCTTCAGAGGAAGGTGCAGGTGCCACTATAAGCTGGACATGTAAAATTTAGAGGTGTCCAGCACCAGAGGTGTGCTCCCTGAGGGAAGGGAAGCCCAAGCCTGCAGGGGTTCTTGGAATAACTTTGCATTTCCCTGGGTTCCTAGAGCTCTCCTAGTGCTATCAGAGTTCTGAAGTGGGAAATAAATCTGGGGATTTGAGACAATAATTTTAAAGAGAAGAAAAGTATGCAGTTTCTTACCGTAGCGTTCACAGTCACCATGCCGGCAACCTGCTCAAGAGAAAAAGAAGTTAGTGACTTTGAAATAAAACTGGGGGTAGAACGGCAGCCAGGTGAAAGCCATTCTAAAGAAAGAAACTTACTGCGTTTAAATTGAGTTTCTGCATGTCGTGGAGAACTTCTCGAATGATCAGTCCTACCAAAGCCCTGGAGCGTGCCTCCTGTGACGAGTGCCCCGCGGGCGCCGAGCTGCAGAGCACCCCGAGACTCAGCAGAGCCACCACCTGGACCAGCATCGTGAAGTCAGCTCTGCCCTTCAGCTGGGTGAACTGTCTCTGCCTCTGCCTGGGGTTCCTCTTATATACACACTGCCGGAGGAAATGATTAATAGCTCACCACAAACATGCTCTTGCTGGAGGGGAGGCGGGGAAGATTTACCTGAAGAACGGAATCTTCTTGTTATGCAAATGATTAAGAGTCTACGTACTTTCTATACCAAGAGCAACCTTATGGAGTCTATACCTGAGCCCCTTCGCAGTGAGTGCTACCAAGGGGAGCCCTAGAACTCTTTAAGTGTGGATGAAGTGTGGACAGATATCTGTATCCATGTGTGAATATATCAGAGTATGTAGTCATGGACTATAAATAGACATATATAGACAAAAGTACACACCATTGTAGATGCTGGAATACTAAATCGTTGTTTATATTAATTCTCCAGCACTTCCAAAAACTTGGAGGTCATTTAAAGAAAATGTACAGGCTTCTCCAGAAAATTAGGGTTACAGTGCTCAACACTAGAATATTTACATTTTTTTACATTTATGACATTGACATTTATATTAAAACCACCAAAACTATTTGGGTGAACCTGCTTTAGCAGGGGCTTGGACTAGATGATCTCCAGAGGTCCCTTCCAACCTGTGACTCTGTGATTAATTCTGTGACTAAAATTAGGAAATTTATTGCAACTTGTCTGAGTCAGGCCAGAGGTACAGAGGAGTTTGGGCTCTGAGGAAAGGCACTGTAACCTCAGGGTAGGTTTCCCCACCGTCTGGGGAGAAAATCAAATCTTGAATAGCAACCGAGAAAGTTTGCAGTCAGATTTTGTTTGATATGGGTAGAGCTGCCGACGCACAGGACAAGCTAATCGTGAATATCAAGTGGAGATACTTGATAAAGAATGATTCAGAATCCTGCTGGGCTGTGAATACCAGAAAAATCAGATTTTGTAAGAACAGCTGTCCCCTCGCTGGCATTAGAGGAAGATCAGCCGTGGATGCTGGAGTCCTGGCAAAGAGGTGTTAAGATCAGCTCTACCTCGGACAGGACGCTGTGGCATCTGCACCGATTCGGTCTTGGGCTACAAGTGAAGATGGGAATGAAGCTGTAGTTTTCCACATTTTATTTAAAATCTGAAAATGCAGTTTCCATATCAGGGTATTAAGAGGTTATTTATTGCCTCCTGGGCTACTGAGAATGCACGTGGAGGTGCCGGATGTGGTTATAGCCATCTCGTGGGAAGGCAGAGGAATCCTCCACTCAGTATTTCCCCGTGCCCAGCCCCCTTTCGGAGCAAGTAGTAGGAGTACACACTCTGTCACCCAGAAAGATTGTCAGGGTATGCTTTGCTCTTTCACTCAATATTGCTACTTGCAGTGACCCTTACAGCCCGACCCTTACAGCCGGGGCCAGGTACAACCTTGCCAGATGATGGTGAGCTACTGCTTACCTGCTCTTTTGAGCAGTGATATTTGGTTAGAGCAGGAATTTCAGTTACTCTCCCTTAGTTTGCATATGAAAACATGATGTTGTCTGGAGCAAAAATTTCAGTGAATGTTTTTCTATTAATTAAAGTCCAAAGAGCAAACTACTTAAACTACTTTTTCCAAATGTTATGTTTCACATGGTCTGCTTTGCTCTTTGTTTGTTTACTGCCTTCCAGAAACTGAAAGAGGTTTCAAAACCTGGTTTTCTCCTGAGCAGGCTGTGGTCTTATTCTGCTTTGGGTGCTTTGTGACCTACAGATCAGGGAACTGGATGCTCCTTCTCGGTTTAGCTCCTGTGCTATCAGCTATGTTCAAATCTCACATAGTTTTGCATTTTTCCATCTCTTGGGTGCATTTTGTTAAATTCACCGGATACATTCGTCTCCTGAAACGTCGACCCTCCTCTAACAATCTGCTTTTCTCCTGTAGTATGAAGGAGATTGCACCCTGACAAGCACTTTGCAGATGTCACTGTTAGTTTGCAGTTTTTATAAAATGTAAAGTTAGAGGGGAAAGGAGAAAGCATATCTCCTAACTTAACATATTATCAAATCACATCATCAGTAGGCTTTCTTCCAGCCACCTCAGTGCTCCCCATATCTATATGTTTCATCTAAAGGGTAGTTTCCAGCTATGAGCTATAGTTTCCTCATCATTTCACTAATATTTCAGCCGTGCTTAATAATTCCTTCCACATTCCTGCAATAATCTATGACACTTCTCTGGTAATTCCCAACATTTTTAGGGCAGCTGTCAGGATCATGCGATATTTCAGGATGGGTTTTTTTTTTTTTTTAGCATTCTGGACATATTTTCATGCCGAGGCGAGGGATCTGGTGTCCAGGCAAAGGCTGAAGAGCGGCTGAAAGCTTAGGCAGGAGGGACGGACTGTGCAGAGAGTGATGAGTGGCCCAGGAGGAAAACCAACAGGTGTAAAACGTATTAGTAAGAATATTTCAAATACAGCAGGTGATTTACAAGGGGCCAGCAGAAAGCAGTTACTCACGCCGTCCCGCAATCAAGGCGCTTGCCAGAAAGAAAACATACGGCGGCGTTAAACTCTGGGACGATAATCTGAGATAAATGCCAGGACCACGAGTTTTGTGATTACTTTATTGGATTCGATCTGGATTGTTAGAGTGAGCAAATAGCTGTGCTGAGGAGGTTATGGAAAAACAGTGTCGTCGTCTGGTGTCAGCATCACTCCTCTGGGGAAGTGCTTCATCGGGGAAAGGCTTTGGCACTACAGGGGCGAGACGCTAAGTTATGTTTCCAGGGCTGTGCAGGACACAGTAAGCATCTGTCATCTCTTTCATCTCCCAAAGGGAGTCTGCGCGTTTGTATAATGTGAAGCAGGATAAAAAAAGAAAAGGAAAAAGAAAAAAAATCCGCGCCAGGAAAACACTGCTGATGTTTGTGATTCTTCGGTGCTGCTTGGCTGGTTTGTGTCTGTGTTCTGGCCCTTTGCCTCCGCAAGTGTCACACTTGTCTTCCCAAGAGCACATCACACCCAAATCTGATAAGGATTGTCATTGTTTTATGATTCAAATTGTTCTTTTTTTTTTTTTTTTCTAACCGGGCCAAGTTTATATCTTTATATATCTATATCTATCTTTATAGATTTAACTGGGGCAAGTTTATCTTTTTATATCTGGGCCAAGAAACCTGCCTTTGAAACTCATAGCGCGTTCCCTCCGTTTGAGAGGAAACCATTGGCAATGATGAGACGTTTCATCCTCTGGAGAAAATGTCTTCAGACATTTCAACCTTTTCAGTCTCCAGCCTGGCATCTCAGGCACTGCCAGGAGCCCAGCAGCACCTTCCCCCTCGGCCACAAGGACCCTCAGACTGTCAAAGCACAGCTGAACTGTGAAGAACTGATCGTGTAACCCCAAATCCATACCGACTGTTTTAAAACCCATTAGTCACCTTACTTTATAGTAGAAGAAACTGATGGAGAATTGGATCCCGGATCCTCCCACACCTCAAGCTGCTCTCTAAGCTCCTCAGCTTTCTTCTGGTCCCAGGCTGTGTTTACCTTTCCCCATTCCCAGAAATTCCCACAGTCCTCTGGGTTTTCCAAGATTATTGGCAGTCATCCACAGTCACGTTGCAGAGACAAAAATGAATTGCATCATGTCCTGCAGACTCAGCTATGGCGATCTAATTTAAAATAGTCTTTCATGCTTTTTTTATGAAGACATCATCTAGTGTGTTTTGTTGACCATATCTCCAGCAAACATCCTGCTTTACAGAACCTTTGCTCCAAATTTCTGCAATAGATGAGTAAGAACAGCTGTGTGTTGGTGGCAAAGGAAGATCCTCAAAAAGATAACCCAGTTTCAGAGGGTTGCCCAGTCAGCGTATAGTTTGTCCTCTACAAATACATCTCAGAGTTTGGCCCGTTCAGTGTTCAGCATCTCCAGTTATGGAAAATCGCCTTAAACTTCAAACCACAATAGCGTTTTGTAAAACTGTGGGCATCCGACCGCTGAGCCAACTTTTGCAATGTATAAAACTACAGATTCCTTACTAAATAATGTACAAGCCTGTTCTAAGAAACCTGCAGAAGCCCTTTCTAGGAACCAACATACCTGTGGCAAATTGTCAGTGCTGACCTATATTGGAGAGTGGTGCAGAGGAAGATTCATGCACAGTCATCAGTGGCAATTACGTCAGCCCATGTGCTGTTTCTGCGTGAGTGGAGATGTGCAAAGTCAGAGAGACTCTTTTGGTCAGGCAGGACAGCGCCGGGAGGCACCAGGGAAGGAAGGGTGCCCTCTGTTCTGATTCCACACGGAATCTCGTGTCAGTGAGATGAAATTAATTTCTCTGAATGTATGACCTGGTGCTGTTTGTAGAGTCAATACTGGAAAAATCCAGATGTTTCAGTACGTAACACTAGTTGCAGGTGAGCCCACCTCCAGAGCTGCCGTCGCTGTTCACTACATGCAGTTACGTAGAAAAGAGTTTGATTTCTTCTGTAGCGATGGGGTGACTGGAAATTAGATGGCAAAACACAGGGGAATCAACGGTCTACTGTCGTCCTGCAAGACACTGACTTGCTCTCACACTCAGCTCTCACACTTAAGCTGAGCTGAAGGCTTAATTGGTCTTTGGGATGCCTGTTCTCTGGAGTGAGCTTCTGCAAAAGGGTGAATTTCTTCCATGCTCAGTAATCTTGATTTATTTACTCTTCTTTCAATGACTTATTTTGAAAGTTGTATATGTTTATAAACACACAATATTTTCTCCTGGAACTATCAAGACTTACTATTGGGTGATCTTGATTAAATAATGCTGTTAATTTTGTTTAATTAACCAAACTCCAGAGGGAATAAAAGAGTAACAGAAAGATTCATGTCAGAAAGTTAATTTATCTTACACAGGTTTTATTTCCAGTCTCCTACGGAAGCTTTACAGATGCTTTGTCATAAATCCACAAGTACGAATAGCAAGTGCTTTTCTGCACTCTTACAAAATCCTGTGAGAGGAATACATCAAAAATGCAATGGTTTGATGAGTGCTTTAACCTCTGACTCTGGCATGCACCCAAATCCTTGTCCCTGTGAAATGGACCTCTGAAAAAGTAGCTCTGAGTTGTGTGAAGGTTTCCAGGTTTAAGCAGATATAACATCATGGGTTTTGTCAGCCTGACATGAAAATGCAAAGATGGAACCTTCTCTTGGTTGTATTTGCCACCCGATCATCAACTGCATTTAGGCAAGTTTAGACAAGTTTAGGCAAGTTTATTCAGACAGTAAAAATACAAGCCACAACCTCAGGTGTGTGGCATGAATCAGTCTGGGTCTTCCCAACACCAGAGCCTGAGGTCTGTCCCCCCCTCCACAAAACCTTCCATCCCTTGGGGATTCCGTTGCTCTGGAGCTGAGCCCAGGACAGACACTTTTTGTTCTTGTGCAATTTGCATGAGTTTTTACAAGTATTTGTGGATTTATATATCAGTATTTTTCATGAAATAAGCCTTCAGACTCCAGGAAAGGAACTATCAACATAAAACCACAAGTGATGATGGGGTCCTTGTAGCCAAGGTGGCTACACCTGGACACTTTTTACAGGTTTGTAGTAGTCTGGGATACAAGTGATCTGATCATAAATTACACAAATCTGACCTCTTCTTCTTCTGTTGTCTGTGTAATTAACCCTTTTAAGACTTTTTACACCTTACTGCTAATAAGACCAAAGTTGAACACTCAGAAGCTTATCTTAAGGGTCTTTTCCAACCTAAATGATTCTATGATTCCTAAACGAGGAAATCCTAAAATGAAGTTTACTTATGTGGCCATAAATTGGTCTCCTTATATTCTGCTTTCAAACTTTCTTTAGTTATATTTCATATATTTTTCCCATGAAAAATTTCTTCAGCCCCGACCTTTGCTCAAGGTGGAACCTTTCTTGGACTGCAGCAGTTGTCTTGTTTTAGGATTTTCTCACTTTTAAGTGGTTGCTTTGCGGCCATAATAATCCTTTCAGGCAGTTTTTCTTTCTTCCTATGTAATTGTGAGAGTTTTTTTAATCAAGTAAAAGGACAGCCAAAATCCCAGGCAAGCTACCTTGTGGAGTCACAGTGACACCACCATGGTTAGAAACTCAGTGAACTGCACTATGTAAGGCCACAGAAATTTCAAACAAAAGGTCATTTTTATGTTTTCAGTCTTAATAAGCAACTTTTTTTTATTTAGTCCTGTTTTTAGAAATTACTGAACTGATGTTTCTTCAAGATAAGCTCCCAGTCAGCAGGGAAAATTTTGACCTGGTGACTTGACATTGGCAAAAGAAAATGAGGGGCAGGGCTTGAGGCTCCCCGATAAAAGGGAAAAGGTGCATCTTTCGAAAGTGCGTTATGAGACAGCATCACATCCCACTTGTTAACACCAGTGGGATTCAGCATCATGGAAAAAATACCTGTGGCTGTGTGGGAGCTGGTGATGCACCTCAGGAGACCCAGCATCTGATGGGCCCCGGCAGCGCCGCCCTCGTGCCGGCTCCCCATCCTTCCCTGCTTTTGGCCATTTGTTTGTATCACAAGCTATACTTACTCTTCATCCATCTTTTTAATGGAAATCCCTAGCAAAATCAAAATAACTCTCTTATAGATAGCCTTCTCACTTACAGGCAGTCTTCGGTGAAGGACAAAGATCTTCCAACCTGTTTTTCTCTGGGTTCATTCGAATTACAGGCATTTAGCTATCAATTCCAGCTTTGTGCACTGCTCAGTATATGATGAATGTCCTTTTTGCTTTAACATTGAAATAAATTTCTTTTAAAAAATTACATTTTTCTGTTTCAGGTGGCTTCTTGAAAAGTAGCATGAGTAATATTGGAGAAATCGTCACAGTGCCACCACTGTTTTGTTTCAGAGTTGGCCAAAACCATGGATGAAACTGAAAAGGGAAGATCCTGTGGCAAAACCACATTTCATTTTCCCATTTGGAGCGAGAGGGTGACCAGTCGTGCTGCAGCTACTGCATTGCTGCAGGCAGGACTTTCTGAGGCAGAAGGTTTTCCACGATCAGCAATGTCTTAACGACAAAAAATGCCGAGAGTCAGAGGTTAAAGAGCCCTGGATGAAGTTTGCGGAGCAAAGTGTCTCAACGCACTCTGCGGTTCCCCAGCAGCTGCAGGACACCCTGCCTGGATGTTTAATCACATCCTTTGGAAGTTTCTGACATTTCTAAATCAACTGGGAGAAACATTAATGTTTAGAATTGCTATGCTATTTTTAAACAAAAAGAAACCATTTGTCTCTCACCCATTTCAAACAACCAGGACAGGTTTTTCTCCATGCTTCTTAGATGGCTTCCCCCACAGAGCTATGGGGACAGTGGTACGCAGCCCGTGCCCATCAGTGTGTGACGAACAGGCCAGGGTGCATGGCAGCATCCCCATGCCAGACTGGTGGCAATGGCACAGGGCTGAGAAATCAATGTGCATCAGAGTCGGGTTATCCAGAGGAGGAGGAACGGGGAGATTTCACGTTGCTGTGAGGAGTTCAGTCTGTTTTTCCCTACCTGGCTGCTGAGAAATAGCTTTTGAAATCTCATGTGATCGTCTGATAAACTCCTGCATTTCAATACTTCTCACCCTCAGGAAAAGAGAAGTAGGTTCTGGGAGTAAGCGTATTATTTTAAAGCAACCAGCAGAGAGTGCCTTTATCACCGTTAGTCAGAAGTGTCACAGGCAGCACAACATCCTTTTGCTTCTGTGCTGCTGGTTGGCAGCTCCAGCTGCTCCCACTCTCCTCTGTATGGAAATCATTGCTCTCCAGGGAATGGCTTTTCCTGGCTCAGAAGAAGGTCTTGGGGTCTCTTGTGAGCTTAAAGGCAACTGCTTTAGCATTCAAGAGGCGTTTTCAAAGCACTGATGTAAATGGAAAGTCAAAACATCCTATGGATTTCTTAGACCTTCTGATTTTTACACCTGTGTCATCGTTCCTCAGCACATTGTACTTGTGTTCCACCATCAGACCAGCTGCTGGGCTGGGGCGAGTTTCTGCTTCTCAGCTCGGAAAGTCTGAACAATCTGTGTCAAAAGCCACACCACAATATTGGCATGTGTTCTTCTAGGCACTGAAACTCTAAACACCACACAGGGGAAAGACTTAAAGCCAGAATCTACCTGTTTGAGCTTCTGCTTTTCTCTCATAGAAAGCATACAAAAATAAATCATGTTTTTTCCTGCTAATTTTATCCATTTTTCATTTCTCTGACTAACTTCCTCCTTTTGGTTTCACAGCCATTATTTCAAAGTTCGCTAAAATCAGCCTGAGCTGTATTTCTAATTCCTCTTTTAAGAAAATTGTCATCAAAACATGTGTGAATAAGCACAATCCCATGGACTAATTTAGGTAACTGCTGAGGACTAAGAAATAGGACATATGAGCATAATTCTGAGGTTTCTTAAAACTCCATGGTCACTTCAGTGTCTCCTTAGATGTCAAAGTCTGCTGATGTTTCAGGTCTCTGAGCCCAGTGTTTTCAGAAACAATTACTACTGCTTCTGTAGGAGTCTCTGGTTTGGGATGTATAACCTGAGACAGCTTCTGAAAATTCACCCTTTGTACTAAAATTGACACTTTCACCGAGAACATCGCTGTATCTGTGATAACAGGTGGAAAGACAGGTTGTGAAAATGCGAACATGGATTTTGGGCCCCTCCACAAAACAGCTGTTTCATTTTAAAATTACTCAATGAAGGGCTATGGCTCACATCTGGTGACCAGCCTGTTGTGATTTTTGGGCTGGTTGTAACTTTGCTCTTTGGGAGCACCATCCCGTGTTTCTGTTGCCATCACAGCAGTGACCAGAGCTGAGTTACATCTCTCCTGTTGGGCATAAAGAGTTGAGGTCAACAGAAATTTCTCACTGTCATTAATGAAGCCAATTCATTTTCTGGTGTATATAGTGAATGTATTAGCTTCTAGCATATACTTCAATGCAAATGCCTACAGGTAGTTAATGAGTATGCGATGGCTCCTCAGCTTTTTGAGCTTTTACATTAGAAGATACTAATGAAGAAAGTAAGACTTGATGGACATGGACTGGTCTGCTGTTGCCCAATGTCCTGTGAGCAGCAGTAGCTAATTATGGAAATGGTTTGAGACACAGGCTGTATAGAAAGGTCTTTCCCTACCGTGTCTTCCTGACACCTGCCCCTTGGCAATGTCGGGAATTTCTGAGACACATGATCCCCATTGTTCAATTAATGCTATAAACAGTGTTATGATCAGTGAATTTGTGTAACATATTTTTGAGCTTACATATAGATTTTCTTTCCGTTATACTCCACAGCAATTAAACTTGTAGTTTAACTCAGCTGCTGCTTGATGGTTTCATCGAGTCCCTCTCTGTTTTTTATACTTTGAGAATTTCACTGAATTTCACTGAATTTCTGGAGTTGGAAGGGACCATAGAGATCATCTAGTCCAACTCACTTGCCATTCACATTCTGCCCACCCCCAATTGGAAAACCCAGGGTCTTCCTTTCTGCCACTCCTCATCCCAGTGTCCCCTGCTCAAGAAGCTCCTCTGTGGCCCCAGTGTCCCCTTCACCCCCTTGTACTGTGCGCTGCCCTTTTGGAGATGAAGTGATCAGACCCATAAACGGTAGTTAAGATACAGCCACTACACACAAAGCCATATTTCTGTTTTATACTTCCAAACAACACAGAATATTTTATTAGCCTTTTCCACAACTGAGCTGATGCTGTTGAGGATGGTCCACAGTGATCCTGGGCTAAGACTCATGTAGAGCCCTTTGCTATTTTTAGAGATGTTACGTTTCCCATGTACGTGTCTGTGCTTACCAACACTGAAATTCCTGTGCTGTTTTCTTGTCCAGTCACTCATCGTTGTGAGATCCCACTAGGACACCTCATCCTCAGCTTCAGCGAGTGCTTGGCACCACTCCATGCTTCCTCACGTTACATCCACTTGCTTTTCCAGAGGACATTAAGCAATGCAGGTCTTTTGTACTGTTCATTCTAGCTTTAAACCCTGCTGATGACATGTGGTCTCGTGAGTAATTGCTCTAAATTAACTGTTTCATGCAATGGCATTTTCCCTTTGACTGAAGTGATCCAAACCCCTTATTGCTTTGATTTTATTTCTGTCCCCTTTTCCTACATTCAGTCTAGGATTCATTCCTATTACATTAATCTTATTAGATCACACAGTGTATCTTAGTCCCTTGCGAGATATGTTTTTTGACTCAAAGTATTAATGAAAGATTTACTATTTCACAGCTGCTTTTTCCGTTACCTTAGTAAACAGTGATCTTCCCACATGGCACAAATGGACACCACGCTGATGCTCCTACAGTACCTCTAAAGTGCCTGCCATGTTCAGGTTCAGCTCTGATAGTCCTACCCCTTTTATCTTTCCTTCTGAACAGTTTTATAATTTCTTAACCTTGCTATTATAAAAATTACATGACCTATCCATTCTATCTCTTAATTAAACTAACACAAATAGGCAGCTGGCAGTCGGTCATGGCAAGAAGGTGGCCGACACCAAAAGCCCTCATAGACTGGCTTAAACAGCTCGTTGTCTGCAATGCAAATGCTTGTTTAAAAGATGTTCCACCTCAGTGCAAGATAAGTATATAAAATCATGAATAGATGGGTGAGAGAGAGAGTAATAAGAAGCCATAGAAAAGGCATCTCAGCCTGCACTCTCTGCAGGCTATTTCTGCAGCTCTAAATTTTGTTGCTTTTACCGGCGTTGGCTCCGTCCCCAGCGCCGTGTGTCTGTCTTCATGGGCGTCTGACAGCAGATGGCAGCTTCCTCAAAACCAGAGGAGCAAAAGGGACTGCTACAGGAGAAAACAAAGCAGAAAGCTCACTGCCCTGCTCTGCCACTCGGCCGCTGTTGACAAGGTCACATCGTTGATCGATGTGGCCAAATTCAACCAGGAGGGCATCTCTCCCCTCGCCTACGTTGGGGAAGCAGAGCGCTTTGTTTCTCTGCGCAGCATTTAGAGCTCGAAAGGAACCTGGTTGTTTTCTAATATGATCCACACTTCACTGAATCACCGGGGTGAAGGTCTGTTGCTTTACAGTCGGTGCACAGCCTCGCTGCAATACTGTTGGGAACAGGTCTGCATCAGCTTCCCACTCACCCTCCTCCTGACATCCACCCTTGGGTGGGGGGAGAAGGGAAAGTTAAGCACAGATAGTTTTGCAGTTAGCATAAAATTACTATGTTCTGGTGAATCCTCCACCCAAAATCGGTGTCAAAATTATTTAATATATATGCTACCCTTTAAATTCCCAGCAAAATACTGTGAAAATATGGCACTTTCATGTGTCCTAAGGTATTGGCTTTGTCATTTATTCACTTTAGAGGTGTGGCTCAAGCCAAATCACAATATCTGCATTTCTCCATTATCCAAATCCAAAGACAAAAGCTTTTATCTAGTGGAGTGCAAAGGTCATTACAATGTATGTTTATATTTATATAGCGGGGTTGGTGCTTTACTCCCAGTCTGATGGAGAAGTAACATAATTTTCCTCGACAGAATTAATCCTTACTAACCACAGCATAAGTGTGGCCAGAGCTTCCTCCTGTTTGTTGACAGGAGCCTCTTGGATTCGAGCTGTAAGTACGTCCTCTAAGCTGGGAGAGGTTAAGCTCAATATCTCTTGTTTGCCTTATGTGATTCCAGTATAACTGGCATGAAGGGTTTTGAGATTAAAAGGCTGTTCTGTCCAACTCTGATATCTTAATTTGTTCCACGACAACCATAATAGAACCACTTGTTTTCTCATTTCTTACTGTCACGTAGGAAGAGGGGATTTGTTTGGTTTGGTTTTGGTTTTGTTTTTTTTTTTTCTCAAAAAGCTCATGTAAGTTTTTGCTTTGTTCTTGCAGCTGGAGCCTGTGACCGGGGCAGCAGCAGAGCCGCAGTGACACCCGCGCTCCCCCCGCGTAACCCGGCCAGAAGCAGTTCAGAGAGTTCATGATGATGAATGGATGGTAACAGAAACCAAATGAATAAACTAGGTCATTATACCATTTCTAACCTGATGCCTGCTGGTGTTTTTGTATCCTCGCAATGAAGTATTCTGTTTTTCCTCATTTGCATAGGCAATCAACTGATTTACCCTGTGAACAATTAAGCACAGGTTTTGTCTCCAGCCTTTTGCTTACCGTCAGGAAGATTTTCGTCTCTAAGGCCATTGGTCTCAGCTAACAGTCATGTGTAGGTTAAATTCAATTAAATTAATGAGACACATTAAAAATTTGCACTTCGTAAATTGCTTCAGAGTCCAAGAATTATAATTCTTTTCGTGTGGGGGTGTGTGTATATATATATATATGCATTTCCAAATGAAATGTTTTTACTGTGAAAGTTAACAGATAAAAGACAGTTAATTAGTGCTATTACGCACCATGTGGGACCCTCGTTATGCCAAGTACCTAGAGTCAAGCATACTGCAGAAAGTTTTTAACTGTCAGAGTCCTGAGGGCACTAACAAGCTTTGATGGTCCTGACCAGCCTCACCTGGGCTCCTGCCCACACCCTTCCTTTGGGCCCAGGAGCCCATTTAAGCTCAGTCCCAGGACTGATTCCTGTTTTGCAGGGATGCTGATCTCCAGCCCTCGTGTAGCCATGGCTGTGCTTAGCCACGGGACCTGCTGATTTGGACCCCAACTTGTGAGTTGACCTCGGATCTGCCTCATCCCCACACAGTTACATGGTGGTCTGGGCTCCTGGTTGTGCCCTGGTAGCCACGTTGAGATGTGTCCTGCTTGCCATGCTTGGATACGACGGGACTGCACCCTGGCTATTGAGGTCAGGTGAGTTATTGTGCTTGGCTCCTTGTATCCCAGGGAGGAGTCAGCCCTCACTGCACCCTGGCTGTAACTGTACTCTTGGCACTAAGGTAAGATACACACTGACAGAAGCATAGTTTAAATGAGAGCTGCTGGCAAACCAAAATGCTCTGTGGGCTAATATGAATAATACAAAATTTCAGAACGTTTTAGGCAGCTATGTAGGGGTCAGAGGAAGTAATTGTTTCTATTGGCTTGAGGGAGGACTTCCCTTAGGCTTCAAAGGGTTGACCTTGTCCCTTCATTTAGCCAAAATATCTTTCTGTAAATTTTCAAGGTCAGGCAGGTAGGGAGAGTTGGCACCACGCAGCAAGTTTGTATAGCTTTCAGCAGCAATTTTTACTGTTTTCTTGGTGGTGAGATGCAAAAGACACTTCTTGTAATGCCAGTCCTTTCACTTCATCCTGATCTGGGCTGCCAAATAGCACTGGGCTGTGTGCTGTCCCTCTGTTAAACACACATCTGCTCATCCTCAACACACATGCTGCCCTCCAGCTCTCTGTCAGAAGCCCACAGTCATCTGTATGAGTTGACCATCGGGAAGTACATCATGGACCTAATTATCTTCTCTTCCATAGGCAGAAAAAATTAAAATGGGTAAATAGGCTGGTGCAGAAGTGGAAGATGGGGAAGGAGCAAGCGCATCTTCTAGGGTAATATGTTAATCAATGCT
>JAOXJM010000052.1:41821492-41834117 GCA_026413425.1 Tringa solitaria
CGGTTGGACAAGATGATCTTTAAGGTCCCTTCCAACCTAGAAGATTCTGTGATTTTGAACGGGAACTAATTTATAGAGGGAGCTGAGGGAGCTTTTGGCATCTTCCAGGACCAGCCCGCAGGAACGGATTTAGTGTCCGCTGGCGGCAACGGGACTCTCTGGATAATCTCGAGGGTATCAGATTGAGACCCAAGCCTGCTGTAAGTGGCTGTAAATTCAGTAGCTCCCGTCACCAGGGATCGCTGGCGAGAGCGTAAATGCCAGGAGCCGATCCGCACGGTTAGGACAACGTCTAACCATAGTCATGAAACCAAGCAAAGGGCAAAATACTTGAAAGCAGTATGGCTTAATCAAACAAAAATGAGAAGTACTGCAGATTTGCTGTTTACGTGCCAGTTTTGCTTAGTTCAGTGACTTGTATAAACAGAACAGTGGTGTTTTTTTTTTTTTACACGAACCTAGAGCTTTATTATAAGTTTTTTTTTCCTCAAATGCCAAGAGGCTGTTTTCATTTTTACACAGAACCGGGCAGCCGTGCCAACTGTGAAATGCTACTCAACGTCATCTTTTTGGTCTGATTTAAAACCAAATCCTTTATTGTCTGGTGACTGTAAGGAGCCCAGACAGACAGGAGCACAGCGAGTGATGCTAATGGTTTTACTTTACTGGGCTTGCAGAAAATGAGGCCGGCTTGAGGTAGCGTATAAATAGATCTGCAGGCCCCGACGGCTTCCTTCGGAGTGACACAGAAAATCGTGTGAAACGGGATGCTGAAAACCCCTCGTAGTCAATCCTGTTTGACTTGACTAGGCAACGGTTGGGAGGGTGTACCCACATCTCGCTTGCCCAGCTTTAACTCAAATAAAATACTCCCCGAGGAAGAAAATCCCAGGCTTTCATCCACTGCCACATCCCGGGTCACGGACCGTCGATTCTGTCACAGCAGTGGAGATGCAAAGCGGGTATAAACTGCCAATACTGGGAGCTAATTGATTTTTATACCCATTTTCCACTAAGCACTGGCTTTGGTGCAAGTTATTGGGTAATCAAGCTTTCAGGATTTTTAATCCATAACATTAGGGCAAGAATTTCCAATTTCCCTTGGAAATGCAGGGAGAAAGGCTACTTTTTCTTTTGGGGCATGGGTCAGGTAAGGCTCTCGGGGCCTTTCTTTATGCCAACCTGCAAGGCTTAAAATCTTGAGTTAAACCTGCAAGAGTTAAAACCTTGGCACACCGAAAACTTTAGTAATTTTTATTTTTTGCATAATTTTTCCAGCCTTCTTTTTCCCTGCTGCACCTGTCTGTGGGGCGGCGATAATGCCCTTAAAAATCACATTTTAATCACTTGAAGTGATTAGAAACACTAACAGAAATCATTATATTTTTGCAACTGAAAAAAAAAAGAAACCATTAATTTTTCCAACGTGTTCTGATTCAAATCAATGATTAACCTAAGGAAATGGAAAAAAAAAATAAATCTATAGCTTTGTCTCGAGTAACTGGGAATCTCTGCTGGAATGTGGAAAGCTGGGGTGGCTGTGGAGCCCCACTGGTTTCCAGGAGACTCCTGCAGGTCTGCCCAGGGCTGGGCGTCCAGATCCTGGGCTCAGCACCTCATGGTAGATAAAAATGGATAAAAAATTGGGTTCTCTCAGGGTGAGCCTCTGTTTCCAGTGTGGCTACGATACGCCTTCTGCCGTGGAGAGCCCTCTCCGCTGCCCTGTGTGTACATCTCCGTGCTCTCTACTCCTCCTGCTAACCCAGCTCCATTGATGCTGTGGCTTTTAACGCTTCACTTCGTACGCTGCTCCCCTCCTCTCTCGACAGTCTTTCCCCTTTTGCTCCTCTGGTGCCATGTTTCTTTTTTCCTTTTTTTTTTTTTTTTAATTGTTTTATGACTTTCTTGTTGTCTTCCTGTCAGTGTTTCTTTCCTTTCTGTCTCCCATGCCCTTCACCTGCAGAAAGTGATCTTTCCGAGACAGGACGATGTGCTCATCTCCTTCCTGCCTCTGGCTCACATGTTTGAAAGAGTTATACAGGTAAGAAACCTGCCTGGACTGACGAGGCCTCCTGGGGCTCCTTGTGTTTTCTTCCAGAGTCAGTGGTCTCCTACTTGTGAGGATGTACACATTTCCTATTTGCCTTTAGCACACATGTTTGAGAGAATGGTACAGGTAAGGTCCTAGTGTCAGTGGAAAGCATCTTTTTTCTTTTTTCCACGCCAAAACCGGAATAAAACACTAAATAACCAGCGGTATCTTGTAGCACTAAAAAAAAACCAAACCAAACCCACCTTGTACTCCAGAAGCGCCACGTGCATAACGCCAGGGCCTGGCCACTGGTCCCCGTGACGTGGCCACGAGTCCAGAGCCGTTCCGGGAGAGCTTCCCAAGCTCTCCAGCTTTCAGTGCTGGCTCGGAGACTGGAAAATGGCCCTTGGTCAACCAGCAGAAACTGCCACCCCCACGATTTCGGGGGCAGCTTTTCAAATCGCTCTACGACCGGGTGTCACGGAAGTAAAAGGATTTTTTTTTTTTTTCCCTGCCGTTTCCTACATCAGCTAAAATCTTTTTATTGCGTAAATAAGCGGATCTGCAAATAAAAACTTGCAGACACTGAAAAAGAGGGAACTCAGAGCGCGGTGTGACACACGTGATCCTCCTGGCAGGGCAGCGTACGGTGGGCATTAACTGGAAGCCAGCGTCCCCTGGAAATAACGGCAAATAGAAGTGCTAACTCGTGCCAGGCAGCAGAATTGACTTTTTACATCCCTTTTTTTTCTGATAAGAGAGGTGATAATTTTGTGCTGAAGTTGGTAGGTGAGGGAAGGATAATTCATGCTGCAATCAGGGTGTTAGGGAAGCCAGTGAGACCATCCCACCAGTTCTCCCATTCTCAGAGGCTACAAGCTAAAAACGATCCAGTATGTGAAGGTCGGATCTGGATTCAGCCACAGCTCTTTACTTTCTCAGGGAGGACTGTTTCGGGCTAAAACCATAATTTTTTGAGTCAGACAAGAATATAAGCCTCCCACTTCTGGGCCAGAAATAATATATTCTGCCCTGTTAAAAAAAAAACAAACAAAAACCAACTTGCAAATTGGAAGTGAAAGTCCATGAATGATTTGGAGAATTGCAGCCCAGCCTAAAGGCACTTGTAAGTCTAATTTTAAAGGGCACGTTGGGCACAATGGCACCGCTGTTCTGGCAAACTGCTTTGCCAGCAAAGAAGAATATAATTATTAAAAAGTCATCTTACGGGGAGGAAAATATGTTAGCGACATTTGAAATGTGTACATCTGAACCACAGGATGTTCAGGTTAATCCTCTCTACTACAAAAAGCCCATCAATATAAAGATTTTTTTCAAAAGGGCTAAAAAGTAATTTTCAAAAGGATTCTGTAGAGCAAGCACTGTGTCAGCTTCCCTAGATTTAGCCAATGTTATTAGTTCCTGGAACTTACAGTTAAAATTAAACACACACATTCTTCACAGCTAAGAATTTCTAGTACTTGTTTAGAATTCCCAATGAGCACACCGATTATATATATATATATATAAAATTTATTTTTAAATTCATGTGTGTGTGCAGTGTAAAACACAGATTTGGCAGTGGTGTGTGTTAAACCCACATCACAGGCACAACATTCCTGTGGTTCCAGCTGATGGAGAGACAGTCTCTCACCGGTCGGCAGAGCAGTGGGAGCACTCCGGATAGCACTAACGGATTATTTTTTTTTTAGGAGCAGCACGAAAAGACTTGGGTGTCTCTTAACTGAAACAGTTTAAAATTTCCTATTTGGGGAGAAAAGCCGACCAAAGGGAGCTGAGGTTTTCCACCTGCCCCTTGCAGAGCTCAGACAGCTCGGGAAGGCTGAGGATGCTGCCTCCTCTTGCGCTCCAAAAGCAGGGAAGGGATGCTGGTCTCTGAGAAAGCGATAAAATACCAGTTTTACCAAGTTTAGTGACCGGTCCTCTGACCACCAGAGCTGCCGCTTCAGCTGCCAGTTGGCTCATCGCAGGCAGCCTGCCCGGCCCGATCCCGCACGTCCAGCTCGATTCTCATCCGATTAAAGTGGCCTCTTTTCTTCCCGAGTCCAAAACCTCTGGATCTGTAGTTTCCATCCGAGCAAAGCACCTTTTCTGAAGTGGGCTTCTATTTCTGGGATACAGGATCAGGCACTGTATTGCTAACCTAGTCTACGTTGTTGTATTTAAACAAAACTAAAGTATTAACACCTAAAAATCGGTATGTTTTATGGTGTTTCTTAATATGCATTTCTTTATTGACAGTAGGTCCTCATGCTGTGAGCTGCTGTGGTAGGTCTGGGCTTCAGGGGAGAAGTTCAGCTCCAGAATCTGGCCATAACTGGCCTCTCCATCCCCCTATGCAGGGGATGAGAGGAAATCCCTTCTAAAGGCTTTCTTCTTCCAGAAACGGGCAAATTTGGTGGATGCTGAATGGCCAGTACTGAAAAGCGCCCAGAACTATCCAACTATTTCCATTCAGTGCAAAATTTACGGTTACATTTCTATGTATTTCTAAAGCCCCTGGGTTTTTTTCGCCTTACTGAGAGTAGAATTTCAGGAAAGGCACTTGGGAGGGATGCTCTGCGGTGGGATTTCCAAGCCGAGAGGTTCCATGTGCTCCTTTTTCTTCCCCTTCAGTCTGTGGTGTATTGCCACGGAGGGCGCATCGGGTTCTTCCAAGGAGATATTCGTCTCCTGTCTGACGACATGAAAGCCTTGCGTCCAACCATCTTCCCCGTCGTGCCCCGGCTGTTAAACAGGATGTACGATAAGGTGAGTTTAATTTTCCTCATTTTTTAATAGTAAAATTTCTCTCCCTTTAATTGCTGTCCGAAAGGATTCCCTTATTCAGGGAGATTTCCTGAGCAGGGGGTACTGTTTCTGCCCTACTGCAAACACATTCTTACCCAGCCTAACTGATACAGCTGCTCCAATCTCTGTGTGTGTATATTTATATATAAATATATATATATATATAAAATATATAAATATATGTATATATAAAAATATATGTATATATAAAATGTTGATTTACACAGACTGCCGGCATGGCTATTGCATGTTAATATGAAATCAGCCTCTTCTGTATTATCCTCTTCCTCACTAAAGTTACTAGTGACATTTCCAGAGACGAGGGATTTTGAAACCCCAGTCCAACCTGGGTGCACCAGGACTTTTTGTGCCTTTCAACCAGTTTTGGAGCTTGAATCTCTCTTTCTGGTGGCACTGACAGCTGAAAATCAGGGACTGCGAAAAGGCTATGAGGATTTGGGCAGCGTAAACGGGAGGTTGGCTTTTGGATCTAGAAATCTTCAAAGCTGAGAGATGGTCTTGAAAGGTATTTAAGAGAGACAGGTCTGGTTATCAATGTAAATCTGTTCGACCAGCTGGGAATATTTATTCCTCAGAAGACTTATCCTCTAAAGATGAGCTTAAGCAGGAGCTACTGATTTAATTTTTCCCCAAGGTCAGGACTGTTGGCTCAGGGGTTCTGATGCCTCATTAGAGGGTACTGGGGGGGGTGTTCTCGTTTGTAGCCCGTGATGATGTCTGATTATGCTTAGGTAAACACAGCCCCCATCGTCTCATTGCCTACACCTGCTCTACCTGCCAAGTATTCAAGTTGCTCATTTTTGGTTGCTTAGATTTCATCCTTTCACGAATCCTATCATAGGAATCGTATAGAAATTGCAGTCGTGTAAATCTTGTTAAAGTCTACCCCACCATCCTCTCTCCTTTCCTTCCCCCCCCCGAAGGAACAGGATGTACAATAGCAAAATAGGGGGCAACAAACCACTCTTTGTTTTTAATCTGATTAAAAAAAAGCCACTGGTGTAGTCTTGTTTAACTGCACTGCCAAGGGGACTGTGCCCCACTTGCCAGAGCTGTCGTGGTGGGGGCAGCACCTGAGGTCTCCTCTCTCCCCGGTGCCTCCCCCAGATCTTCAGCCAGGCGGACACCTCCCTCAAGCGCTGGGTCCTGGAATTTGCTGCAAGACGGAAAAAGGCTGAGGTTCGAAACGGGATCATTAGAAACGACAGCCTGTGGGATAAACTTTTCTTTAATAAAATACAGGTAAGGGATTTAAGAAAGGGGGCTGGAGTCAAAGGACTGTCATTTCTCCCAGCGATCACTGATTTTCCTGAAAGTCAGCGGGGTCCTCTTGCCTGGTGATGACTGTGGGCAACTGCTGCTCACTGAAAAACTGAATAGAAAAAGGAAATGGAGCGCAGTTTGTTATTCCACTAACTTTTGCCACTTACTATTTTTCGTTTATGTATTTATATTTTAAGCATCGTGCATAAAATGCCAAAGTTTCACTTCCATGGGGGACAGCTTTCCAGAGGGGAAGGGAGAAGGCAGACCGAGGTGGCTTTTGCCACATCCCCCTTCAGCAGCAGCGAGAAATCACCGATTTGCAGAATGGTGCCCATTTTTCCCACCTCTGAGAGACCAGCCGTGCCCCGGCACAGGCACCGAGGAAGGACGTGATGTGGCGCAGAGGCACTTGCCCTCTGCCAGCTGCAGTGGCCCAGAGGCAGGCTCGTAGCCTCCTGGCCAACAGCAGGGCTCTGTCACCCCCTCGGTTATTCGGGTGCTCTGCCTCGTGGGGACAGGGACCCACCGTGGGCTCTGCCCGTGTCCCACGGGGGAAGGGTTTCTCCTCGCTCACCCCCAGCTCCAGGCAGGGGAGAGGACCCCCTCAAACCCACCCCGCTCTGCTCCCGCTGGGGATGGAGATCGGGAGGGGGGTCAGGAAAAGAGGAGTAGGAGCAAAGAGACGCCGCCCCAAAGTTTTCTGCAAATTCTCTACAGATATGACTGCGTTTGGGGTTTGGATGCAACTGGGCATATTCAAAACTGCTTTTTATTTTCCCCCAAGAAAACAAGAATAAGGGCATAGAGAAAAATGCACGTGTAAATCATGGTTTAACAAGAAGGGGAAGAAATGAGAATGCCCTGCTGTTTGCCACACACCTCCTCAGTAAAAAAATAAAATATTAAATTGGCTTTATACCAGGGTTTTTTTTTTTTTTTGGCTCTGTACTGCTCCGGGAGGCTCTGATTACTTCATTTTTTTATTTTTTTATTTTTTTAATTGGATAACTTATCTGGAGACATGCCGCTTTATTTTTAACTAAAGAAACTGACTGTACTTTTTGTCTGGGGATTAGTTGTCCTCGGTTTGCAAAGCGAGCCCGAGTTCACAGGAGGCTGAGGGGGGCGCAGACAGGAGGGGAGCCAGGCTGAATATTGATTCAGGACCTGGCGAGACAGGCAGGCTCGATCTGCAGCCCATTTCTTTTGTGCTGGGTTTTTTCTTTTTACTTGTAAAATAAAGAGGGGGGGGAAAAAAAAAAAAGGAAATGAAGAGGCAGGAAAAAAAAAAAGAAGAAGTAAAACACGACACAGGAATTGATGTAATGCCCTCCACAAATATTTGAAGGTCATCGGTCTTCAAAAAGGGATAGAATTGTTTTAGATGGCTTGGGAGCCAAGTCATTAAGAAGATGAGGTGCAAATAAAAACTGGAGGGGGGGAAGAGTGTGGATTTTTTTTTTTTTTACACAACAGTTCCCATTGCTGCTGTGTGTCCCTCAGGCCAGGGCTGGCTCCCCCCCGGGCACAGGCATCCACGGGAGGTGAGACCCAACCTCTCGTCCTTCCAGGCATGGGAATCCCACCCCTGGACATTGAATGTTTTTTTTTTCCTGAGGGGACTAATTCTACCTGCGAGGGACACAATTATTTCTTGTAAGATTTAGCCGGCTTTTTATTCCTGAGGGAAGATTCAGGGCCACTTTGTATTTCTGCCTCTGTTATAGAGAGAGGGTTTTGGGCGAGTTGTGTATCAGCAACACGTCGGGGGTAATTTGTGACGTTTTCTTTTGTTTTCTCCCGCTCTCGACCAGGCGAGTCTCGGCGGCTGCGTTCGCATGATAGTGACGGGGGCTGCCCCCGCGTCCCCCACCGTCCTGGGCTTCCTCCGCGCCGCCCTCGGGTGCCAGGTGGGCTGATGGAGAATGTTCCTTTAGTGCCAGCTGGGAAACACGCTGCAGTTAAAGCATGACAACGGGTCGGGACCTCAGAACTGCATTTGGGGACCGGTTCCCCACCATGGCTCCAACTGGTGTCCCCGCAGCTCTGCTCCCACGGCCCTGGGCCGGACTGGGAGCCACTGGTGGCTCCAGCAGCAGGCAAGCGCCGCTCGCGCTGCGGGCAGCTGCCAAAAAAAATTCATGGGCTCATCCCCCCCGATCTCTCAGCACTTAATTGAGTATGTGCAATTAAATGTGCTCATGCATGTGCTGGGAACTTCGTTACGCGAGTCTTCTTCTATATATAAATAGCGAAAGATAATCTTCAGATGGCAATTTGACCCACCGAAGATGTCCCCTGGGTGATTCGACTAGGAAGCCCAGGGCAACTAAAAAGCCTCATTTTTTTAAGAGCCTAAAATTGGGAGAAAAACATGTTAAAAGGTGTATTTTCAAGGTGTCCCACAAAAATACTTTTTTTCCCCCACTAATAAGTTTCCTCTCGTAGAGTAACATAGTTCCTGACTCAAAAGCTAAGTGCTTGAACTTGTCTTCTTCTTATTTTCGGCTCTACTGAGGCGTGGTAATTTTCAAATAATATGACATAAATGACATTTTGTCCACAGTGAGGGCCAGGGGAAGTGTCCCTGTGTTTAACGTGTGCCTGTGCATCGCAGCTGGTGGGATCAGCTCACCGGAGAGCGAAACAGGGGGAAATTCTTTACATTTTTCCTCTGTTTTAAAGATACCTGTTTCTATATCAGGTTTACGAAGGTTACGGCCAAACAGAATGCACAGCCGGATGCACCTTCACCACCCCGGGTGACTGGACATCAGGTAGGAATTTTCTTCCACCGTTTCCAGACAGGAAAAGAAATGCAGTTTCTTTTGAAAATTCCAGACTGTAACGTCACAGGGGGTTACGCAGCATTTGCCACCGTGTGGATAATCTTCAGCAAATGTGATGTTCTTTAAAGCGTCTCCAGTCCAGAATAAATAGGCAGGGATCGGATGTGGGGCACGTTTTCCTGGGGAGGTTTGGAATTGTCCCTTGAGCTGTTATTTGCGATACTCTCATCTCTGCACTCGCAGCCCTCTGAGTCCTCTCTCCAGCAGCGGAGCTGAATTTAGAAGTATGTTTGTTAGAATGAAATGCTGGAAAAAAAGAAAAGATGAATACATTCATGTACTCGGCGAGCAAACCCAGGCTTCGAATACAGATCTCCTACCACTCAATACTTCATATATTTCAGGCTTTTGAAACTTCTGAATCTTGTCAAAATCAGATAAAAACGAGCACTAAGTGGGAGGTGACCCTGCCCGCGGCGGGGGTGTTGGAACTCAATGATCTTTAAGGTCCCTTCCAACTCTAACCATTCTATGATTCTATGTTAATACATACATGTACCATGGCTTAATTTTTTCTTAATATAATTCATCAAATTCATCAACATTTATAAAAAAGTTTTGAAATGGGTATCATACTCATTCAAATGAATACTAGTAAGAAACTTGGACATCGGATATTAACGGGTCTGGACAGTTTAACATTTCTGGGCCATCTCTTTGGGTTTCTTCTACCCCCAACCCAGCCCCTTGCAGATACTGGTGTGAGCTGGGGCTCACTGGCCCCTGCCTGTGCCCCGGCCAGCACAGGGCAAAGCACCACTTGCCGCATCCTCATCCTTGGGGTGCTTCCATCTGGCTCCTTGGCAAAACGAGACTACGCAGAGTGCTGTGACACAGAGCTGGGACTGCTCTCCTTCCACTCTGTCTTTCCTAGTGGCTATTTCTGGGGGGAAAAGGCCGGTTTCACACAGTGCAGTGCTCCAGCTGTGCTCGTCAGCCACAGCAGGCGTTGTCCCAGCTTCACCTTTGGAGAAACTGTAGGGTTGGGGGAAGCCTAATTCAGTGCAGCTGGAATTCCCAGGGGATTATAGCCAAACAGAAGGTTCGTGTATCTGGTCTTAATAATGCAAAGCCATAAATGAGGAAATTATTTCTGCACACAGACACAGCTGCTGCAAGAACATCCAGGGTATCTACAACTGTGCAAGTGACTAATCACAAAATGCTAAGTATTGTTTCCAGGAGAGATGACAAGTGACTTGATAACTTTGATTTCCAGGTCATGTAGGAGCCCCTTTGCCCTGTAACTTAATCAGATTGAAGGATGTGGAGGAGCTGAATTATTTTGCTTCCAAAGGAGAAGGAGAGGTAGCAAATCACATTTTTATATCAAATTCTCACTAGTTAACACTGTATTAAGTAGTTCTGTAGTTTTAGAAGCATTTTACCTCTGTAAGGTGCATGGTTGCAGATGTGTTACAATCAGGATAAGAAAACATCAATGCAGCAATAAAGCAGCAGAGCACTAATTAAAAAGGGGCTGTGGCAGTAATTCCAGCCAATGCCATGCCTGATTACTTTAAAAGCTAAGACTGAATTAATTAGTTCAGCTGACAAGAGCTGAATTGCTGTGATTTCTACATCGCTGATATTTCTGTATTGCACAGAAATTAAACTTACTGAAATAACTTTTTTTAACTGCAAGCTGAATGCAAATCAACTTCAAGCAAATCAGTTTTGCAACCCCTACTTCGTACTTCCATTAGTTTGAAAAAAATCCATGGGTAATTTTATAATAGAATATATTTTAGCTTCATGGAGGACAGTCATTAAGTCAACATTTAAAATATTTCAATTTTAGTGAATGACGATTTAGCTTGTTAGCCTTTACAGCAGAGTAATAAAATAATTTCTCAGCAACTCTGACTGTTTTGCAGATATGTGTGAAAGGACCCAATGTTTTCAAAGGTTACCTGAAAGATGAGGAGAAGACAACTGAAGCGCTGGACCAGGAGGGTTGGCTTCATACCGGGGACATCGGGAAATGGTTACCGGTGCGTACTGACCAGATGCTCAGTTCTGATATCAGTTGTATTATCCCGTGTAAATTTTCAAGTACTGAATTTAAATTTCCAAGCAGATCTATCTTTACCAAGGATTGAGTTAATATTTTGCAGAATAAGCTCGATATGTCAGTGAAGCGTTTTGCCGCAATTCAAAGAGCTCTGTTAAAAGCAGACTGCTTACTGAGTCGCTAGGGTTAAATAACTTCTCTGGGAACTCTCTTTTCTTTCTCCTGACAGAATGGGACTCTTAAAATTATTGATCGGAAAAAGCATATATTTAAACTTGCTCAGGGAGAATATATTGCACCGGAGAAGATAGAGAACATCTATATCCGCAGTGACCCTGTCGCCCAGATCTACGTCCACGGAGATAGCCTGCAGGTAAAAAATAAGTTTTCAGAAAATCTAACTTTACTCTTTCTAAATGGAAGATGGAGAGCTGGTGTGACCTGAAGCAGCTTGGAGGATGTTGTGGCCAAAGATCAAGCCTTTAAATTTGGTCTCACCCTCTTGGGTCTCTAACCCTCTCCTTTGCCACGCTGCCTGCGGTAAAACCAGACGAAGGCAAAGCCGCCGTGGCTCAGCACCACTACCTACACGTTTTGACCGATCTCATCCTATTTATTTGCATATTTATACAGACACGTACAGCGTCTGAAACCACTGCAATTTATCCCTCTACGTTTCTTGGCCACAAACATGAGGTTTCCCTCGGCATCCGAGTTTGCCTGGACTCACAGGCCCAGGAGCTGAGTGTGTATAAGTGATACGGGCTGTGTTCTGCTCTGCCTTATGCCTGTGAAAAAAATAAGTAATTAATATCCAAGCAGAACAAAAACTCAACTGAAGGTATTAAAATTGTTGTCACAGAGGAACAGCCACAGTGAACCATTTTTTTTATCCGAGGAAAAGGCACAAACACTAAAAATATACTTCGCTATGACGCATTAGCAAATTATTGACATAATTAAACAAGAAGTGATAGAAAACATTTAGCAAATTCAGCTGGTTTGTGCATCCACTTCAGTGTGGTTAAATGTGATTCAGCTTTTGCTTGCAACTCTCCTTCTCCTTCACCTCCAGGCCTTTCTGGTGGGGATCGTGGTGCCCGATTCCGAAGTCATGCCGGGCTGGGCAAAGAAAAGAGGCTTTGATGGAACGTACGCAGAACTCTGTAAAAATAAGGTTTGTCTTTCTATCTATCTGAAATACAGACATTTTTTCACTGTAGCATAGCCTAGTTTGAGTTGGTGTCTTATTATTAATGATCTCGGTGACGAGTTATTTCCTCGCTGAAAATGAAGTGGGGCTGATGTGGAGACGGTGACGTGTGCTGAACTGTACAGACCTCTGCAAACTCCCACCTGGGGGGGACCAAGGGTCTTTCAGAGGACACCAGGACGGCAGCAGGAGAGCTTGTGTTTGCTTAGATATCTTAAGTCAGGACCCCAGCCTTATTTACGCACGCCCGTTAATCCTGAGTAACCGAGTGGGGTCAGATCAATGAGCACTGGTGCCACCAAATCCTCCCACTGGTGTCTGTGGGAAAAGACACCGAGGTGCTGGAGCGGGTCCAGAGAAAGGGAACGGAGCTGGTGAGGGGTCTGGAGCACAAGTCTTGTGAGGAGAGGCTGAGGGAG
>JAOXJM010000052.1:41852780-41870781 GCA_026413425.1 Tringa solitaria
TCTGGAGACATTCAAACCCCACCTGGACATGTTCCTGTGCAACCTGCTCTGGGTGAACTTGCTTTGGTAGGGGGTTGGACTAGATGATCTCCAGAGGCCCCTTCCAACCACATAGCATCCTGTGATTCTGTGAAGAAAAGAATATTTTTAAGGTTCTAATTTTATTGCACTCTTTAAATCCAGTTTTGGCATGCTAATATGTAAAGTACTATATATTTAAGCCTTACAGTATTACGGGCAGCTGAAGAGGATGTTTAAGCTTTGAAGCTTTCTTTCACCCTTTCTGATAGCATATTAATGTACACAAGTAGTCTTAAATGTTTTCTAATGACATTCCTCGAAATCCGTATGTCATCTCTAATTGCCCTATGGGAAAACTATTTCCACTGAAGAAATATTCTTCTGGCTGTGTGAATGAAATGTCATTAATCTTTCCAGGCTCTGTGTGGCAGACCAAAGACCTGCTCCATCATTAGAACTTCACCATGCCACAGGCCCCCCAGGCTTCGCCAAGTCCCAGTTAACACCCAGCCATTCCGCATTCCCGAAGGTCTGCCTGAAGGTAATAGAATATTGAATTGGTGCCCTGTGCAGATGGTAACTGGCTATTTGAGTGTTTAAAGGTGTTGGAGTTTTTTTTAAAGTCTGAATATTTGGGAAAAATCACAAGGCTAAAGAGGAAGAAGACTTCAAATTTCTGACTTAACAGTGTTCTTGTGCAGCAGTACTTCACTGGGAGACTACACTAACGTTTTCTGCTACTTTAGCGCAGGAATTAGTAGAATCTCACCATTTCACACGTTAGATCATTAAGGCCGGAAGGTGCTACTAGGGAACTTGGGGAATATCTCCACCTCTTCAAGTTACTCCTAAACTTGACTTTGAGCTTCGCTGCTGATATGGAGACTCCCTAGAAGACATACCAGCTTGATTAGTAGATTATTACCCTGTGCCTTATTTCTAGGGTGACTATATAGGACTTGAGCTTCCAGCCACTGGTGCGGTTTGTATCTTGCTCAGCTACACTGAGCTCTTTAGCATCCATTATCTTTTCCCCACTGAGAGCAGTTCAAGTAATAGGGTTTGTTTTTCTTTAAAGGTTGTCATTTTCTCTCTGAAGGTTTGTTTTTTTTCTCCTGACACCCTTAACACAGGGGAAGCTCCTTTCTTCACTTCCTAGATTGTTGGTAAACAAAAAGGAGAACTGTGTACAAAACTATCTCATTGCTACCATAGAGGTGAAATTCCCTCCCTTTCTCATATCTTGAAGTTTCTCAGTGCGCCACTGGATGGCATATGTCTTCCTAAGTTTAAAGTAGTTCTTTACAACGTATGCAAGTTTGTCATTTATGCTGCATTAAATTAATACAGAGATACTGCATAAGCATCATAACTTTCAAAAATACTGATTGTACACAAATTCTTCAATGGAATTGCAGTCTCTCAGGTCCAAATACTCTCCTACTTCATTACAGGTTGAGGTACATACAGCATCTAGAATGCAGTGAAGTGCTTTTAAGTGTGTGTATATTAATGAAAATCATGTGAGGCTTCTGTACAGATCAAAGAACAAGGATGTTAATTCATGTGCCCAGGGAATTGTGGCAATACAGGACACAGGTTGCACTTGGTCAGCAGGTGCTTCTCGGAAATCAGCGAGTTGTGTTGTCAGAACAAAAGTTTGGGGTTTTTTTATTGCTTTTCTAGAGGAGCCTGGAAATTGGGAATTAAACTGCCTTAAGTGGTGGTGGTGGGTTTTTTTTATGTTGGATGTTTTCATCTCTGCTCAAGGAATCTTTCAGATGATGCTCTTTTTCATTAGGAGTACACATACCCTCAAAATTTGTGCTCTCTTGACCTGCAAGATTCAGATTCCCCCAAACAAATAACAGGGTAAATATTGAATGAGAGCATCTATTGAACATCTGCACAGCTGATCAGATCAATGAGCTTTCTCTTACAGTTCAATGTGCTACTTCACTGATAGTATTTAACTTAGCACTTTTTTCCCCCCCCTGCAGATAGTATTACGAATATGAAAAATTGGACCTGCTGTAAACCAAGATGAGATGTCTACGTTTCAGCAGGACTCCACAGAAGAAATAACTGTCTTGCTACTGTGGAAGGGAGGTGAAAAAGAATTAATAACCAGCAACTAATGGTTGTGGGGTTTTTTTGTCATGTACGTTGTTTGAAATTTTGTCTAATGCTTTGCAGTAATATTCCAGTACTTAATATAATATTATTTTGTACAAGCAACTAGATCTTATTCTGGGTATTCTTCTGTAAGGACTTCATAAAGATGATTCTTCAGTTCGTTTAAATGTTTAAAAAGCGTGACTCGAGAACAGCAGACCAAGTTGTGTTAATGGAATTATTTTTGGATCCTCTTGTGCCAAGATTTCTAGATTTCCCTAGTAGCATTAGCATCTAAAGATGCTAACCTGTACTTGAGTTGAGAAGTGTTAACACTGGTTATAAAGGTAACTGAGTTTCCTGGAAAGGTGTACGTGAAGCGTTCATATACTCTGGGTGGATCAGGAGTCAATACTGTGCTACCATTAAACTGCCCGAATGTTTGGGTCTGCAGGGCTTTGGAGGTACAGGAGGATTCTTTGTGTTCTGCTGTAAATTGATTTCTAAACACAAATATAGATCGTCTTCACCCTACTGCAAGTTTTTTATCAGCAGCACTATCAGCATTCTAGGCACATCCACTGCCCAACTGCTGCCATCTCAGACTCCTTCCCGTTTCATCTCATAGTATCACCTGTCTCAGTCACTGGTGCTTCTTTCTAGTGGCATCAGACTTGTGCAGAGGAAGTAGGTGCCTCATGTGAATAAAAGAGTGGAAAAAGCCATTTTTATGACTTGATTGTTTCAAGAGCTGGATATTGGCATTGTGGATTTTGAGGTTACTGCTCACACTACGTGGCACGCAGGTTAGATTCCCAGTGCTTCCAGTTCAGCGTGTGGATTGTTAATCTGAACACCTCAGAAAACACAAGAGCAGTTTTTCTGCAGTTGCACTCACTGCAGGTTAAAGTGATTTGCATCCCAACTGTTCTCACTACACACACTCCCCCCCCAACTCTTTTGTAGTCATAGAGGAAGTTTTTCCATGCTTTAAAATGATAGTATGGTTTTCCAGTATGAGTTTGTTTCTCAGTATTATCACCTGGAATATTCATGCCCTGGAGAATAGCTCTGTATTGCTAAAAAGAGCATGTCAAGAAAATGTATAAAATCCACAACACTAATTAGTTTGACTACGTTTGAAAATATCTGTGAAAGTTCAGACCCTGAGCCTGTTCCCATTGCTCTGGGGTAGAAGGAAGTGCAAATAAAGGCTGCTAGATTAGACTTAAGAACAAGTATTGTATAAACATACTATATGGCTCAAGGTGAAAAATTATTAAGTTATTTTTCCTTTAAGCATTGGTAGAATGAGTTCAACTTCTTGGAGTCCTCTCAGCTGTGCTTCTAATTATCAATATCCTTGTTCTTGCAAATATTAAGCCACTGCTAATTTTGCAAGAATCTAGAGCCCCTGGGAGATAGAGGGGAGCTCCTGGTGTAGCATTGAGCAAAATAGAAAGTTATGTATGTAGTTAAGTTGTGATTATGATGATTGTTCAAGTAGAGGATGGTCTAGAATAAGAGAGGTGTTTATTGCAAGGTTATTCTAGGAGTCCTAGGAAAAAGCACTCACTTTGCCCAAAACCATTTTGTAGGTTTTATACAAGAAACAGACTAATACTGACAAACTGATTGGAGAGTGCAAGAGGAGAAAATACTGCATGTAACTGTGGAGCTGGCAATTTTCAGGCTGCTAGAGCCAAGTTTTGTTTTTCTTGATGTGATGAGGCTGTATAGAAGGACAGAAATACCATGAACCACAATCTCCCTCGTCCTTCCCTTCAGTTACAAAAGCGCCGCTTCTTATTTCCATCTTTTGTCTGACTCTTGGAGAAAGTATAATTAATTACCCGGCCAGCTCTCTGCCCCAGGGAAGGAAGTTTTATTCATTTTGAGGCCACAACAATATCTACTCTTGTTCTGCTTTTCTCAAAGGGAAGGCATTTTCCCATGTTTTGGTTTTAAGCTGAAGAATGACTACATAAAATTTCATTCAAAGTGGAAACTGGCTCTTCCCTGTTAGTGGCTAAAGGTTATGGGTGGCAGCCAGCGAACGAGTCCTACAGAAGAGCTTGTTTGTGCAGTGATTGGGGAGAGAAATCTGCTCAGTGTCACCAGGGCTGCGCTGTCACGTCCCAGACATGATGAAGTCTTAATGGCTTGAACGGAATCGCTCGCGGTGAGTCGGCCCGTGCAAGAGCCGTGATAACACTTTATCACCAGGGATTGTGCGTTGTAGGCACGTGTTTAATAAGTGTATTCTACGTCCATCTACAAGAGGATTTTCATTAACACTGCTCAGTTATTTTTGTTATCTGAAGGGTGCTTCTAGGAGACTTTGACATGAAGTGCTCGGAGACGATGGAATATGTTTGATTCTTGCACCAGAGAGAGCTGTAGGGGCTGGTTCTTGGAGGGTAAAGACAGTTCTGGTTTGGTTCCTCATCTCTAAAGGCAGAAAGGAGGGGTTTGGGGCCCGGGGCAACGCGTGCGGGGTGGACGTGGACACTGAAGTTCACGTTCTGGGTGTAGGTACCAAGATTTGCCCACAGGGAGGCTTTTACAGGAGAATGAACAATTAAACTTGTTTTTTCCCCTCATACTCTCCATCTCCTGCTCCCTTGATTAAGGCTTGTCAGTCCTATCAGAATCACTTGCTATTAACTGAGGAGTTTTGTAACAGGTTAATAATTACTTTTAAAGGGATTCTATCAGCTTGAATTGTCATGTACTTGAGAGTGGCTAAATCTGCAGCACTGCACGTTGTGAAGCTGTTGAAAGCTGAGTCGTATCATTTTGTGTTATATCCTTTTATTTCCTTGTGTTCCCTGAGGACTCTCCATGTGTGAGCCTGTATTTAGGTGCCCAGCTGGAAGGTGGGAGGCTTTCATGTGTGGCAGAGAGGGGTGTCTTCACATGGAGCACGGGGGAAGAGATGCATATCAACATTAAATCCTGCTCTCTGTTATAATTATCTTCAACTTCTAGTAGATGAAAACAAAATTCCTGCAGATAGCTGATTGTGAGGAACATCATAAAGATCTGTTACACGTGTACTAGGTTATGCCTTTTAAAAGTAATCTGCTTAATTTAATCTTACGTCATGTGCTGTTTTAGCTCAGTTCCATTTTCTCGGGAAAGCCGATGAGTCAGTTCTGTCAGTCCTTAATTCAACTTTCTGCTGGTGCTGTGTCCCAACAGCCAGAGGCTGGAGATGTAACTGTACCCAGCCTTTCCGTTTCGTTTAGACTCACTAATAAAGAGTTCTGCAAAAATTTTGATTCTGTAGAATTAATAAAGCTTTTTTTGTTGTTCTGCATTCGCCTTATGTCTTAAATGCTATTTTGTAGAAGGGTTTATTTTTCTCGGTTTAGGGCCAGACGGAGTCTCCCGTCGCCCCTCCGCCATGGCCCCGCCCCCTTGACCGTGGCCCCGCCCCCTCGGCCATGGCCCCGCCCCCGTGCCCGCCCCTTCGGCCCCGCCGGGTGACTAATGTCTGTCATATGACTGTGACACCGAATGGAGTCGGGCGGGCGGAACTAGCCGCGGCGAAGGGACGGCGCTGCGCGGAGCCCAGCGCTTCGGCGGCGGGGGCTAGCGGCGGCGCCCCAAGATGCCGCCCACCCTCTTCCAGAAGCTCTTCAACAAGAAGCACGGGCTGATCTCCCCGGCCAGGGACGCCCGCGACGACTGTGTCTTCAGGTAAGCGCCAGCGCGGCCGCCCCTCCTCCCCTCGCCCCAACTTCTGCGCCGAGTTCCCCGCCGCCTGCGTTGCCCCGGAGGAGGGCGGGCGGCTCCCCCCTTCCAGCTCGGCCGCAGCCCCCTTCTCCCCCTCGGCAGCCGCCCGTGCTGCGGCGGGGCCGCCTGGCGCGGTTCCCCTCAGCCTCTCGGGTACTGCTGGCCTCGGGCTCCGTCCCCCGCCCCGCCGCGGGGGGAGCCCCCGGGGCGCTGAGGTGCTTCGGGCCCCTCAGGTGGGCGCTGGGCTGGAGACACTTCCCCCCTGGGGCCGCCACGTCGGGGCCGCCGCGCTGCCTTCCCCCCCAGGAGGCCGCCTCTCCTCACGGCTGGGTCCCCTCGGGCTGTCTCCCCCCCAGGAGGCCGCTTCTCCTCAGGGCTGGGTCCCCTCGGGCTGTCTCCCCCCCAGGAGACCGCTTCTCCTCAGGGCTGCCTCCCCTCAGGGCTGTCTTCCCCCCTGGAGGTCCCTCTCCTCAGGGCCGGACCCCCTCATGGCTGTATTTCCCCCCACCACGGGGACCACCTCTCTTCAGGGCTGTGTTCCCTCACGGTTGTCTCCCCCTTTTCCCCGGGGGGTGTCGCTTCTCCTCAGGGTTGGATCCCCTCACGGCTGTTTTACCCCCCTCTCCGGGGGCCGTCTCTCGGGAGGGCCGGGTCGTGCCTCCCCTCAGGGCGGCCCCTCACAGCGCGGCCCCCCCGGGCCAGCGGAGCGGGGCTCAGGGCTCAGCCCCAGCTCGGCCCCGTCGCCGCCTTTCTGTCTGTTTCACCCGGTCGCCATCAACGGCGGGTTGTGGGGGTCCCCCGGTGTCCCCCCCACCCCGGGGAAGGAGGGGGGGGGGGTGGGAAGGCGCCATTCTGAGGCGGGCAGGCGGCTGGCCATCCCCGGGGAGCAACCTCCGAAACGTGGAGGAAGGGGAAGGTGGGGGGGGGGGGGAAGAGGTAGAAAGCGTGAAGTTTTGGCCGCTGCCGGGAGGGGTGTAGGGTTTCTGGTGAAATTTGTCATGCTCCAAACCGCGACAAAACTGGATCCGAGCACAACCCAGGGAGGCGGCCCTTCTCGGGCAGACCCTTCTCTGCCCCCCCTCAGCCCTTGGGTGATGAAACCCCTGGGGCTGGATGTTGGGGAGAGTCTTCCCTCGGCCCTGGGGGCCTGGGAGCGACCCAGGGCCTCCTTGGGGTCGGTTGGCTTGGACACAGGTAGGTTTTTTTGTGGCTGTGAAATAGGTGTTGTTTGTTCCACGCGTGGATCATGGGTCACGCTGGAAAGCGATGCAGCCCCAGCCCGGGCTGGCGTGGGGAAGAGGGAACCTGCAAAATCGTTTTAAAGTTTGTGTCTTGGATGCAGACGCGGCGTGCTTCGTCAGTAAGAGTTACTCGCTTCTTGAAAGGCTTCTGACCGTGTGGTAAAACTCTCCTCCCACTCTCTGCCTCCAAATTCATTACCTACAGATGACCGGCCCTTGGGTTGCTGTGTGAAGGGAGATCTCTGGCTGATGGGCTTAATTTTAGGTGGCGGGATATTCCTTTGAAGCGTGGTGATACAATTGAATAGTTTAGGTGGTTAATAATATTAGGTGGTTAATTGGCAGTAATTTGAGCATCACGGTTTTCACAGAATATTGATGGGTCTTTTTATGTCCTTATGGACTCAAGGGACACTCCTGGACACTACCTGAAGTCCAGAGCTTTAATTGCTACCATGCACCTTTTAAAGACACTGATCAGAGCTGCTCACATACCTCTCTCTATTTACTGTGAAGGTGGTTCCTTTTTGTTTAAATCATTTTTATCAAGAGACAAAATCTTTTAATGGTGTCTGTGTCCTCTTATTTTCTAAATCAGCTTAATACTGGGATCAGACTCCTCGGTGGGGAAGGTGCACTAGGACTCCTCTGTGTCACTGCCTTGCCTTTTCCCTCCAGTTAAGACATTTGTTAGTGATGGATTTATGTAGAGACTGATGGCTCGTTCAACAGCTGCAATGCAGACCCTGGGGCAGAAACGTGGGGATCGTGCCTGTGTTGGAAGCAGCAAGAGCGAGTGCTCAGCGAGGCCTCTTCTTCCCTCTTCACCTGCGTCGTTCTGTGCCAAACTGGATGTGAAACTTAAAAAAGATAGGTCACTCCTCTTCTCTCCTCCGTTTACATAGTCCTGTTCCACTTCATGATGGGAACTGTCAGCCAGTACCTAGTGAATTTGCAGGGGTTTTTTTGGTGGACCCACAGGTATAAAATCCCAGGAGGAGGCTGACAGCTCTTCTGACTAAGGCTCTGGGGGGGCGGTGGGAGCCCCAGCTCTTACTTGGGAGAGCCAAGTACCATTTTTTGAAGACTAATACCCTTTAGGCATGTTGCCTAATGGCTGCTTTAATTTTCCAAATGGGGATAGGTCTTTAGTTAATCCTCACTACGTATGGTCTTGTCAGTTACTGGTGAAACTTTTGGATAAAACACAAAATAAAGACGGTTATTTATTAGAGATGCGCCCTTAGAGACTGGAAACATGCAGTTTTCTGGTTTTCTTAGACTGATCTTGGTTCCAGTAAACCTGAAAGCAACAGCCTCATCAATTTCAGTGGAGCAAGGTTACGTTTACAGATCCATATATTATTATCTGTTTATTTTCTAAAGAATAGAACACTTTCCAAATATTCTGAGCACTGTTATTTGTGACTGTCTTCACTTTGAAAGCTGGGTCCTCTTACTGAGGAGACTGTGTAGAACAACCATTAAAAAAAATATGAGTTTTATGAGTAATATGTACTTAGAGAGAAAAGCCCAACTACCCTGGCAGTGACATCAGTGTAGCGGAACATTTAAAGGTGATTTTTGATGCTCGTTCTTTTTTTGATTATGAATATATTTCACATTTCTGTCAGGCTTATTGTGAAAATTTACCAGGTCATAAATTCTACTTAATCTGTGCTTGCAGTGTTTCAAAAATAAAAGTATTAATAATTTTCAGGGGAAACATATTTTGGTTAGTTGTTTGTTTGCGTGTTGGTTTGGTTTTTTTCCTGCCCTCTCTTTCTGTGCTGTGAGTCTGTGAAATTTATGAGTCTGGGTCTAACCAACCTGTGTGAAATCCTTCAGAACTAGGTGCTGGAGGGGTTAATAGTTCTAGTGATGTGACCAGTAAGTTAGCAAATGTAAAGTACCAGTTTGCTTTTTTTTGTTTGTTTTTAATGTATGTATAAAAGCGGTTTATTTTACAGAAGAAGCCTTAGGAAATCACAGTAGATCCACAACATTAGCTCTTCGGTTTAACGGAGCGCAGTTGAAGGCTTGGCTCTTAGGCTGAAATCTCTCAGCACAGCTCGACTTGCACATGGTGAACAAGAATGTTCAACATTTTAGTGGTACAATCTGTTTACAAGAAACACAGAAACACCTGCAAGTATTCTAGAGAAGAGACAAACCCTTAAGTTCCAAGGTGTAGAGTGCCCGCTGTCTACTGCAAATAATACTCACGTGAGTGGATTTTCCCTGAGGGTAACTTTTACTATAAATAGGAGCTCTTGGCCGTACTGTAGCATCTGGCACTGGCGGCTGCTGGTGACAGGAGAGCTCAGCCCAGGCTTGGGCTCTTACAGTTATTAGGAATATGAGATTTCAGGTATGTTGTTTTCTGGAATTCTAGAGTCAAAGCGTTCCAGTTGTAAAATTACATAGCTGTTCACGAGTTGTGTGCTGTACACGTCTAAAAATTTATGTAGGCTTTTAAATAGCAATTAAGTGAACCCTCTTCCAGAGTTTTCTGATCAGTTTCCCCAGTAAAATGGAAACAATCTTACAAAAGCTTCCTTAAACTAAGCAGAAGCAGCCACACGTTTCTGCTAAAGGTTATAGGGGCACACAAAGTACTCCACTGCACATTGACATTACTGACTGCCACGGATACTGATTTCAAGCTACTATTTCTTTTCTGGCTTTCAAGGGGTGTTTTGGAGAAGAGGGAGCTGCCAAACCACTGATAGCTCCACCAGCTTTTTGTTTTTCAAAACGGGCTCAGTAGAACGAGCCCAAAGCTCAGTCAGGCTTTACGTCTTTGTTGTTAAGATACGTGGGCAGTATTGCCAATGGTAAATACAGCTGTAAGGACTGCAGCAGAGTTTTTGCAGGAGCATGTGTTTGTGGAGCTAGTAATTGGGCTTGGAGCAATATTAAGCTGTTGCAGAGGGAGAGGGATGGTCCTGTGATACTGAATTACGGGACTGGTGCGTTTTGGGGTTGTCTGTGGGAGGGAAACTCAGTGTTTCTTTCCATCTTATGTATAAAGTTCAAATACTTGTTCCCCTATATCTCTAGATACTCTTCCCACCTGGCTGGGTGATAGGGGGATTATTAATTAGGAGGTTTTTTTACACTACAGCTCAATAAAAGTTTCAGTGTCTCTCTTTTTTTAATCTAGGGAGCTCTAAAGAACCATCTCGCCCCGAGGGGCATTCCACCAATGTTTGCAAACTCTGTTTTGCTCTTGTTAAAGCACCTGTTGTAGAGGTACAGCTGTGCAGTAATTGTTCAAGCTTGAAAGAACCCCTTCCAGTTTCGAGTCTTACCAACGGTGTGGAGTATCTTTGGGCACATTCTTCCTTCAGGGGTTTGCTTTGGTTATCTGGGTATTTCAGAGGACGAGAGCAGTTTTCCAAGTGGGAAGGTACAGGAGTAAAACGCTCTTTATTTATGCAGAAGGCTGGTTTTGGTCATCCTGGAAATGTGCTTTCTTGGGGTCTTTCTGTAATACATGCTGCTCCTTTATTGAGAGAATAGTTTGCCAGGTTCCTGAGATATGAATAGGCCTAAGGCTGGCTGCAAAGTAGTGTTTCCTGAAATCTGTCTAGGCAAGTATCCCCCATCAGCCAGGCTCTTTCTATTCTCTGTGGCAGTGACTTTAAATGGTATCCTGAGATTTGTTTCCTTTCACATCATTTTTGGCAGCAGGATTCACCAAGGGAATCGCAATAAACCTAGAGTTGGAAATGGGTAGCATGATACAAAGATGCTTCACGAGCCAGTTCCTCTGCAGAGCTATTGTTCTTGCACAGTAAAAATGCTATATGCTTTCTTGCAAAGGCATGAGTCCTTCTTGAACCAGCAGCTAATTTCTTGAAATGAACTGTGAAGAGAGTTGGAGACATATAACGATGTGTAGCTGGGGACTTATTAAAGTGGAGGCCGGAGTAAGGTGAAGGAGGGACATGAAAGTTGTCTTTACATTGATTTTTTCCAGTCAAAGTTTTACCCACAGAACTTCTTGGTAAGTTTTCGCATTATTTCTGAAGGTGGCTAGCACTGGTGACTTAAACGATGTGGAATTGTTACAGGGACTGTTCTGTGTTTGTTCCTCCTGTGCTCAGAGCAGGGGTAGCCACCATGGATTGCCACGTTGCTCTCCGTTTTCAAGTTATGGCTTCGTGAGATGCCGAAGGACTTCAGTGTCCACGGTGTCTGGACACTCTAGTATCATCAGGTAAATTCAGTAAGAATTTTGGCAGTGTTTTTACCTTCCCCAGCAAACAGGGTGTCCCACTCCACCAGTCAAAGGTTTTTCTATCAAGATCAGTAGCTTTGTGCACAGCCAGGCTGAGCCCAGGGAAGCAAATCTCTTCCCAAGCTTGTGAGCCATGCACCGGTGAATTCATTATCTGAAGAGCACCACACAAGGCTTTGCGAAGCCGCTCCTCAACAGCGGTGGCCGTGCATCAAGCCAGTCTGACCAAAACCTGCTATTAATGAAACACTGTGTTTTGATATTTTGATATTTGTTCACTTCTGGCATTCTGCAGGTCTTTTACCAACACTTGTAAAACTCCTGGAATTTCGGCACCTCTCAAAGTCTATCTTGAAAAAGAGCTTTAGCTGGACTTCATTTTGTAACAGCTCCAGCTTGTCACCTTTTCCAGGGATCTGATGAATTAAAAAAGCTTTTGTCCCGTAATTTTTTAAGACCATTCAAATTCTTAAACATCCAAAATGGCCTTTTGTTTTTATTAAGCTTATTTCTGTCCTTTAATGTCCCTTAAGTTTTGTTTTTTATAAAAAAAAATCTATCTCTTCTGTAATGTCTCTGGAAGAGTTTTTGGCTTTTTGGTTGCATTCATTAACTTGAGTGTAGCAAGTTTTAAGAAATATTTCACTTTGATTTATGCACAGTTTTCTCTATCACTATGATGACTTTGGCCTGTGTTTTGAAATATATTGCTGTTTCCTAAAGTACTTCTTTTTGCCAAATTCCGTTTTGCATTTCCTGTCATCTGAGCTTTTATGTATCTTCCAGTGCTTTAAGTCAACTTTTGTCTTGGAAGCAGAAACATACAAATTAATAGGTTCCAGTAAGCACCTCTGGAGCACAGAGAATGTTTTTACGATTTCTGCTGAAGGAGCCACTCTCCAAGCCCTCCTTGACACCACTCTCTAGATCTCTAAGTGCTTCTCTAGGTAGGCATGTGTTGCTGCTTAAAGGTCCAGTGTGTCCTTGAAAATTATATACTAGCTCTGAATAATGCTGTGAGTTGGGTCTGTGCAGTGCCCGAAGGAGCTGCAAATCAGAGCTGGTGATTGTTATTCGTGTTGTTTACTCATATTATCATCCAATCCAAAGGAATTAACTTGGATCAGTACTCCCATCATGCTAGGTGCATGTGAACGCAGAGAATGACCAAATAATCCAAAAATTGTTGGGGTCCTTGTGCCTACCTGACTTTGTGCCTTGGAAAATTTTCCTCTGCCCTGGTGGGAATGCACCCTTATCTAGCTGTCTCCACAGTGGAGTGGAAATGTCCTCCGCTCATTTTTCCTCTACTTTTTTAGAGGGAAGTAAAGATAAAAAATGAGTTAATAAGGGTAACCCTTAACCTGTGTGTTGTCTTTCATGCTGGCATCTCCTATGGTGGTTGGGATTTTGAGGTGGCTCAAGAACTTGGCATCACGAGGTTGTGCTGCCCTGAGTTGACACCATGAGGTCAGCAACATCAGCGGTCGCTTGGCTTCCTCCCAGCCTGCAACATCGCTTCCTCCTCCTGGGATGGCACGGGTTGTCTGAGGATGGCCTACAGGCTCTTGCCTTGCCAAGCTACCTTTGGAACAGTCATTTTCTTGGTTCCCCTTCCAGCTTTTCAACTGCTTCCTTTAAGTCAGAAATCTTTTTGAGGAGACGCTGGAGTGAGTGATTTACATGGTGCCTTTTCACCACTGGGATCACCACTGGTTGGACTTTCAGGCCATGGTCCTAGTTTGAATCTTGCCAGCAGGTCAGGTGAATGCCTTGATGTGGCTTTCAATTTTTCTTGGATTTCTGATAGTACGTGACTGGCAGGATAATGAGGCCATTTTCCCCCTGGAAGGCAGTATGTCTGCTGTCCTCTTCCCCGTGGGTTTGACCTGATGGGGCTGAGACCGACCCTGCTCCCATGCTTGTTCTGTGGAGGCAGGCTGAGCTGGCCCATCATCTCAAGCATGAGTTCGTTGACTTCTTGCTATGATTTCTGCATGTCTGAAAAAGTATGTGTAGGTATACTAGAGTAAAAATGCTTCTTTATACTAGGGTTACACTGGCAAGTGTTGGAAGAAGGTGTTTCTGCAGATTTATGGTTACTGTTTTTTTTCCCCTCCTTCTCCAGGTGAGGTCGTGGGGGTATGAAGATGTGCCAAGAGCATGGGGTGTACATACCTGTGTGTCCACAGCGACATCTTCTTTCCACCAACAGTTCCACCATTCGTTTTCTGGTGACTGAAGGAGTGTTTTCGTATCTCGTGTTGTAAACCTTGCTCTTTTGGGATGATCAGCTCCTCTGGTTGATGGCTTGTCTTTGTCTTTTCAAGGGGGTTTATCCTTTGCTCTGTGTGGACTTCTGAGTTAGCGTGTGCTCATGGTGACAGCTTGGATGAATTCAGGCTCCTGTTCTGGAATAAACTGGTCCAGTGTGACTTGGAGCCTGAAACTCGTGTTGTAATTTTGGCTGACTGCTGGAGGTGACCACTTTAGAAGCGTGTTTTACGAGTGGAAAGTAACGCACACGGTGGTTTCATGCTCAGAGGCTCTGTTCCCTCCTCTTGCTACATCTGGAGCAGAATGTCTGCAAGATCACATGTTCGTGAGTAACGTTAGGAAAAATGCAGAGCTCAGTTGCACCAGCGAATCTACAGCGCAGTTCTGCTGGGCTTCCAGATTCGGCCAAGAGCAGAATTTGTCTCTGAGGACTTGAAAAAAATTTGTGTTTGTAGCATAGATAGAGAACCTTAATCTATAGACTATCTGCTGGAAGAAAAAAAAATTATGCCCATTAAAAACAGGAAGTAATTTTAGTCGTCTGTAAATGACTTGCTAATGCACCAGCTGCTCCACCTTACACTGAGTAGTAACAGAATTCACATATGGGAAATATTCCTTTGAAAAAAATCATTTGCACAAAATACACACGCGATTCTGCTGTGCCTGAGGAATGTGACCATAACCATTACATTGAAAAGGGGCAGTCCTCTCGGCAGGATTAATCACTTATTTCTAAAAATACGTGCCAAAATGTGCTCTGCTCTGTAGAAGTGTGAACGGTTATTATGTAGTCTTTGTATCAGACAGGATTTATTTATTTTTACAACAATGCGTTGCGCTGTTGCTTAGTGCTCAACCAAAGCTTTTAATTGAGGTAATTCTGCACATTTGCGTAAGAGGTATGACCTTTTTCTTTTCTGAAACCAATAGCTTCTTGGATGCTATTATTCAGAATACAATACGCTACAGAGAAACTTGTTCAAACATGTGAATTGCAGCATAAAATACTCAACAAACTACATACAGAATATTATCAGTGGATGCATGTAGCATGCATCCACGAGTACAATGTGTTTGTACAAAGTTTTCTGTCTTCTATGATCTTGAAGCATGGAAATGATCTATCACACGCGACTGACCCCACTCTGTTTCTCCAGGATGTTTCCACAGTTTTGTCAGCAGTGATTTTGGCCTAAAAGGAATAAAATACATCACAAGAAACAATTTACTGTAGGCCCTGTTGGTGCTCTGTGCGTTCATGGTATTTGATACTCCTCCGGGGTCTGTGTGTGCCTCGTTAGCAGCGTCTTCAAGTGTCTTTTCCCTTGTTCCAGCCAAAATGTCAACAAAACGTAAAACTTCTAACAGCACCACAGACTCTACCCTCTCAGTTTGTGTGATCTATAACTGGAAAGGAACGGGAGCCAAATGCCAGTTCTCTGCCATCTGTTTTAGTTGATAAATGAAGAAACTTTGAGCTCAGCTCGCCCCTGACTTAAGGTCCTGGCATTGTGCCTATTTAAGCCTGAGCAGTATCTTCACCCCAGTTCCTGTGTCGTTCTCCAGTTTAAGAGAGAGAAGATAAATTGGGTTTTTGAGCATTGCCCAGAGGAGCAGTTGCTTTGCTCTTTGCTTGCTTTGGTTTTTATTTTGCCCTCGGTACCGATGGAAATGGTGGCTCACGTAGCGCTCGGTCTCGCTCTCCCCTTTTAGTAATTTCTAAACCTTTTAATCGGCTTCAGTCGTGTGCAGTGGAGAATGAGAGAGTCACGAGTGAGCTGAGTTTCTGTAACCTCAGGGAAGATTCTACACGTGCTGTTGGGTGCCTCCTGGCCGTTAGTAGCTGGGAGGCTCTGAGTTGGCTACACCTTGTTGTGTCGTGCTTTCCAGTGGGCATCTCAGAAGAGACTTGGGGACAGAGGATGGGCACGTTAGAAGAAGACAGTAGACATGTGGCTTCACAGTTTGCTCAGGGAACAGCTGTAGCGTGACCACAAGAAAGGCCAGTCCTGGACTACTGTGAATACCAGAATATCAGAAGCTCTGTTTGGTGAATTATTCTGCTTTCCAACTAGTGCTAAAATACACACAATATACTACGTACCAATGTTTTTTGTCTCACATGCGTTCCTTGCATGGCTTTGTCCCGAAGAAAAAACAGGCCTCCAAAACCTGTGGACTCAGGACTTAGTTTGCCAAGTTTTGGGGTAATTAAGAAAGAAACCAGTAAGTCAGAAGAAAGCTCGTGTGAGCAGTGAGCTGAGAAATGAACCATCAAACAGGGATGAGATTCTAGTCGGTGTTTTTTTGCCCCTCTGAAGACCTACCTGGAAAATGTTCTTACCATCTGAAGAGTTGTTTGTGGTTTGTTTACTTCTTTTCATGAAAATTGATACCAGAAATTGGTAGAAAAATTTTCAGATGTTAGTGAAAACTAGGTGCAAATGATAAGCTGTGTGGTCGTGAGGCTCTTCTCGGCAACTTGTTCTAGTTGACATTATCTGAACATCTGAGAAGCTGAGGAAGAATTCTGCCAGAATTTTCTTATTCCTATAGGAAAAATAACAATTTAACAAAAAATTAACCCCTAAGCCAGAGCTAAAGAAATGCTTCAAATGTTAGGACAGCGAATTGGCTTACAGTGCTAACTGTGTTTCTATTTAAAGGCAGCCCAAACTCTGACATATCACTTAAATACTCAGACAGAAAAAGGTGGTTGGGTTTTTTTTCAGACCTTAAACACATTTCAGCTGCTGTAAGTTACTGGAAATTACTTTCTTAGTAGAAGAGGAAATTGTTCTACTGACAGCAGGGAGGGCTAAGAAGCTGTGAAAATGAGCATGTTGGTTTCTTAAATAAGTGTATTTTCTAGTCATCCAAGAGATGCTAATCATGAACTCATGACCTCTTTTTTTCCAAAACAGATACAATTTAAAAAAAAACTATCAAAGCAACTTCAAATAAATTCTTATGAGACAGTAACAGAATTACATCTTTATTTAAACAGAAATGTTTATCAAACTTTCTTTTTCAGATAAGCAGCAATACCACTTTGGGATGAGACTGATTTAATTTACTTGCTTTATATTTTGGTACTTTTTCATGATAACTTATGTGTAGTTATCTTTAAATGAATTATTTTGGTTAGTCTGAAGTGTATCTATTTTAAAATGTGTCACCAGATTTTCTTTTTCAATGGAAGAATGCTCACAGAAGGGGTAGGTGGCTTCTGTTTGTGTGTTCTGTAAGACTTTTTTTTCACTTTGGGGTCAGGAGGTAAGAAACTGGGTATTAGGTTTTTTGTTTGTTTGAGTTTTGGTTTTGGGTTTTGTTGGGTTTGTTTTGTTTTGTTTTTTTTCCCACCTGCATTTGGCACTTATTCATTTAAGAACTGGTCTTTTCTATTAGAAACCAGCAGGACAAATCAGTTAAATTACACTCAAGAGATGACATTAGTCCACACCCACCCTGGAGAAAAAACATGCAAGGTAAAATAAAATTCACTAATGCCAATTGTTTTCATCTGTATGGATAGCGAAAACAGAAGAAAACAAAATGTACAGGGAACAGGGAGTTTGACAAGAGATTGTTTCTATATAAATTTTAAAAAAGTGAAACTTATGAAGGCAAATATAAAATGGCTCAGTCCTATGAAGTGCTGAGTAACTCGGGGGGGTTGGAGGCTCTCAGTGCTGCAGCTGTGAGCTTTATGCTGGAAAAGAGATCCTAAGAGCAACAAAGACCCTACTCTCAGATCTGTCTCCTATATATGTGTGTGTGTGTCTGTATATATATTTTTTTTATTTTTTTTTCCCCAAAATATACCCAGGTGCCTTTGTTTGCTGTCATGGCTCAGTGTATGTGCTCCTGTGTTAATTTACAGCCATCAGGAGACCGTAAAGCAAAATCCTACCTACCCTGTTCAGCAGAGTGCTTGATGTTGTCTTGGTAGGAAGGTCCGTTGTGTTTCCCAGCAGTGAGATAAATTCAGTATATACGTACAGTGTGTAGACAGGCCTAAATAGTTTTAATATAGTGCTGGACAGCCTCCTTTGCTTCTTAGACCAGAGCCGTAGTTCTCAGATTTTTGTGTTAGGATTTAGGGGAGGTAGAAGTGCTGTATAAATATAAGCTAAGATACGAGCAACAGATGAGATGGAGAGACTTTTGAAAGTGGTAATCTTTATTTTCTTTCCCCTTTTCTTGTCCATGTTTATCAGAGCAGTGCTTGTGGCCCCAGAGTCGCTGGCGACCAGGGCTGATGTATCTGGCGATGGAGAGATGGGGCCGGGGCTGGGAGATGGTTTAGCTCCACCTCCTGCACAAAGCAGAGGGGAGAGGGGAGCAGTGGGCTTTC
>JAOXJM010000052.1:41870881-41886239 GCA_026413425.1 Tringa solitaria
TCACTGTCCCTGCTGCTCGGGGCTCTGCTTTGGAAACCGGTATTAACACACATGCGCGCACGCCCAGAGGAAGAAAAGGGTTAAAGCCCAGCTCACTTTCCCTTCCATTTTTCTGTTCTCTTCTTAGTTTTGTCCTGAGACCTGCTGCGCTGCCTCTCCCTTCTGAAGGTTTCCCCTGGGTGCTGTACCATCCCCTCCTCCTCCTCCTGCCACAAGCGGTGGGGTGCATCCTGTTTGGGGTTACCGCTGTGTCACTTCAAGTGTCATGTGCCTGCATGAGAAGGGGAAAGGGAAACGAAGAGCCAAGCGAGCGATTACTTTGCCAACAGCTCCTTTCAAAAAAAAAAAAAAAAAAATCCAACAAAACAACCCAGTCCAAAATGTCCTGGTGGCATTGACAGCTATTGCTGTCCAGCACGTGAGCTTTTCTTTCCTGTTGATGCAGCAGAATAAATAGCTTCGTGTGGTGCCGTTACTGGTTCGCAGCAGGACACCCGCAGCACTGGGCTTCTTCCAGTTCCCGCATCTCGCAGATGCTCGTGTGGACGGAGTGAATAGGGAGGGGGAAAAAAAATGAGGCAAGAAAATACTTTTGAATGAGAAAGCAAAGCCGAGTCTGCCACTCCATAGGAACGAGAGGGTTTTTTGGTCGTGTTACACTGTGGTACGTGAACTATAGAAGATGCAAGAGCTGATGCTGAGCGGATCGGAGCTACCTGGGACGTGGCTCGTTCTGCTGCAACCCCAGGAGAGTCCCTCTAGGAGTCAGGAGTTGCCCCAGCCACATCTGTTGGCAGCCTGTGTTGGCTGGGAGGGTCTGCAGCTACATTCTCACCAAATCCATTACCGCTGGCAAAAAGGAGTTTATTGAACATACACTAAATATATATATATATGTGTCTTGATAAAGTACAACCTCTCCCAGTAGAACAATGTGGTTTTTATCAAGGGTTTCTGTTGATTCTGTGAGCTGTGAGGCAGAGCTGCTTTGGAGTATGTGTTCCACCTCAGTCCCGTGATAAGGAAGGCGTGTGTTGGAGTGAGTTTCAGTGCCGGTACCCGGGGAGGGCATGCCGAGCTGGACCGGCGGTTTCTGTGTCACGGACCAAGGCTTCAGCAGTACGAAAAGCCATGTGGACGCATAGAGGCTGCTTTCAGGTGATGCTCAGAGCTCACATGTGTCTGGCTTGTAGAGTTTTCAGTAAGACTTGACCAGTTCAGCTGTTCTGCAGTGGAAAATCCCTCTAGATGGATAATTGTGTTGAAGAGCTTATTTTGTTTAGTCGTCACAGGGCAATGGCTGGTCCTACGCTGTGTTTTCTCTTCCTACCAGTCTTGGAAACCCAAGATGGTGAGCATGTAGTGAGAGTTAAAAAGATGAAGGGGACAGCAGAAAATGTGAAAGTATAGAGTTCAGACTGACGGTGAGCAAAGCACTTTATTGCAAACCCAGTAGAGCACTTGGTTAAGCTTGGCTTAAAAGTTGGGGATCTCCTTTAAAATCAGAGGGACCACAAGCTGGCTGACAGCTAAAACGTGTCTAAGTGCTCTGCTGCTTTGGGGAACCAAAGCATTCATGACCTCACAGTTTTAGTGCATTTGGCTGGTCCGTTATCTGTCAGTCTGTATTTTTTTGCAGCCAGTAAATGAAATCGCATGGCCATGTGGCTTGTTCAGGCATCTGATTTTTATTTGTCCTCATGCCCTTATGAGTTACATAAAAGCGAAGCCAAGCAATGCCTTTAGTGTCTGCTCTATATAGATCTACCTGAAATAGTTTCAGGTCACCTTTGCATGCTTAATTTGGAAAACAATCGAGCAGCATGACTCTTGCCGTGGAGAATTGAGCAGTCTGGGCTCCTCTCAGTAGTCTTGGGGCTCTTGCAATATCCACGCAAATCAAGATCTCAGCCCTTCTGCAAATTAAGTAGGGGCCCGTTCGACTTGTAGAGCCAGTAAGGGAGGGATGTTCAGTCCAGGGGTTGGAGCCAAGTTAGAAAAGTCTTCCCTCCTGAAAAGCAGCTGCGGGATAGATCCAGTCCACCTAGATAGTCATTAACGTCGTTTGGCAGATGTGTGAAAGTGTTGCTAATTGTTTCTGATGGAGAGCTTGGCAGTAGGAAATGCGGTGGCCATCCTGGTTAGCAGTTTGGAGGGTTAACTAAGTGGGTTGGTTAAAGGGTCCCAGGAGCAGGGCTGTCACGGTAACTGTTCTAGGTGGTTGAAGAATTGGGCCAAGCATCGCATTGGACTTTTGAAGGTGTTGGAGGATGCTCAGGTGGCAAGTGACACACACAGTGGTGTCAGACCGGTGCTGGTTCACGGGGAGCATCTATCAATTAGCACTCCTGGGATATCGGTATAAATGAGCATCATGTATGGATGAGATCCAGACTAGGATCTCATTCCATAGATATTAATTTGTTATACTTGTCTGTACAGTCCTCCTCTGTCTTTAGTTTGCAGTTGTTCCTGTGTAACTGAGACTTTTTTTTTTTTTTTTGGTGAAATCTGAGGGGGGAATAAGACTGAGTCAGCGCTCTGCTTAAGCCATGTGCTTTACTTTAAGTATGTAAGTAGTTTCATTGCTCCCAATGAAACCGCTCATGTGCTTAGCATTAGGCATGTGTTTTAAATAAGTTGCTGATCCAGAGTCTATTTTTTTTGAGTAAAATCTACACAAATGAGGAGGGTTAGACTACAAACACACAGTGTTTAAAATGCTACAAATCAAAGGTTTAAGGTAATATTCTTCAGGGGGAAAAATGTTGTGGCATTTAATGCATTTTAGTGACACACTGAGCTTAAATGTCACCTTTGCTGGAAAAATGATCATCATCTGTTAATTCAATGTGCCTGTCTTTATAGATGACCTGGTAACATAACAAGCTAAAGGTCACTGTAGCCCTCTATGACACCAGGCTTTAGTCGGAAAGCAGCAGTTTGGGATTATCCCTACGTCAAACCTCAGTTGAACCGAGTACATTTAAATAATTGTCCGCCAGCTTTTCCTGTTACAAAGATACACAGTTTGTGAAATGGGTTTAACCATGTGCTGAAAATTTCTTTGATATTTTTAAAAGCCCGTTGCTATGGCAACCGGACCCCAGAACAGAAAAGCTTGTTGGGAATAAGAAAGCTAAGAAATTCTGTTAACGTTCAAGGAATAAAGCCATAGCAAAATAGCTTGTAGTCTCTTTTTTTTTTTTTTTTTTCCCAAACCCCAGAAGGAAGCACGGTATCCCAAAGCAGCTTGGACCTGGATCACCAGCTGGAAGGGCACACCCTGCTCACAAGGGCTCGCCCTGCGAACGCTCACACTGGTCCCAGCTCTTACGGCAGAGAATAATCCGGAGTTCACAAGCATCTTGCTCCAAAATCCTTGAGATATCTCTCCCCCCCCCCCCGCCCGATGGAAAGGTTGAAGTGATTTGATGGTTTGGCTTATGGGCAAGGAAACATGAGTTTTGCTTCTCAGAACTGGATGTCCCCTTTGTGCTTTGCTAATACAGAAACTGGCAGAACAGGCATTACTTTTTCTTTGACGTTAGGGCTTGCAGCCCTGTTTCCTTGTGTCTCATGACTGAGTGAATCAACACCTAATTAAACAGTCACATGAGGGACAGAGTAAAATGCTGCTCAGGCACTGATGGTTGTGAATCTTTGGAGAGTAACTACTTACATCTGTCTTCCTCCTTCTCCAAGGAACCCTGAACAGCTGCAGCTTTGCTTTTTTTTTTTAATTATTTTTTTTTCCAAGTGAAAAAAGATCACGTAGACCTTGGCTGAAGCACTTCTGTCTGTGCAGATAAATGAGACCTGGGATAGGGGAAAGAGAAGATTGGACAAAATCTTGAGAAATCAGAATTGTTTGAGTTTGTGCAGGGGATGACTTAGCTGAAAGCTTGAAGCTGTTGTCCTTGAGCATTTGGTGCTCCTGGTAATTTAACTGAAAAGGTGAATATTGGGCAAGGAAGTACAGTAAGCTCTACAGAGTGGTCTGAGGGGATTTTTGATGTTTTTAATATTAATTGTAATTCTTTCGCTGGCAGAGTGCTGCGAAGGGTCCATAACAGTTCCTTTCCATCTCTGAGTGGCAAATACTTGTGTGGAGATTTATTGGGCTCTCAATTATCACTCAGTCACAAGTGCAGCCACCTTAATCAATTACAGGACGTGGCCAGCAGCCAAGGAATGCTCAAATCCCCGCGCTGCCTGCTCGCGCCGTACGACTTTCACCACCAAGGCAATATTTTTTCCCCCCTTATAAAACTCACGAAACAAGTATTACAGGATGTTTTAATCGGCGTGAGCAGATGGCTGCCTCCACCCTGGCCTGGCGGTGGGCTCCCCGGTAGCACTGGGGGCTCACTGGGCTGAGAGGGGGTCTGTAGTGGGTGGTTTGGGGTGCCCTCATGGAGGTAGCGGTGGCTTGGGTGCTCCATGGTGCAGTGTCTCCAGGCTGAAGATATCCACCAGGGGTCATCCTGGCCTGCCTGCTGAGAGGCGGGGGGGGGGGGGTTCGGGGTGTGCTCAGCCCAGCAGAAAGCAGGGCCCCCCCCTGCCTCCTGGGACCCTGGGCATCCCCCAGCCCCGCTCGCCCACCCTGGCACAGCTCATGGGTTAAAGAACGTGACACAAAGAAATGCAGCTGTTTACATGCTAGTCTTTAAAAAGTGATTTATTTCTTGGTATATCTATCTGATTAAAAAAAAAAAAAGTAATGCTTATTTAGATGTGTTTACTCAGTGTTTGTGCAGAAATCACATGACGTGTCAGGCATAGCTCGAGTGCACTAGAAATTTGTTTATGCACCTTCCAACTTTTTTTTTTTTTCCCTAACGTATCTCCTGAAGTAATGTATTGAGAATCTCAGTTTTCACTTGTGCAAAAGGAAGAAAACTGGCATAGTCCTTACAGTTGCTGGGAAGAGCGTGAAAATAAAAGCCTTTAAGACTCTTAAAGCTGAGGATAAATACAGGAAATTCAGTGTTTGTCTATTAAAAAACAAAAATGTCAGGATTCCTCAGCCAACGTACACTTGTTACATCAGGAGTCACTGAAGGGTTTATTATTAGTATTAGAATTGATAGTACTAGTGGAGCTATAGTGATGCCTCTAAGGTGTTGTCATTTTCATGGCAACAGAGTTCTTGCAGTCAACCTTGGCTCTAATAGATCTTCTTTTCATTGTGTTACTACCCGTGATGACCAAAATAAAAACCAGCAATTCACCACTCCGTTACGGAAGCACTAAGCTTTGCAGCTGATACATCTAAGCCTGTGAGGCTTCTTTCTGTTCCAACAGGCACTCTGCAATGGTCGCTTTCTTATCATATTAATAATTCTCAACAGTGGTAGCTCAGATTTAACGTAGATGCTGGTTTTCACAGGTCGAGTTTGCTTTATTGTCTCCTGGAAACTCTCATGTATCAGGCAAAGAGAGATGCTGTGTGTCACTGAGTGTCAGACTGTCACTCACATTTAGAAGAAGGGATGGAAACAAAAGTTAGTTTTATGTGTGGATTTAAGGATTGAAGAATCTATCTAGACATCTCCAGAATTACTCAACATAAAGGGGGGGAAAAAAGACTTCCCCGAGAACCCTCCTCTGCTACACTAGGTAATTCTGTGTAACTTTAGAAAATTCTTTATTTCCTCCAACTGCTTATGTGCAGCAAAAGCAATTTGTGTTGGAACTTTTTTCTTCCTAACTTTTCATTAAACGCACACAATAATGAACTATTTACACTTTATTTTTTTAAATAGCTACAGCAAAAGATTATTCTGCTCTGCACACCCGAGAGTGCACAATAAAATAACTGTTTAGCAGGGGGAAAATGCCCTGTTGTCTTGCGGTACCAGTTGGTATTATGGAGGTTTGTTCGGTGTCTTATTTATAGTAGATTGCACTTGGAAATGTGATACAAAACAAACACCAATGTTCCAGTAGCTTAACCATGCATCAGATTTTTACAGTTATGATAAAAGATGCTTAAAATAAAAATGACTTGAAAAATTACAACGGTGAAGGGACAGTCAATCTGCTGAGGTCTCAGCATCCGCCTTCTTAAAAGAAAGATAATGTTCCATGTTGCACCCTCCAGGAATGCTCCCAGCCAGATTTGTATTTGTGCTGATGCTCCTTTATGCCGCCGGTAGAGACAGTTTATTCCAGTCATGAGACCTCCTCTTGCTGCTCGTGAGAATCCTGTGTGTGGAGAGTTTATAAACTTTGCTTCTCTGTTGATCTTTTTTTTTTATTTATTTATTTTTGTGCTGCATAAGAAAAGCCCTATTTTTTCAGTCTCTAAAAATCTGAGTTTCCTTTAAAGAAAATAAGGCCTAGGTATGAATGACCTGCAGCCTGCAGTGATCTTTCTCATTGTTTTGGCTCTTGCTGACCTTTGGCTGGGCTTGTGTTTGTGCGTGGAGGTATGTGTGTGTGTGCTCCAGTTGGGGTTGTGTTTGTCCTGTCCACTCTTCCCCTCCAGCAGGGAGGAATTCAGTGGAATATTTTTTTTTTTTTTTTTTCAGGGATACAAGAATGCACAGAAAGCACATTTTTTAAAAAGTCTAGCTCAGTGGTAATCCTACTAAGGCGAGTATTTTGTGGAGAAATGGTATCCTAGTCAGTATTCTAGTACTTCTAGTCAGATTTCAAATAAAATCCTAATTGGCTTTCTGTCTTTTTGTCTAGTGTGGCTTCCAGCTCCTACCTTTGTGCATTATGAAGTAATAACCATTCTTGGCCAGTAAGCATATACTGGTGCTTTGTTGTGTGTGTTTACATGTGTGAGGGAAGCCTTCTTTCAGGAGAAAGACTAAAAAAACTCATTAAGGCAGTGGAGAACAAAAATGGATTATTTCATTACTTTTTTAGCTTGTGGTTAGAGCTCCTCAGTTTAAAATTGGATGATTTACACCCAAAAGGTGTGTGTGAGCTTGTCCAGTAATTCTAAATGTTTTCAGAAATGCCTTTGGATAAAACGAAGAAAGTAACTCTCTCTGGTGCTCTGTGGTTTGACAATTTTTTTGGGCTGTTTTTAATGTTTTAAGAATGAGCCACAGCCTCAGTCAGGCGTTGGGGTCTGCAGAGATTTTGATCGCTTTATTTTTTGAACTTGTTAAGTGTTTTCCTGAAGGTAGATAATATTATCAGCTTTGTTTTCTGAGTTCAAATTGACACACACGCACAAAAAAAAAAAAAAAAGCCTGCACCCTTTCAAAGAGATGGAGAGTCTGGTATTCCCTGCCAAAGCCAAATGCTGCCTGGGTGGAAAATGAGGGACTTTCTTTGGGAGGAAAAAACCCCGAACAAGCTGCCTTTCTGCAGATACCCTTCAGTGATAGATGCCATAGGCCCATTGCAAACCCCATAAAGCTTTCACAGCGTAGGTGAAAACAAGTTACTGTATCTGGAATACAACTGATATTGTAATTACAGCTTTTTTACTAATTGATGGCCCCATTTGAGTTTTATTGAGCCTGAACCTTCTCTGAGCGTGGCCTTGTGCCTGCAGCTGGCAGCCACTGGGTTTGGGTTTGAGTTCAGGCTTGGACCCAGGGTTAAAATACCACAGGTACATACTGGTGTGACCAGAGCGTCTCACTGTCCTCAGAAATTTAGAATCAGATGTTGTTTTTGAAAACTTTTCTCCTCTGTTCCAGATCAGTAAATAGGATGTGCACTGTGCCTGGATGTACACCTAGAGGATGGTGCATGTCTAATCAAAAGACCTGAATGTGGGAATGGTGACAGCGAGTTTGAACCAACGACGAGTATCTGAAGTCCTTCCTCAAGTGATAAATATTCACTGATCTGGCTAAAGCACTATTTATTCTCTGTATGCTTTGAGTCCGTCTCTATTTGAAGAGAAATCCCTTCCAATATTTTTCCTGGTCAGTTGTTGGATGGAGGCTGGCTCTGCTTTCAAAGCACTCGTCTTTAATACGCATCAGGTTACCCTGAGGTAAAATGGAAACCTTAGATGTTACTCCTGTAAATAAATGTTTACATAATACATTGGACTGAACTTCTCACCATTGCATGTCTAAGAAAAAAAAGGTCACTTTTGACATCAGTAACCTTTAGAGAGCGATGCCTTTGCCACACAGGTAAAGAAAGTTACTGTGCGTAGCACATTCCTTTCACTGGATCAAGAAGGTAGGAGAGGTCAAATGTTACCGCTTACAGCTCCCAGGGCTTGGTATTTTAAGGTTTAAAGGGAAGGTTTGGTTTTAAGGCATGGGTCCCGTAAACAGCACCTGCCCAGTTTTGCTCATGTGAGTGATTCCATTGAATTCCCTGCCTGTAGTCAGGTGTGAAAAGCTACGTCTGTAACGTGGGTCTCTGTGGGGCCAGGGCTCTTCATTTCTAAATGAGAAATTTCCTATAAAAGATTCATGGTCACAAAAGATAGTGGGTCTGGATTTGGAACCAAGTAAGTATCTGTCTCTTAGTTTTACTGCGTTTGTGTCAAAACACTTGCCCAGCACCAAACATAAAATGATCACCTTCCTATAAGTCAGCAGCAAAACTGCTGTTGCGTCAATAGATGAAGGATTTCTCCCTGGACTTCATCCAGCAGATGTGTAGCCGAAGAGGGAGCTCGGTGTTTGCCGGTGGAATCCATCCTGGGGGGCAAAACATCATCCAGGTGCGTTGGGATCGTTGGGTCTTGGGAGCAGAGCCTGTGAACAAGTCCCATCAGCTCACCCCCTCCGAGATACGGGGGGATCATCGGGAGCCCTGACCTCTGTGTTGTGGGATGCAATATCCCAGGATATGATGTATCCTGGCCATAAATGGATTTTTGCTGCCTTTGATTTTTGAAATACGGGCAAAACTTGCAGGTTTTCAGACACAGAAAAAAACCTGAAGCAGGAGCTATGATCCTACAGTCTCCTACCTTAATATATTTCTTGATCTTTGTCCAAAGGTAATATAAAATTAATAGTATGAGTGATTAGCTCCACATGTGGCTGTGACAATACTTGATGGCTTTTAATGTGCGCTGGTTCCTTCTTCGCTTCCTTGTCCATCTCTCTGGCTCCTCCCCCGCAATTTAGAGGGGAGAACAAAAAAAAAAAAAAAAAAGTTCTTTAAATAGCAAGCTCTTTGCTTTTGTGATGTACCGGGCAGCCTTCCTGGCATGGCCCGGGTTACCACAAGAGCAATCAGGAAACCTTGTTTGCAGCTCTCAGGTTGGTCAGGATTTTGTTGTGGGCATTATTTCACATACTGCATTTTTGGTTTGGTTGGGTTTTTTTTTTGGTTTTTTTTTTTTTGTTTTGGCCACCTAAAAGAGCCTATATATCGCCATCCAGTTGTCTTGCATGTCCCCGATGCTCCACTTGTAATATTAATGAGCCCTTTCCAGGACATACAGTGCTTTCTTTGTTCTTATAGGAGCCGCTGGGGAGGGGGAGCGGGTGATGCAGGCAGCGGGGCTGGTGTCACTCAGCCTGGGGGGGACACAGCCCCGGCCATGCCAGGGTGGGCAACGAGCATGGCTGGCTGCAGACACCTCTCCCCGGCACCCGCAGGAAGGAGACCCCCGCCTCGTTAAGCGTTGAAGGGTCTGTGTTTTGAGGGTGCCAGGGTGGGCACGGGGATGGGTGGCGGAGGATGGCGGCTCCAGGTGGCAGGCGATGACAGCTGGGTCACATGATGGCTGTCAGCGCTGGCTCTGCCACCCTTCGGCCTCCGCCACAAGCATCCCCTGGCTTCCAGGAATGTAAAGGCTGGGGGGACAGTCTGGAAGGAGGCCGCCTTGCTTTGCCCCCCCCCCACCCCCCGTTTCTCCTTGTCCGAGCAGGCTGAATTCCCCAGGGTGGCAGTTCCCGGAGGTGCAGAACCGGCGGCCACACTTGCCAGGGGACTTGGGTCATGAGACTCAACTCCGACCGCGTTCCGCTGGAGGAGGAGGAGGAGGAGGAGGAGGAGGATAGATGGGACTGACATGTACGCTCCGGCGGCTGCCAGAGCAGCGCTTGGCTTCCCGATGATTTAGATCGATCCCCTCTGCAGCCGTACACTGGAAGAGAGAGAGAGGAACGGGGGACGACGGGCGGTATTTCCTCGAGCAGAATTCCCGGGCTGTGCGGGAGAATTCCCGGGCTGTGCGGGAGAATGGAGGGGCAGGATTGGGGTTATGAAACTCCAGGGCAGTGCAAACGCAGCCTGGTGCAAACGCCTATCGTGCGCTTCAGCGAACTCCTTTCTTTAAGGTGGTTTTTGTGATCCTGTTGCTAGGATTAAGCCTTTTTTTTTGCATTGCAGCATGGAGAGTCTTTTGTTTGAGTTAAATTCAGACCTCTTGATATGTCACCTGACAGTCTTGTGGTTTTGGATGAATATGGCTCATTGCTATTATTAACCTGAGTTGGCAGCTGGGCACAACAGGAGTTTATAGGGATTTTGAAAAGTGGAACTGCTCGGGGGACAAAGATGCTTCCCAGGTACGGTCACTGCACAGTTCTTGAGATCATTTTAATTATTTGAAAGCTTAATATTTTCACTGTGATGAAAGGATTTCTCTGCCAGAAATGTGAAGCTTTGTTTATGATTCTTACAGTCGTGTGTTAAATGGCACTAATGTTTAGGTTTTTTTTTTCCTTGAATTAGTTCTATCTGTTATAATTTTGCAAAGGGAAGTGCAGTCTACTTGAATAATGTAAAACCTTGTGTTCGGTGCTAGTGAATTTAACTGAAAGGAGCTGTGTCTTGTTTGTGTGTGTGGCTTTTTTTTATTAAAACAGGTATTTCAAAAGAGCACAGAGCTTGTGTGTGTGTGAATGTATATGCATATGTTTGCATGCGTGTATGTGCTTAAATCAGCTAAAAGCTGAACAGGTACTTTTTGAAAGGACCATACACGAAGTAGTTCCCAAAATATTCTGTGAAATTACTAATACTAATTTCAAATTCTGAAGCTGTGTGAATTGCAAAGTTATTCAACATGCTGCACGTCTTTGACAAAACCTTCCATCCTACTTATTTTCAGAATCACACTCCAGATCATGATTAATGTGTTGACTAGACTGCACCTAACCTGTGTATGTTATGTCTTTTTGCTTGTGGAAAGGCATCTGGCTCATGTATTGGATTTTTAGAGTATAAATTAACTACCTTAATGAGAGCCAAGTGACTTGGTAGAAGGGAGAAAAAAAATGAAAATAAACTAAAGTCAGCTTCATATACAGTTCAAGAATTGGACAGAGCCAAGGACCTTGGAAGCCAATTGAAGTTTAGGTCCAAGTTTATTATACCGAGTGCGAACTATCTGGCTGATGGAGTATGTGCCTGGTGTACAATATGTGCTTAGTAGAAGCAGCAGAAGTTCCCTGGAGCTCAAGTGGTGCAGCTATTCAAGGTGAGGGCTGCTAAGCTGGTCACTGAATGAGACGCATTTATAGATGTAGCATGGAGTAGACCTCTACTGCGGTGCCTGTGGCCGTGTCACCCTCCTTCAAGAGATGAAAAAGGGGAGGCTTGGATTTTTTTGAAAACAAACATTTTTTTCCTTCTGATTTCCTTAAAAGTGTAACTGCTACAAGCAGTCACCCATCCTGAGTGGTTGTCCCTGAGATGATTCGCCATCTATCAGTTCTTCCAAGCTACCCAGGGAAAAGGTCCATTGAATTTTGTGAAACCCCAACTGAGGTCAAAGTGACAGAGGGCAGCGTCACCCAAAGTGCTGGGTAAACTCCTTCGCAGTCGATCGTCGTGGGCTCCCTCCGTGGCCATGGGCAAGTCACAAGCGCTGGTTTTTCTCTGCAGAATCAGCAGGCGTTCGCCACAACAGTCACACAACCCTGCAGTGACCTCAACTCTTGTAAAGTCTTGTAAAATCTTGCAAAATTTTTTCTAAGTATAGGCCCCCGTGGTTTCTCTACTTCAGGGATCTTCTTCCTCCTCACAGCCTTATGGTTGTGTTATGTCACCAGCATTTAAATGGGATCTCTCACTGAAAATGCCAACGTGGCAAATGAGCGATGCAGACTGGATCATCCTTATCACAGGAATTCTGATAAAGTTCTTTGGTGCCTCAGGTGTTATTATTAAAAAAATAATTAACGTAGCCATGTCTCTTTACAAAAGCTCTGCTAATGGATGATCTTCCAAAGCTGAAAGTATCGTTAACGTGCCATATTGCTCTTTTCATTATTTCCAAATTAGTTGTGCTTTTTCAGAAAGGTGTCTTTGTACAATAATGGTCAAATAATAAGTGAATTACTGAGTTGCAGTAAGAATGTATTAAAATACCTAGAATACCTTCCCCTTGTGTCCTATATACTCAACTTTTGTTGGATCTTCTCAAAGCCAAAAGAGAAGAAATCCAGTAATGGATAATAGAAATGTGCAGAGGAATTTCAGCGGGCAAAGGGAATCCCTTGTTGGAAAAAGCATCTCAGTCAGGGGTGAGAGGTGTATGGTATGATGGTTGGACTGGGCAAGGACCGTTTGCCGCCGCCTTCTGTTCATCTTCCCTGTAACAAAGCAGGATCCTAAATACTACTAGGTTTACGCGCACAGGTGAGCGTGCTTTGATGTGCCTGTACGTGGAGTCAACCTGCAACTGAAAAACCCCAATGCCCCCAGTGGAATGGTCTCACATTTGCAATGTAAGCTCTTCAAAAGAGGGACAGCCTCTTTGCCTAGCACTTGTGTAGAAGTTAGCTGGGTCCAAGCACCGCCGTAAGAACAACAGGGCATGAAGAGGATCATCTGCAGGAGTTGGAGATAAGCCCCGGGGATCCCTGTACCTCTGTTCTTCTGCTCAACAGGAGTAAAGCAAGATGTTTCCTCCCGTGCGGAGGGCACGGGGCAAGGTAGACCTGATGCCTGCTCTGCCCTGGCTCTCGCTGTCAGCCTTTTAAAAAGGTGCTAACATGAAAACCACGCAGAACAGATAAGCTAGCATAAACTATAAATATCATTTGCGTAGATGCATTTAAAAATAGTTGGAAGTGATTCATCACCAGGCAGTTTTTATAACTATGGGTAACATGATGTAGGAAAACAATAGTTTGACTGATAGTTTCAACTTACTTTTTCAATGATTAGTCATATGCTGGTTTTGAGCAAACTGTTTTACAGTTCCTACCTGCTTAATATCTCCATCAGTTTGCTTCAATTGCTTTTCTTTAAGACTTCTAAAATAGCTGTGTTAATTATTAAAAAGTAACTGGATACTACCTAAGCTGTGTTAGTATAAAATTGTTTTAAAAGTCAAGTCTCAGGCAGGACGAAAAACAGTATTAAAGTAAACCCTTAATGGAACGAAGAAGTGCTGTTTGTGGTGTAGTGGAAACAAGGAGGAAGGAACATACTTTCAATTACTGGGAAAAGATTGTATTTTAATTGGCGGAGTGATAACGAAGGGTTTCTGTGTCTGTCATTTCATCCATTAAAGCTTGTAGAGAGTGTAATAACACCAGTTGAAAGCCATTCAGTTACCTTTTGCTGAGAAACATCTATGGCAATAATAAACTCCAGGAGTTAGATACAGAGAAAATCCCTCCTTGCAGAGTTTGGAGTTGGGGATTGCTATGTAACTCGAAGTAGAGGTGTCAGGAAGCCTGTAATGGGTCTGTAAATGTAAACTATAAATATTTCTCCTGGTGGTTGAATGTGAGGAAAGCAGGAAAACAAAACAGGTGAAAGAGCAAGAAGAGCTGAACAGTAGTAAGGCTTAAGTGTGAACATGCATTAAAACAGAATTTTTCAAGCCCTGATTTCATTATAATTGCTTTCTAACAACTTAATCGTTATTCATGTGGAAGTTTGCCTTTCTGTCCCAAATAATTCCTTCCCCTGTGTGCTTTCTACCTGCCTTAGCATCTCTGCAGGGGGGTGGACCAGACCTCCAGGGGTCCCTTCCAACCTCAACCCGTCTGTGAGGTCTGGTTTGATGTGATGTGTTTCTGAAGTCTCCTACACAGCATTTACACATCGATGGTTTCTACCCCATTCTATTCATATCGGTATTTCTGAACATCTCATTCTAGAGGAATTACTATTTGTGTAGTGGAAATCACCCCAGGACTGATGTCCTGCTCAGAAATAATTTGTTTTTCACCATTTCTTCTCTTGCTCGACGTGTGAAGTTGCAGCACTAACCGTGTGGCAAAGTCGCAAACGCTTCTGCCGGTGAAAAGATTGTTGGGGTTTTCTTGCTGGTGGTTTTTCTGTTTGTTTGTTCTGGTTTGTTTTTGTTTTTATTTCTTTAAATATAATCAGTTTCAAGGGAAGATCAAAGAGTGGTAGATAGGTCAGGCAGGAAAAAGTCCTCATTAGGAGAACTGTCATTTCCAGAAGAGCGTGGGAGCTGGAGACTCACCTTTCATTAACATCGCTAGAACACTTGATTCTACATCTCCTGGTTTGCCTGTAAGAATCTCAAGAAAACATCAGTTAAATGTCAAAGTTAGTTTCCATTTATAAACAGAACTAATTATATTCAGAAGATCTAGGTCAGTTTTCATCCGGCTGAAGAGCAGCGCGGGAGTATTGCCCTCTTACATTTGTTTTGAGAACATGCCCTGAGTATTGCACCCAGGAATTTGTCCGTTTTGGGGTTAATCTATCCAGATATCAAGCTTAACGGGACTTTAAAGCTGCTGACAGCAACAGCAAAGCTATTCCGGGTCCGGCTTCCTCCAGAAAAATGTGCTTTGCTGGGAGGTGGGGGGGTGAGTCGGGGGTGCCCGTCTGCCTCTGTTTACTGTCTGTCTAAACGAACTTTCCCCCAGCTCTCTTCAAAGTTTCTTCTGGTCTGGGAAGTGGCCCGCTCTTGCCAGGGAATGTTTTTGCAAGGCTGAAATGTGCTTAAGGACTCTATTATGTAACAGAGATAACGCTTATTGGGAATTATCACAAATTATGATGGGTAATATCTACCAAACGCTTGTCTGGAGAAAGTTAAAATGTCATGTGAAGAAGCTGAGAAGTAAACAAGCTCTTGTTACCTTGATCAAATATGTTTCCGAATACAGCAAGGGTTTTATATTTAGCTTTCTCTCCTCTTAGTGTGTAATCTGCTCTTGGAGCTTTTTATAAGTAGACTTTCCTGAGATCTGGAACAGCTACTGCCCTTCTTTGCCAGTAATTTCAAAGTCAAATATCAGAAGGAGTAGGTAATGGAAGACACGCTTTTGTCTGAGTGTGAAGGAAATTCAAACGCGTTGCAAGGGTGGAGCAGGCGATAGCACCTTTTTGGCAAGCAATGCGCTGTTACTGTCACATACTGTTTCTTTATATGTCTGGAAACAAAGTGAGTTTGCAAACTTCCCTTGGTTTCGCTTAAATATTAGGAGATCATGGAATCAATCGCGGACTCAATCTGTGATTC
>JAOXJM010000052.1:41886339-41896344 GCA_026413425.1 Tringa solitaria
TTTCGCTTAAATATTAGGAGATCATGGAATCAATCGCGGACTCAATCTGTGATTCTGTGGATTTTGTTTTCTTGCATTTTCTGAAATGCAGGATGAGGGTAATGAGCAGAGCTCCCGGTAAATGTAAGCTCTGCTCTGGGTTTGTCCCTGTGCTTGGGTTCTGGGACAGGATTTACTCCTTTTGGCGTCTGCTCTTGGGGTGGGCACGTCCCTCTGGGGACGACGCTTGGCTTTAGGTGCCCAAACAGAGAGGGCACACGGCTCTTTGCCCCCAAATCTAGACACTGAGTTATTTCAGTTTCAAGTTGCTCAAGCTTTTTTTCTTGTAATAACTTGCTTTTGACATTTGTTGCACACTATCTTCTCTGCAGCTTCTGTTTTTCTCTCCGGTTGCTAAATGGTGGGGCTGAGCAGATTAGGAAATGGATTTCCTCTCTCAAGAGACCGAGTAACTGTATGTCTTGTTGCATATTTTCACCTCGCTGGGACTACACCAGTTGTAAAGCCTGTGAATCTATTTTGGACAGTCTTAAAACCTTCTGATAGGCAGCCATGGCTTTGGTGATTCTCTGCTGTGACCTATTACAGAAGTCGGGTTACAAATTGTCATTAGTTTGCTGATCACATAAAGCATGGACATAGAGAAGGAAACCTTTTGGTTGGTGAATTAGAGAGACAGAGGAGAGGAACATTACCCGCAGTCTTAGAGCCGAGCATGCCAGGTTTACTTTAATCCATATTATCACTTATGGGTGTCTTTGTTTCTGAAATAAATGTGCAGCTCCTTCTTGTAAACTGGGAGCCTGTATCCTTCATTGTTGGCTGGAAAGTTCCAGGGCCTTGTTTCTCACTTCTTGGGGTTCCATGCTAACGCTGTTCGCCTAAAAGCCAAGGATAAGGAAGATAGAATTTCACTTGATCTAGGAAATGGCTCGTAACTGGCTGAAAGGTGATTCCTGTTGGTTTCATGGAGACAGCGGGCATCTTGTTTCCTATCTTCCAAGAACTGAGAAGGTATCAGTGGAAGTGGATTCCCAAGCCCAGGGCAATAGTGCCTGCTTTAAAGCCATGGCTGGCTTTTTAAAATGGAAATTTAAGATGACAGCTACAAAGCAGCCTTAAAGACAAGATTATGCGAGGGTGTTGGAGCCTGAGCCCTCCAAGTTCTCCCTTTACGGAGCACCTCTGAAATCAATGGCACTGGGGGAGGCAGAGGCTCGGGAGAGCTCCTCTCCTTGTCCTGGACTGCAAAACCAGTTTGGGAGTAGGTGTGTTGGAAGAGGACTGGTATGTGTTTTGCTGACCCATGCAGCAGCATGGTCCTGAATCACAGGGGCTTAAGTGGAGATTATTTCTAAGTCTGAACGTAGTGAGGATCTGAGTATATCGTCAGGCCCAAGCTACACGTGGCTCTCCCTTCCCCAGCATGGAAGCACATTTATTAGTGTGGATGTTGTAGTTTATAATGCACTGATGTTACTACTGTTTGTGAAACCTGAAGGAGGGGAGGAAAGGTGCTTTTGCATCTTTTGGGTGCTTTGCCAACCCACGAGGCTGAAAACCTGTGACTGAAAATGCAGAAATTCATTACTTAAGGGAGAGGCCAGTGTGAATATATATCTTTTTCCTTTTTGATTTGTGAACGCTTTCAACCTAGTGCTTGCAATGATGAGGGACTCTCTTTTCGCGTGCCTTTAAACACAAAAGCTGAATTCTTCTAGGACTTTGACTTCCAAAAGCTGGGACTTGAAGAAAACATTAAATATCACAAGACAGAGCACGAGAGGTAGGAATGCTGTGCACATTGTATATGGTTGCAGCCGATTGGTGCCATTTGTGCCAGTGTAATTTGGCAAATGTAGGGGAAAGAAAAAACAAAAGGCAGAGTTCTGGCTGTGGGATCAAAGCGTTTGATGAAATAGCGTTGCATTTGCTTGACTTAATGTTTTAATAAAGTTGTATATACAGATGATGTAGAAAGAACAGTGTAATAAGGAGTTGTGGTAATTGATCCTTCTGTTCTTTTATTTTTTTAATTAAAGCTGGCCTTTGCCGGAGTTTGACCCAAGTCAGATCCGACTGATTGTGTATCAGGACTGCGAAAGAAGAGGACGGAATGTCTTATTTGACTCCAGTGCTAAAAGAAAAATAGAGGATGTTTCAGTGTCGGTGAGTATTTTACTAATTTGCATGGCTATGGTCTGTATTTTTTAAAATGGCAAGATTGATAAATCACAAATGTTCTGTTTTATTCACATTAACATTTAAACTTCAGTTATATGCAGGGCTATATTTAAATGCCTGTTAAGTTGCAAATTATTCAGGCTTCAGTGATTTCACTCTTAACAGCTTTAAATACTATAGCAATCTCCTTATTCTTGGGCTCGTCTACTTTCTGCTCTTGCAGAGAGAAGGATTCCTTTCTGGGGCTGCTGGGGGCTGAGGCAGGGCATAAACTGATATTTAGGGATTTATGCTTTTATGGCATGGTGGGGTCTGCATTCTTGATTGGATGGTCCTCCCAGTCCTGTGTCCTCTGCTCTCCTGTTTGTTAGCTTTTGCCAATCCTTCCTGTGCTTTACTGCCAGTATTTTGACACAAAGATACTTGAAAACTTTTTCTCTTTTTCCTTTTGGCATGGCCTGCATGGTAATCTATTAATTGAAACTAATGGCTGCAAGTCAGATGAGAATACTTCCTTCTAAGGGCTCTGGCCAGAAGATTAATTTCTATTGTAAGTGGTTGTGTGAGGTTGGACAACTTAGTTTGCTACTTTGAACTTCCTTTCCACCGTCCCAAAAAACATTTGCAAACCATTTTGAGCTCTGCAAGCAGCAAGCGGTGCGTGAACTGAAATTTATGATCCCGGTTGCTTTTACCCGTAGGACCTGCTGTGAGTTCTGTAGGCAGAGGTACGCAAAATACGGCTACCCCCAAGCAGTGGTTTTCATGTTGGAGCACAGCCAGAAGATTCTTCATCCAGCTTTGTAAACTCTTCCGGGCTCTTGCCAAATGCTGCCAACCCGATGCTTCTCATCCTGGTCCTGGGTGCTTCCCATCTCCACGTATCCTATCCTCTGGGAGTCACTTTGTGTCTCATCAGGCACTCACTTCCATCCTTCTCCATCGCTTACTCTTAGCGCTTTTATAGCCATGAATCAAGATCCGAATTTCCTAGTTCTTGGGGGGAATTTATGAAGTAAAGCAAGTTTCACAAAGGTTGAACAAAACACATCTATCTTTTTAATTTTAACTGGTTAGAATGGCTTTATAAGTTCCTGCTCGTCTAGGTGTTCTCGCCAGGAAAACAGGCTTTTAAAGACAAGAGATCACTAGAAGTGGTTTATTGGCATGAATTGCTGGCTCTGCTCATTACTATTACTTCATCAATTATAAAGTATTACTTCATTAATAAGAAAGATGTTACACAGTATAAATCCTCTTGCCACATTTCAATTGATTTCTTGCAAGCCTAAAACCTCTTTAAGATAGATCTGTACTTGCACAATGAACTTGCAAACTTCACTGGTTTGGTTTATTTCCGAAAAATCGTTGACTGTGGCAGCTCAACAGCAACAGAAGAAATGGCTAATAATGAAGCTAATACAGTTCCATATTAATCTTGCCTTTATTTTTCTTTGCTAACAGCGAAGGGGGAGAGAGATATCCGTACTCACCATCTCTATGAAAGGAATATGTGAGATTGGTGGAGGAAGATTGTTCCCAGGGTGTTTGAAATGCCCAACGCTCATCTCTAGTAACTTGATATATTTCTTTTTTTGTGATATTAGGAGACTTTGAGAGAGAATGCATTGAAACATTTGCTTGCCGTGCTATCTGCCTTCAGCAGCACTCAGATAATGTCATGTCAGGCAAAACTTTCCTCGTAAAACAAAACTTTGCAAGAGCAGGAGCATTATGCAGGTAAAAACGTGCCGGAGAGTCCTCGGCTCGGCTTGCTGCGAGCTCAGTGCAGGCTTGTACAGTTAGCAGTGAGTACTGGCCATTTTCAAGGAATCCCATTGTTTATTTTTCTCGCTCTTTATCATGATTTTCATTAACAAAGACACACCCTGCCTATACGAAGCCAGAACTTGGCTCTAAGCACATTCCAAGGCACTCTTGCCCTTTTGCAGCAAGACATGTGTGTGGGCCGGGCACTTGCCCTTCTGAAAGGGTATCTGTTCAGCACACCACAACAGCCAACACTTTCTGCATCTCCCCCCACCCCCCCATTTCCTAACACGATTTATACCTCTGGATTCACAAATAACACTAGGGGAGAGATTTGCAAGAGTGCCTGGCAGTGGCCAGACTGTTCTGGGTGAAGTCTCATCAGTCTAATACGGAGAACCGGGAGGGTTTCAGTTTGCTTTATGTTGCTGTACAATTCAGTTCCCATTTTCTGTTGCTTCTGAGATGGCTAGCAAAATTGTCTAATTGAAAGCAAGTGTAATTTAAAAGCTGTATGCCTGCAGCAAGGTGAGATGTGCTTTGCTCTATTTTATATGTCTAATCTCTGCATGTGTCAAGAGTTGTGTGTGGTGGACCAAGGTTGAAGATGGCTCGGTCATTTGATTTCTGTAAGGGAAGGTACGGTTATAAAATTTAAGGAGCATCAGAGCAAAATTTTCCAGACACAGATGTTTCAGGAGATAAAACAGTAGGCTCTGACTTTTTGATGTGTGAAAACTGCAGAGTTTGTGCTTGCACCAAGCTGGGCTCTAATTATTTAAACATTACTAGGCTCATATTATCAGCGAGGGAAACGTGAGCGTAACACAAATAAGGATTTTGTGTTTTCATTGGACGTTAAATCAACCTCTTTGTGTCTTCAGTAAAGCTAAATATCAGGTAAAGGAGAATTTTGGGAGGGCACCGCAGAGAGACACGGAGAAGGCAGCTGAGAGTTCGTGGTGTGGCCAGTAAAGCCTTTTAGTGGTGCAGGAGGAGCGATGCTTTCCCCGGCTCTCGCTAGAGTTAAACTTGGCGAGCGAAGCCGAGCGGCCGCCTGGTGACTCGCAGGGCTGGCGGCTGCCGCAGCGGGAATGTTGGCCAGGGACTGTGCCAGGCGTTTCCAGCGAGGCCAGGGCAGCTGTGGGCACTTGGCATGGGGCAAGCAGAGAGATCCCCTTTGTCAGTCCTATACCTTTTTTGGTGCTGAGCGGGAGAGGTTCTTCCCTGGCTTTCCAGGGGATGGGCTATTGATCGGCTGGGCTCTCTTAAGCAGAGCCCAAAGGCTGCTGCCTCACGGGCATCAGAAAATTGGGCAACTCCCCTGTCTGAGCTCTGCCAGGGCATCCCAGAAGAGAGCGACTGCCCTTTCCAGCCCTGTGACACCGGGTCATGAGCAAATGTATCAGAATGGGCATTTGCATATTGAGTACGGCAGGGCAGCCTGTGATGCCAGAAGTAGACATTACTGACGCCTTTGCTGAACAACCTGGGTCCACACCCAAACATCCACATCCCCTGGGTTTTTGGGGTATCAAAGTACTTCTATGGGCAAGGTCGTGGGTTTGATCCTCTGCCTCCTCTAGAGTTACTACAGAGTTTGTTCCTCATGCTACTGAGCCTTGCTAATGAGACGGTATTACTTGATTTGCAGGTGATAGTGTTACAGCCCATGACTGATTTCTATTAGTGTTCTCGTTTCTGTGCTTGTCTGCTCCTTTTCCTCTTTTTCTTTTCGTTTTCCTTTTCCTCCCCACCTGCCTCCCCCTCGCAGGCCCTCCTAGCCCCCCTCACTCCCCGCATGGTGCCTTGTGGCCATGCCAGGTCCCACACGCATCCACCCCGCTGGGTTTTCCTGAGTTCCCAAGCCCGAAGCTGCGTGTAAACCCAGGTACACCCCTCCGAGGGCCCTGACACCAGGTTTGAATTTCAAATCAAGCACAAGGAGCAGCTCCTTTTCCTTTTCAAGGTGCAGAGAGAGGGCGGGTGGCCCGGCCAGTGCTGAGCTTTCAGCCTTGGCTCTGCCTTTCCTGACCCCTCTGTGCTTGGCTTCCCAACCCTGACGCTGCACTCACGCCGACCTTCCGCGAGGGCTCTGCTGGGTTTTACTGGGCTGCTGCTCTTGTGTGGCACGTGAGTTATGTGGCCATAAATGTCAGTGTGCAAAGGCCAGGCGAAGTATGAGGAATTTTCCTCCGAGGGCTGGCAATTGCCTGGGATGAGGATGCCACAGAAATGATGCCACGAGAGAGAAGTTGGCGAGTAAACCAAACAAGAAGCCGGGAAGGGGAACCGGGCATCAGGGCTTCCCTCGGAGCAGGCTGAAGGAGTTCAGGGTTAGGGATTTCCTTTAACTGCTCATTCTCCTTTTTATGTTGTCCACTGGTGATTTATGACAAGATGGTGTTTGCCATTGGGGGTTTGATTGGAGAGAGGTGCTGAAGGACATGTAAGAAGCTAAAAGATTTCCTAAGACCAGCCTGAAGGAAGGCATGGATTCCAGGGAGGAAGAAGAAGGGGTGTCAGGGGACCATGAGGAAGAGGAGGGAGGAAAGAAAGCAAGAGCTGAGCTGTGCTTTCTTTGCGCACGTGCTGAACGGGGGTCTGGAGTCTGAGTGGTTTGACTGGGAATGGGGAAAGAAAGGAATCAGACAAGGGCAGTGATTTGTTCCCAGGTCCCAGAGGCAGAGAGGATTTTCAGAACCAGGATTTGTTTTGGTTTTTTGAAGAAATGAGAGAGTGACCTGGGGTGCAGAACTGGAGATTTAGAGGTGCAACTTGGATTTGGGGAGCAAAAATTTCACTTTTGCCATGTAACCCAGTCGTCTTTCTCTTTGGGATAATTTAACTGGAAGGTCATATGATATTTGATCTCCTACTGTGGCAATTTCTTTCACTCCAAATGTCATATTTATCCCAAAGTAGAAAAAAAGGCATGCTGTTCTAAACAAGCCAGGATTAGCCACGTGTTCTAATATACTTCAGCACTGGATAAATGTTGAACAGCAAATTGCTTTGAGGGATTAGTAATTGGATAGTGAGCCTTTTTGCTGTTAGGTGAGTTGTGTGACACGGAGCCTCTGGTCTCTCTCTGGCTCTCGGTGGACAGGTTCCCAGTGAGCCAGGCTGGGCAGACCAGTAAAGACACCAGCTGTAAACGCAGGGACCGGGTCCCGCCTTCTTATTCTCTTGAAAGAGAAATAGAAGAATTCTAGTGAAGTGGGCGAGCCGAGGGTTGTCTCTGCTTCTTTCACTGACCTCTGAGTAACAGGGGAACTTGACAATTCTGGAAGTAAAGGGAGAACAGAGCACTCGCCAGCTGCATTTTAAGAGAGAAACCTGGATTTTTATATTAGCAGTTGAAGGGAAGGAATTCAAACCTGTTCAAGTTACTCTCATGTCCTAGGTGGATGCATACATTTAATTACATGTTTAGACCAACACGCATTAATAAAGCAAAAGAGTTAATTTATCTATTTTGGAAGAATATTTCATCTTTGCTGAATAACCTGCTCTAGAAATGAGGTATGGATGTCTCAAAGGCATCTTCACTTGGATAGATAGATAGATTTCTCTATCGCTACCACCCCAGTGGTATTTGAGCACCTGCTGTTGCAGAGAGGTAGAAAAGAGTAAAACATATGATGACATTTCTCTTTCCTTCTGTCACTCACAGCCCTGACACACAGACACACAGTCTGGATTCAGTTCAACACACCAGGCTCCTTTCAACTGTCTTATTATCCCTGAATCAAGACTTGCCCAGCAGAAATTCCTCTCCCGGTGCACAGCGCCGGGCACGTTCTTTCCACTTACTGAGGAATTTATAGACCTTGTGGCGAAGAGTTAAAGGTCTTTGCTGATAGGGGTGGAGAAAAGGGATTCCAGAAGCAGAACTGTAGAAGAAAACTACTTTGTACCCTGTGGTACTATAAAGGCATTTTACTCTGGTGCCTTCAGTACTACCTGATGGGTCTCCAAGACTTTGAGCAAATGATGACCTCTGATGTAAGAACTGGGGCTGCCAGGAAGCCTTTGGTATCTGCAACGAGTTGGCAGAGAAAAAAGCAAAGAGTGTGCCCGCAGCGGGGAGAGCAGCGCGGCAGCTGCCCGCAGCATCCTTCCCACAGATGTTCTGCTCTCCAGCAAAAGTTAGCTTTTAGGAGGGCTCCAGCAGCACAATGGTCTGTTGTTTTTGTCTGTTTGGGAAGAAAATCCACAACTTTGAATCTTCCCCTCCTAAATAATTAGGTTGCCTTTGTATTTTTGGAAACCTGGCTTGAATATCTTTGGAATATTATGTTGGAGTGCAAGTAATCCCACTCCTCTGATGCATAGTATCTTGAAATTTGTACCATCTAATATTTCATGGACATTTGGAGTCAGAAACTGCAGAGGAGAGGGGCATTGCAGGTACTCGATCTCATTGTCCAACAGGTTATTCTTAAGCACGTGCTAAGTTTGTAAAAGAGCAAACAGCAAAATTTGTCAGTGCTCTGCATTTTAGGAGGGTTTTGCTGTTCATAAGGTTCTGAAAAGTCGTATCTGAGAGATCCTGACCTCCTTCACAGGCTCCTTACAGGAGTCTTGGCTCATTAAACTCCACTGCAAAGACCAAACAGCCGTTTTCCTGGTTTGCTATTTAAATTAGGCAACTATTAATTCAAGATACCAGACTCCCCAGTGGATCTGGGGAAAGCTGCTGTGCAGAAAAATGCAGTGACAATGAGAAGAAATTATTTAAAAGTAAGCAATTTGCAAAATTACCCTGTTTTTTAATGCATAGAATTTTCTTTCACCTGCAAAAATGCATTTGCTGGCTTTAGAGTCTCAAGGAAGCTTGGTTATAATTGTAACTTTTTAAAAGGAACTTTCAACATCCGATGGAAAATGCAAGCTGAAATGCGGTTCGCCTGCAAAAGCTTCTGTAACCCTGTGGATTTTATGTGGTTTTATCACATGATGCTTGCCTCGCCGGGGACATTGTTGTTTGTGTCAGAGATAAAATGCAATTCTGGTTCACGAGTTCCTGCTGAAGTCATATGATGATCATTCACATGTCCCAGCCATTGTGTACTGTGCTCCAGCCACACAGACTAGCAATTAGCAAATCTACATATTGCATGAATTTCAACGTACTCGCCACGATGTCGTAACGAGAGGATACCACTCTGGGTGGCTGAATATGTCAGTAAAGTGCAGGACTCAGCAGCTCGTGAAGGCTTCCTTCCCCTCTGCCACAGAATTCCTGATTTCTCTGCACATTTTTCCTTCAGGCTTTCTGCGGGCGCAGCTCTGCGTGGAGCTCCGTAATCCCTGGCATTTTCTGCTGCTTTGCTAAATCTCACCCACGGTTAGGGCCAAATAAAATCACCTGACCCTAACCGTGGGTGAGATTTATCCAAAAAAAAGATAAAAAGAGAAGTTAACCTGCACAGCCTAGGGCAGAGGGATGGGATTCCCATCTTGGCCCTCATCAAAATCCCTCCACAGCACTAAGGGCGGTCGCCTTTTTGTACAGTTGCTGCTGGTTATTCAGCGGAGTCATGAAGGTACCACCCTGTGCCTCGGGTATTTCACACTTTTCTTTGTGCCTTTTCACTTTTTTCATAGCTGTTAACGATTAAGACATATTTATGGTTTTGAACGAAGGGGGAATTTGTGATGCCAACCTGCGAGTCCAGAGATCAGGCAGGGCAACACTTCTGTATTTCCATCTCTCCCTTGAACCGCACTTCCAGTAGGGTTTGCTTCCAGCTTGCTCGTACTGGTTTGGTGATTGTGCAGGAAATGTTAATTAAGAAAGTCTTAGGGCAGAGTCAGTATGTAATTTTGAGCAGTGTAGACTATTTCTGTCTCCTAGCACTGCCCATTAGCAAATGTAAATAATGTCAACCTTACGTGAGCGTTTTGAAGTGTAATGAGTGTGTGAAAAGTACGTGGAGGTCTTTAGGCGAAGAGGAGGTTGCCTGATGCTAATGTAAATAGCATTAACTCACACGGATGCTGATTCTGCTTGGGATGCTGAGATTCACGGGGGAAATCACAAAT
>JAOXJM010000052.1:41896444-41911971 GCA_026413425.1 Tringa solitaria
CACACGGATGCTGATTCTGCTTGGGATGCTGAGATTCACGGGGGAAATCACAAATAAATCATCCACAAAACAGTAGTGAAGCGTCTCCGGTGCCAGTGACTGATAATGCTGCGAGCGTAGAGCGGACACGGGCCCTACCCATCCCGTGTGGCAGTTCCAGCTCCATCCAGAGCCCTCTTAACTCTCTTTTTTGCTACGTTTTCTCTCTGAATCTCTATCAGAAACCACCCCTTGGGCCATTTTTCCATCTTTTTGTAAAACTTTCCTAGCTTCTCTATAACACTGACTGTTTTTCAGCTTTGCCCGTTTTCAGCCTCGTAGCGAACACGAGAGGAACGTGTCACCTCTGTGCCACTCTTTAAAAGGACTAGGGGACTTAGACACAGCTAGGGAGACATCTGTAAAAATAGTATCTTTTCTCTCCACCTGTCCTTGTGACATGAATCTCTCTGGAATTATTGCTTGATTATTCCTAATTAGTGTGCTTTCCTGTACATCGTGAACTTGTCGCGATCAGGCCAGCATCGTTGCTCTGGAGGGCTGTGCCCATCGCCCTGCGGTGTCACCTCCATCCCAGCGAGATGGGGACAGATGGGGCCTGTTGTTGCCATCCTTCCCTTGAGAGCGTTGGTACCATCCTTTCTCCTAATCCTGGGTCTGAAAAAGCCATTTGTGAAGCTTCAGAGTCAGATGGCTGCTTAGGAAAAAAGGAGTTGGAGTGACCTGTTAGCTCCTGGATAACTGCAAGGAAAACAGCTCAGCTTTCTCTCATACAGACAGGCTGCAAGAGACACACCAATAAATATTCTTTTAACTGCTTTCCTGGGGCATAAGCCTTTCAGCTGTTAAATATCTCACCTAACCAGGTGCTAAACAGTGATTTTTGGATCGTGGGTCTTAATGTGTCCTGTATGTTGTCTTTATTTCAGAAACTCTGCAGCGATGCTCAGGTGAGAGTTTTTGGGAAATGCTGCCAACTGAAGCCTGGAGGAGACAGCTCTTCTTCCCTGGACAGTTCAATCAACTCCTCATCATCGTTCTCTGATCCAAAAGAGCAATGCCCCAAATACCAGGTGAGTCGCTCTTCTTTATTTTTTGCATAACCAACGTTAAATACTAATGGCAGGTGAGGTCCTGAATGTTTTAAACTTCTTGAAATTAGAGGCTGGCAGCAGAGAGCAGTTCTCGGTCAAAATCAGACTTTGGTTCTGACTCAGTAGTGTTGAATTCTGCAGCTTGGGTTTGAACGAGTCTAAAAGCAACCAGCTGGTTCTCTCCGGAGGTCTTTTGAGTGGCAGCGATTTCTCCAGGGCATTTGTTCTGTCTTATGACCTGGGTGATAACACTCGTTCGGTACGATCAGACTTGGCAAAAACATCTTATCTTGGCATAGGTGAGGTAGTTTATTTTACTTTATTGCTAAATGCCAGGGAAATAAGACAGAAATGCTCTGTCTGTAAGGATAGTCCCTGTAACAGCTTTATAACAAGGGATTCAGTGCACTTGAGTTCCATTTTACATAAGAGATTTTGGCCACGAGAGTAGTTACAGTCATCTGACACGGATATATTTCTGTCATCTCTCCTTCCATGGATCACAAGTGTTTTATATTAAGCCACCCTAAAATAGAACTAAGCCCTTCCACTCTTTGTAATGAAGTAATTGTGTGTTTGAGGGAAGCTGCTATCTCCACAACCTATTCTGAAGTACAGTACTACTGATGTCTTAATCTACCGTAGACATAAATTAAGAACCTTTCAGTGCTGACTTTCTCACTGTCGCGTTAGCTCTGGCTATATTTGGTGAGCTGTGTATTCTTGTTTTCTCTTTCTCATCACACTCTTTTCCACAGCTTTAGTGAGGTGGCTGAAGATCTGTTTTCCATTCCTCCCTTCCTGGAAGGGCATTTAGCTGCGGTTATGAAAGGAAGAGACGTTTCTGTCAGCAGCTTCCTTCCAGCACAAAATAACCTCCTTCGTGCATTGTGTCACCAAGAAAAATGATGCCCCCCACTATCCAGAAATTGTCTCTCCTACTGGGCAGGCTGCATGCAAACAATGGTCAGCGTTATTAAAGGAAATTAATTTTAGTGGTTGGCATGACAACGTATTTTAAAGCTGTGGAAAGTTTTCCCTTTTTCAGTCCCCGTTTCCTCACGCGTATCGCTCCGTCAGAATCTTACCCAGTTGAGCTGAAGTGATGTGTGACTTTGTGACCGGCCCAGAAAGCACGCCAGAAACTTCCACCTTAAGTTGGTTTTCCGCAGGCTATTTGTTCTCAACTCCCTACTGCGTTCCCAGTGCTCCTTCCAGGGTTCCCCAGCATGTGAGCAGAGAGCCATAAATCCGAGAATTCTTTACTGCACAGTAAGAGTTTTGTATCAGGTATGCAGAAGGGCCAGAGTAAGTTTGTCCAGACATCGCTCAGCCTGGCATTTCCTATCTTCTAACTGCTCTGTCTGGTAACCTCAGAAGTTACCGAATGTATTTGTGGTATTTATAAGTTCTTTTGTTTGTTTTTTTTTAAAGCTATAAAACGGAAGTCCAAATAATACAATGCTGTAGGACTTTTAAAATAGTTCTCTATATTTCCTTGTTTAAATACACTTTGTATACGATCAACTTTAATTGCAAGCTGAAATACAGGGGTTTGTTGCAGGCTTCCATGTTTTTAATTAGGTCCTATCCAATTCCTTCACAAATGTGATTTGAATCCATTAAGGTGAAGCTGAATATGGTTCTAAGCTCACCAACCATTATTTGCACCAGCGTTACCTCTGTCCCTGCTTGTTGGTGTAATCAGGCTTGAAAGTCTTTCTGATTTGTTGATCGTGACATTTGACATTTATTTCTGCACTGTGTTTTTAATTTACATCTTAGTTATTGATAGGAGAATATGTACAGTAAGTGGAATATTAAATGTGGTCAATGTTATATTCAGAATGTAATTTCCAAATCGTGCAAATTTTACTACCTCCAATATGCTAATGTGCAATAACAAACACTTGTGGATATTTTATGTTCGGGTTTTATGGGAGCTGGTAAATACGACCTGGGGAATTGGTTTGTGGCCAAGCTGTCAGTGCCGGAGGTTGTGCCCTTTTTGCCAGATGCTCCTTGGCTATTTTTTGTTTGAGTTTTTAATATTTAACCCCTTTCCTCAGTTGATTGCACTCCAACTTTGGTCTTGAGTGACCTTTACTTTGCAGCATTGAAGACCCAAAGAGTTGAGCTGAGCTGTAGCAGTGTCTCCATATTAAATGCATTAAATACGTGCATTTTCTGTTAAACATGGTAAAATTATTGTTATTAAGTGTAGATGAAATGCCAGACTGAAACAGGCCATGGGTGCATCTCATCATGCTCTTTGCCTTCAGCATTGCTTGTCTCCGACTCTCAGAGGAAAGGGAAACCCCTATAATTAAATTTGAAAGCAGCTGATTTTCACTTGCTTTTTTTAATTTGGTTGCTTGACAAAGAAAACCGATACTTTATCTTAAAGTATTTTTCCTCAGCTTTAGATTTTCACAACAGCAGAAAGTTGAAACCAAAACCGGCCATCAAGGGCTTGACGTTTATTCAGAATGAGTCCTTCAACTGGAGATCTGCAACAGATTTAAAAATAACAATCATAACATTCGGCTGTAGTAATTTGCAGTGTCCTTACTTCGAGATTTCATGCTGCTGCCAGACCTATTATTTCCTAGAGCCATTAACATCTACGCTTAGATTTCCTTGGAGCTGCTGGGTCATACTGCCTGATTTTAAAGTCTAGTTTTTCCAGTACTGCCTGGAGTGCACCTGGGCAGCGTGATACCCTGGGAGGGAAAGATGGAAATTTCTCTGAAACCCATCTAATGACCAGAGTTTGCCCTGTCATGTGAACAACTAACAAACCCTGCACTTGTATCCTCATTTTTATAACTGCTGTTGCTACTTTTAGTCATCCCCTATCTTTCTTGCACCGAGAGCACATTTTGGAGGTTAATAGTCTATCTGTTAAAGTACCCTCGTCTTAATTGAGAGTGCTTGAGGAGAGCTAAAAATTGAAAAGTGTTATAAGTGTGTTGCCTTTTGGCTGATGAGCGTTCCCTTGTTCCTGCCCTTGTTCCGGGGCCGGGGGGAGCAGAAACATCAAACGGGCATTTTCGTATCGCTCCTTGCCGCCGGTAGGAGTTGGCGGTGTGGACGCCCTGTCCTTGCTTGTGCTCTGAGCTCACTCTCTGACGCTGGGGAAAATATTTAGATATATTCCTGTGAAGGAATCCGGGTGAGGATCCTGGTTGTTCAGAGCTTGGCTAAAGGGGTATGGAGATATGGCACTTAGCATTTTCCGAGCACGAGGTTATTTCAGTGACGAGTTCTAGGGACCTTTTGGAACAATTACTCCAAGGGAATGTTATTAATCATGCACCTCAGAGCAAATGTATTGCTCTCTTACACAGAAACAAAGTACCTCACCTGAACCTGAGCTCTGTGAGTGAGTGATCACGATATTTTAAATTATTCAGGGGGCACAAAGGGAGAGCACTACTGTTCTGCTGGCCTAGAGATCACCAGGCCTGGCTAAAAGGACAGTGACCTCAGTCATTGACAGCATATAAATAAGATGACTGTCAGCTGAGCAGTCGTCTCCAGTTAATTGCCCTGAGTAACTTGTTAATTTTAGGTTTTTGTTTGCAGTATTTGTTGTAGCCTGTGATGCAGCACAGTGACGTTCCTCCTTCTGTTTAGCCGTTAAGCCATACAGCAAACTCTCACCAACCCAGAAGCAGGAATTGCCCCACTTGAGCCTGGCACCGTGATGCTGCAGCTCTTTGCTGGTACCATCACAGGAGAACCAGGGAGAGATGCATCAAATATAAAACACCATCTGTGCATAAGTTATAAATCAGTCGTTGTCAAGAACGCGCTGGTCAAACTTGGCTCTGATGCACAGTCTGTATAAGATCTCCAGTGAACTTGTAATTCTTCTGGTCAAGCAGACACAAGGTTTAGGTTTAATGGTTCTTACTCGGTAAAGTGTGTTATCACACCCCCTGTAGCTGAGTCAGGTTTGTTGGATGGTTTTAGTGGCTTAGCTCACAGCCAGTGTGAAAATCACTTGCTACGCTGGCATTATCTCTATTGAACTGGTCAACTCGGTGTATTCAGCAGTGTTATAGCAAGATATTTTGTGTGTTTATCTTTTAAATGAAGGATATTTTCCTTAGTTCTATGTTACCTTTTTTTGCAGGGTTCTCGGTGCTCCTCAGATGCTAACATGCTTGGAGAGATGATGTTTGGCTCTGTGGCCATGAGCTACAAGGGCTCCACGTTGAAAATTCACCAAATCCGGTAAGTTTCATTTTTTACCGCTGGTCTTTTCAGAAGACTTACCCCTCAGTGCTAATTTGTAATGAATTGAATGCCGCAAGTGCAGAGTAAAAGGAATTTCTGGGTTTGCTTTAAAGCTGTTCTGATGGCAATTTTGACACTAAAGGCTGTTATGCCGCGTTTAGGTGTATAAAATCCAGAGGGCTGTGAAACGAAAAGCAAAGCTTGTCTTGGCACCGTGTTTCTGACTGACAACTTCCTTTTTGTCCTCCAGCTCACCTCCTCAGCTCATGCTCAGCAAGGTTTTCACAGCTCGCACTGGAAGCAGCATCTACGGAAGTCTGAATACGTGAGTCCATTACAAATTGTATCTCTTGCACATAAGCAGATGAGTGTAAAGAACATAGAAGAGTTTTTTGGACCCTCTCTCTAGAAAAATAACTCCTCGTTCGCTGATCTGTTACATCCTGTCGCTGATGTCCTTGCCTTTCCCTTGGGGTTGTCTTCACCTCCGGTTGCTCTAAGCGAATGAATGAACCATTCCTTTAATGCTCATCTGGTGAAGCTTGATATTGTACGGTAGAAAAGTACCTGCAACCACCATAGGAGAAGGGATGAGAACAGAACGTTGGAGCTGGGGAATTCAGCCCAAGATGAAGAAAAAGGTGTTACAGAAACATCTGGCTTCAGAGGGTTCAGTGTTTAGTTTCCTGTGTATTAATTGACCCACCTGAGAAGGTGGCTCAGGCTATGAGAGGTTTTTCTAGTGGAAGCCTCTTCTTATCTTGTCCGTTCCATTTGAGCTATAGTGAAGTAACACTACATCCTCCTGCAATGCAAATCACTGCTTTTGTTCTATCTTTCTTTGTTACAGGTTGCAGGACAGTCTTGAGTTCATTAATCAAGACAGCAATACGTTGAAGCCTGACCACAGTACAATTATGAATGGACTTCTTGGGAATATAGGTAATGACAAACAGATTTTATTTCCTGGTATCTTTAACTGAGTAATCATAGGTTCTAGAATATGAAAGTCTTCTAAATAGAATCAAATTTAAAAAAAAAAAGAGACTAAAGACAAAACAGAAAACTAATGTTGGTAGGATTGGGAGGAGAATAAATCAGTTCAAAGTATTAGCAGTGGTTCAATATATCCAGCTGTGTATGTGTATATAAAATACATAATAAATATTTTGATAAGTTTAAATAAAGAAAATGTTGGAAAATGACAGTCTGTAGAGCTGTCTAAGCAGTGTATCTCAGATCAGGCAGGATTGACTCTGCCTGGCTCAGTTCCCCAGTTTTATTTTCGTTAATAATTTTCATTCCGTCCTGTACTCTGGCCGCCTGAGCACGTGTGGCTGCATCTGGCATCTTTGGTTCTCAGCCTTGGTGGAAGTGCTGTGGATGAAGGCTCTGAGAACATTAGATAAGAGAAAGGGGAAGGTCTTGGCTTTTCCCCTGGGGGACAGTTGAGCTGATAGGAAAGATCCTGTGCTTGGCTGTCCAGTGCAGGAGCCTGATGAGCTCTTTCCCTTGGTTTAGGTTGTTGACTTTCCAAGCAAACATCTGTTGTAGGTGGGATAAGGGGCTGCTTTTTTTTTTTGTTTTTTTTTTGTGTTTGCTTTCCAGAATATTGCTGTATGTAAAATACACTTTTCTAGGATTGGAAGTAAGGAGTGAATTTGATGACTTTGGTACTCTAACTGGGTTGCTGGCTTAGACAAGGTTCTTATTTGTTGGTGTGTTTACTTCTCCTTCACGCTGACTTTGATAAGACTACACCTAAGCACGGGTTTAAGTACTTTTCAGGCTCCAAAGCTGTGTACTTCATTAAAATCATTCCCAATGGTCCATTTCTAAGGGAAGCCAATTAATGCCCTAAGAACCTGTTACCTATTAAATGGTTCCTGGGTCTCCTAAGTCAGGAAAGTTAAAAAAATGATTTTTTTTTTTCTTGATATTTACTATTCCTTTCAGACGTCAGCTGTGATTTTTCACAGTGAATGAGGTGCCCGATCTAAGAGAGAGGAACTCACTTCATCCCCTTTTAGGGTTTTGCTGTGGTTTGCATTTGGCAAAAGTTTGCTGTCTCACCAGTGTGATCTAAACTGCAAATTCCCATTCACTTAATGCAACTCTTAGACGTGGACTCAATACCGTTTAGATGTAGCTGGTGCCACAGGTTCATCTGTGTCTGGTTGGGTGAGGGTGACTCTTCCCCACCCAGCAGAAAGGACAAGTGTCCCCAGAGATGGCCAGGAGGGACAGGCACCTCGATGAGAAATGCCAGGATTGCCTGCTCGAAGAGATGCTGAAACTTTCTTTGTTATTGAGCTGTATGAGTTTGGAGTTGGTTTGAGGGTGTTTGTTTGCAGTTCCCGTTTCTGGGTGGGGGGAACCGTGGGTAAAGGAGGGGAAGAAGTTAATCTGTAACTGCAGCGTTTCTCACAACCCTCTTCAATAGCAAAGGCTGTTCCCGACTCCAGCCCGTGATAGGAGAAGGCTCTATGTGTTTTGGTTGGGAACTATTTACCAGCTGCTTTTTTTAGACATGCTGGTTTAAAAAAAAAAAAACCCAAACCAAACAAAACACAGCACCGGTCACGTCCTTTCCTTTAGTGAGTGAAGAACGAAGGGAGCTTGGTTGAGGTGCAGCTTTTATGTTTCGTGCAATCGGAAAACTTTGAGTGAGCAGCAGCTTCACGTTCAGGAGAGGGACTGGCAATTAACTCATTAAAAATACCCGTGCATTTTTCCTGGCTCTGTCTAGAATAAATACACTCTTTCCCTGGTGTATCTACCATGCGGTATTACTTTTAAAGTGAACTACTAAGATTGCTAATGTTTATTTTGCTATATGATGATTTCACTAAACTGATGTGCTGCCTGTTCTCAGAAAAGCTACTTTAGCCTATAATTTTCAGTTGGTTCTACTCAGACGAATTTCTGCCTGCCTTCTCCCCCTTTCTCCCTGTCGTCTTCCTCGGCCACCCCACCAGCGTGGATGTTAAAACAAACATTGTACTCCATGATGAATCTCCTGTTTGTGGTCGAGTTAGGCTTTGGGCCTGCATAAATTAATCATTTTTCAACTTAAAAAAAAAAAAAAAAAAAAAGGCCCTTGGAAAGAATCCCCCTCCTTGTATGGGAGACAGTGTAAAGCTGGGTCTATTATTTTAATTCTATAAATGCGATATAGTTTCAACTGCGAGCCGTATCCTTGAATCAACGTTCTTGTTCAGAGCCGTTGTGCATCCGTTAGTCTGCGTTTATGTTGGCTTATATCTTCTCCCTGCCCTGGCCCCCTCCCTCCGGACTGTTCTGCTTTACTAACCTCATTCTTTCATGTGTATTTTACGTTTTGCCGTGTAGGTCTTTCACAGCTTTGCAGCCCCAGGCGGGCATTCTCAGAGCAAGGTCCGCTCCGCCTCATCCGGAGCGCCTCTTTCTTTGCAGGTTTGCAGTGTGCTGTGTGCTGTGCGGTGTGGCTAGTTCTAGCTGGTGTGACACAACTGCGGGGGTTTGTAGTTTAGCCCTGGAAATAAGATTGTTCTTAATTTAAGTACAAAAAATGGACAGCGCTGTCTGGGCTTTTACCTTCTCGGATACGTGCTTTGAATCCCCAGAGGACAGCACTGTAGCATTATTTTATTTTATTAGTCCTCCTTGGGGTTGGCTGTTTGTGGTGGTTTTTTTTCAAAAACTTAAATCTTTAATGGTGGATTTCATATTTCTGGAAATAACACTTCACAATAGTGTCCACCGATTTTCATCTGGACTTGTTTCAACCAAACTGTAAAAACTAAAGCTAACCGAGCTTCATTTAAAATGGTAATTTCTTGCTTACAGTGGCTGGGTCTTATTTCCATGGCTGAGTAGCTTTTGTTTCACACGATAGTTATAAATATATCACACATAAAGACTATTGAGCCTGAGACACTTTGATCTTCTGTATGTGCAGATTGTGAATCTGGACAGCTTATGGCTTAGTTGAACAACCAATGCACTGCTCGCAATTTAAAAGTATTTATTTTCTTCAAGACAGCGTTGTAAAATCATTTTAAAATGAAATTTAAAAAAATTGTATTAAAACAAATTATATATAATGCCTAAGAAAGCCGGTATATGAAAGAAGTCCAGTTTATATTGGCTCTTGGTGGTGTTTTTGTCTATACGCTGTGTACTACCTACGTGACCGACATCGTTTTGGGACATTAAAATTTCATTGAAAAATATCTGTGTAAAGAAACAAAGTGTATTAGTTCTAGTTTGTACTAAAATAGGTTTATGGACTTCAGAAAAATACATACAAGCTTTTCAGGTGAGTGTTTTGGCTTGTTCAGCTAAGCAGCCTTTCTTGGTGATGGCCTTGTGCAGTTGCTGTTGATCTGAATTAATGAGCATGTTTTTGTTTCATTAATTACATGGAGATCTGCAAACAAGAAAGGAACTGTATATTCCCCTGCTAATTGGTGTCCCGTATTTTACAGTTCACAGCAACCCTATGGATATGCCTGGGAGGGAGCAGAACGAGGACAGAGACAGCGGTATAGCGAGATCTGGTAATGGCAGTTCCATATGTTAACCCTGTAGACTCCAAAAATACTCACTAATATTCCTCACTGGGATGTCTAAACATCAGCACGTAGTTTTTCCTGTGCTGAAATGCGATTGTTGTGTTTTGTTATATATAAGCATTAATGCATACCTGTACGTGTGTGTACAAATGTGTAGGCGTCGGGAGTATTGCATTAGGAACCTCAAGGAGGGAACCCCAACAGCCATCCGGTTTATTAAAGCGTGCTGCAAATCAGCAAGCCAAATTAAATATTGAAATGAGTTTGCGGCATCTCTAAATGATACTTGTTGTCATCTCCTTTCCAAATTGAGGAGGATGGCAATGTCAAAACATGGATTCGCCTCCGCAACACCCCTCTCCTCCCCCCAAACTCAGGGTGTTGGGCGCGTAACGATGGCATTAACGTTACCCCTTTCCACACGGAATTTATTTCCCGATACTCGGGGTTGATGAGCGCGGTATGTTGCCTGTTACGTAAAGCTGCAGGACTGTCCCACCCTTGTAGTGCTGGTATATCTTGTTAATGTTATTATAAACTGGTTATTTTTAGATAATAATCATACATAAGTTGAAGAGAAGACACTCGAGAACCAACACCGGTTTATCTCGAGGGGCTTCCTTTAGTTGCTGGTATGATTTTCCAAATGCTGTTTCTTCTGGAGAGATTTTTTTTTTTTATTTATTCCTCTTATTATTGCAGCATCTCTTAGCAGTCTGCTCATCACTCCGTTTCCATCTCCGGGCTCTTCGTTTAACAAAAGCTGTGCGAGCAGTTACCAGCGGCGTTGGCGTCGCAGCCAGACTACCAGCTTGGAGAACGGGGTCTTCCCTCGATGGTGAGCTGGGAATGAAAATTCTGGTTCCTGCCCATAGATTTTTCCACCCTTGTCAGCTTGATTCTGCTCTCGCATACGTACATCTGCTCTTCCTGTTGCTTCCCGGGGGTATTTACAGAGGTGTAAGTCAGGCTGCGCTTCAGCGCCTGAGCTTTTTTAGTATCTTGTTTTCTTCCTGACATCCATTGGTTTGCACTAACGAAAGCCTTCAGCAAAATGTAAACCTGTAGGCTGTATTTTGAGGACAAGAAGCCCTAAAATCCTACTCATAACACACATTTCTTGGCAGAGATGGGAGAGAACTCAAGTTCCATATTCTAGTCCCACAAACGCTTTGAATCTGGTTCCAGCTTTTGTGACTGCGGGATCAATTAATGGTTGCTTGTAAAAAATTGCAAAGGGGATGTTATCAAAGGTGGGGATTTGACACGTGTCAACAACAGTTGTTTATTGGAGGGAAGTGTTGAAGAATCAAATTACAGGGGAAACCAACATATACAACTTTAAGCAGTGGATTACATTAACTTTCTATTTTCTCTGTGCCCCAAGGTCCATGGATGAAAGCTTTAACTTGTCAGATGACAGCTCTGGTCCCAGCCCAGGAATTGTTAGGAAGAAAAAGATAGCAATTGGAGTCATTTTTTCACTCTCAAGAGATGAAGATGAAAACAACAAATTTAATGAGTTCTTCTTCTCCCACTTCCCTCTTTTTGAGAGTCACATGAACAAACTGAAGAGCGCCATAGAGCAGGTAAACCCTCTCTCTTTTGATTCTTGCACTTGTAGCGCTGCGTGTTCCCCCCAGCTGTCAGGTTCCATTTCTGTCTCTTACTGATTTACAAAAAGTGGGATCAACTTGCTGTGGGGTTTGGGAATTGCACCAGGGAAGAACTTCGCTCCACGACATCTTTGAGGATGTTCCTCATTGTTAGCAAAAGCGGAACAGGGGGTGAGGACAGAGAGCACGGCGTTACTCTGCAGGGATGGCTGAGAGCCCGAGCACTCGCTGGGCTGTGAGAGCTCCCAGCAAGGCCTGGATCAGCTGAGGGGGGAAACAGGGGGTTTTAAGGCCACCTCTACCTCCTGGTTTTGGCTCTGAGTCTAGTGCATCTCAGAGTAGAAACCCATCTCTAGGCTCTTCCAGGCTGTACATAAATATCGAGCGTTTTCCTTTCCCTTTATTTTTCCGCCTGATTCTGATATGTAGGAAATTTTCAAAGATGGACGTTTCAAACGTGTGGTGAGATTTGCTTCAAATCTCTCCTCTAGGAAATACTTGGTGGTTACTTTTTGCCACTGCAATGAAAACTTTGACCCCTTTTATGCCTTGACTGATGAAAAGAACAGAAGCAGCAGAGGCTGCAAATGCATGTGCCTCTCGTATCTTACCTCAGATAGGAAAGTTGGCACTTGTACCATCATTTTATCACTTAAAAAAAAAATTATTTGCATGACTAGTTGCATGAAAAGATAAAGCCAAACACATGACTTTGTTTTCCATTTTCTGTGCTTCTGTAGCTATGTGTTACTTATCTGTTTAATGATTGTTTTCAAGGCTATGAAAATGAGTCGTAGATCAGCTGATGCCAGTCAGCGGAGTTTGGCATATAACAGAATTGTTGATGCCCTTAATGAATTCAGGTGAGCAGTTTGTCTCTCTTCTGTCTCTGTTTCTCCAAAAGCACTCCCGTCTGTTTTAGAAGGATCTTTGCCTTAGTGCAGGATAAGCAACTTAAAATGTCTAAAATCTTCTGCAAAAGCAAGTACAGTAAAGATATTAATGATAGCAAGCCATTGTGATCTGTTTGTGTGTGTAGATTTTTGCCAAGTGTGTGTATCCATCGGGGCTCGGCCTGAACAGAACGTAGATGATGAAGGTTTTCTGTGCTTTAGCTGGTAACGAAGCTCCAGCAACATCCTTAATTTCCCCTGTTGAGAGGGGGAAAATAATTGCAAAGCCTGAGGTTAGGGAAATCCTCCTCTTGGGTAGATTTTCCTGATGTGTGAGGAAAGCAAGACCTTTACCCTGCTCTAAATTCTGCTCTAAAGGCGTTTCAGATAACCAGCTACTAAGAAAGAGGACTATCTTTTTCCTACAGTAAAATGCAGTTCTGTAGTCTCTCGCTATCTGTACCCGCAGAGCGTCTCCATTCAGCAGTTAATACACAAAGCAAGGCAGATAAGCACATCCTTGGCATTTAACTGTAGTTTCTTTCCATAGTTTAAGTCACGGGGAGGGAATTAAGATGAAATGCGTCTGTTTCAAGTGATTCATCTCCTCCCCGATGGGAGTGGCAGGGTGCTTCCTTTTACAACCAGTGCAGAGCTGCTTTTTCAAGATATCATAGAAGACGATGTTCTGATGTTGTAGAAGGAAGATCCTGACATCAGGATGTATTTCACCGAACAGTGAAGGATCTTGAGGGCTCGCTCATTTTTCTACAGTTCCGCTTACCGCCTGAAGGCCAGGGATGAGGTGGTGTTGCAGGATGAAGGCAGGATGAATTTTTTTAATTTTATTTTTATTTTTTAAGAACCTCAGCTCCGTGCAGTTGGGAGGGGAGGGGAGAGGATGCGTTTGGCAGGGACAGGAGGCAGGGAAAGAGGGAGCACGTGGGGCTGCGGTGCGAGGTGGATGGGGATAAGCGGTGCCAAGAGCCGGAGCAGAGGCAGCTCGTGACTGCTGGGACCCACAGATCCTGCCCAGGGGCCCGAGACGAGTTCAGCAACTCTCTCAGCAGCCACCATGGTTCCTCTGCTCCCCCCAGCTCCCTTCTCCTCCCCATCCTCACCCACAGCCGCCTCTCCGCATTCCTGCCCCCTGAGAACACCACTTCCCTGCCTGGTTTCCCAAAATTCCCCCCCCACACCCCAAAAAAACATTCCCCCTCAAGATCCGTTCAGCGGACTTTGCCTGTTCTCCTTTGTCCTTCCAAGTTAAACAGTCCCAGAGTGGTGGGGAGGGGCGCCTGTCCCCGCTCAAACGGTGGGAAAATAACCCTGAAAACACAAGCCAGATCCCCCCCTTCCTGCCTTTTTCCTCCTTGGAGGGAAGCTGAGCTGGGATGAGACGAGGAAGGCAGCTCTTGTCGAGGCTGAGGAGAGGGAAATAATGTCCCCCCCGGCCATGGGAGGGGGGCACCCCCCTCCTGAGCCGCTGGGAGACTCCATCATTCACATGACACGGCCGTTGCGCAACCGGCACTGGGAGCGTGTGTCCAACCACCAGTTTTATGCAGAAGTTTCCATGGTGATATAAATATTACTCTTTAATAGTGTAATGAGGTAAATTAAATCCAGTTTAATTTCATATAAATGAATTTCCTGGGGCAGCAGGCTTTGGCAATTCTGTTTTTTGGTTGGTTTTTTTTTTTTTCATTTTGAGTGAGTGCATTCAGAGTCACACACCAGCTGGTGCCCCCAGTCCAGACTGGTCCTGCAGGTGGGCAACATCCCCATGTCTCGGGCTGGCAGGTCACGCTGCCATCGAGAAAAAGCATTTCTATAACGTGCAAGAGCCACTTGCTTTTCAAAGCAATGCAATATGTGTCTAGTAAGGGGAAAAAAAAAAAAGGTCGTATTTAAATCCTAAAGGCTGAATGCAAAGATGCTTTGGCAAAGGTTCAGCAAACCCATTTAGGCCACTATTATCTCTTTAGGCGTCTGCTTTCCCACTGAAGTCACGGGGAAGTCAGGAGCCTGAGTCCTTCGGTGAACCTGAGACTTGTGTTGATTCCTGCCCTCTTAGCAAATTGTGCTGGAGGGAAGAAGGGTGCTGACTTCAGTGGGTTGGTGTTTCTAAAACGTAATTCTCTGCTGGTTTAACTCATTGCAGTCTGCCTGTTGGTTTGTTGTTTTGTTTTAAGTCGAATTTTATTTATTTTTTTTTAAACCCAGACTTTTCAGGGGTTCTCAAGTGCAGCTGGTACGTGCTTCTCTGGTGATTAGAATAACCTCAGATCAGTGGGGCATGGGGGAGCAGCTCTGCGTGGCCGTGCTGGTCAGAGGAGGGGGGAAGGAGGAGGAGGGTTGTCACCGTACCCTCCTGCCACCCAAAAGTCCCCCTCGGCAGGGAGGATGCTGAGGTTGTAGCCCAGCCTGGGAGCCAGCAAGGAGGGTTGTTGCAAAGGAACTACTGCAGGGGCAGCCAGGCATTTACAGAGATTTACCTGCTGGTCCTGGTGGCCGAGGAGGAGAAAAGATGACAGCAAAACAGACCTTTTCCTTTGCTCTTCTTCTTTCATCCAGGGAAAACCAAAGCTGCCTTCTCTGAAAGGCTGGAGCTGCTTCTGCAAATTGATGCTATTGATAAATTTGCCATCGGTTTGGTGCCCAGCTCCAGGCCTACCCTTGCATCATTATTCACTTTACAGCAATTTTTAATTCTGTAAAGCACTGATGGGTTTAGCTATTAACACCTGACTTAGAGGCTTAAAACTCTCTTCAGATGTCAGCTGTGCAGACACATGACTTATGAAATAAGCCACTGTACTTGCATAAACATTTTGACTCCCCCGGCCCCCGAGGCCAGAGCAGCACATTGATAATACAGATTATGCATCTGACTAATACCTGTGCGGCACATACGCAGGCTGGCAAGGGAACACCGAACACAAGGCCCAGGGAAACACCTCTCTCTGCTTTCTGGCAGCCAAAATTGATCCTATTTTATGCCAGTAATTTTTAAGCAGCTTATGCTGCTGTGAATGGAGCGGTGCAGGCTGGTCCCTGTGCCAGCACAGGAGTCCCGTGGGCACCCACTGCAGCAATTGCTGCCTTCATTTTCTTGTTCCT
>JAOXJM010000052.1:41953440-41979440 GCA_026413425.1 Tringa solitaria
ACCCTCACAGCAAAGAATTTCTTTCTAGTATCTAATCTAAATCTCCCCTCTTTCAATTTAAAACTGTTACCCCTCATCCTATCACTACACTCCCTGATAAAGAGTCCCATTTTCTGCGGATGAGAGGGTGCTCAGGGGACTTCTGCTCCTGAACCTGGGGAGGGACATCCCCTGGGGAGGGGTGGCAGGTGATGTCTGCCTTCCCTCGGCCCGAAAGAAATTGAGTATTTTGTTTCATGCTTTAATGTGTCCAGAGTCTAGTGTGTGTAGGAACAGCTTTGTCTGAAGTCCATGTTACCAGATGTCATTTCATCTATTTTTATTGCTTTTGGTTTTGTTGTTTAAGCTTCTCGTCCTGTTATATGCCCAGTACAGACATCTCTCCATCTCTGATACCGGTAGCATCGTGCCTCTTGATTCAGTTGTTGGTTGAAGGAGTTTGAGAATCTGGTGTGGGTGTAGGTAAGAATATTAAACATCTCCAGAATACATCAAATTCCTAGTTTTCTCATGAAAGCCTTCCCCAAGTCTCTCACCCTTCACTCCTCTTCCCTTCTCGGTTCAGAAGGTGTGAGGGGGGGTTTGGTCTGATCTCTATGGAGAAAGATTTTTGGTGCTGCCGCTGGTGAGGCACGATGTGCCGACAGCTCTCACTGCTTTGTGCTTCTGGTCTGTCCCGACAGACCCCCGGAGGAGCTCCCACCCCAAGCTGGCCTTGGCAGGGCTTCTGCTGATCAGAGGGAGACTTGCTGGTCCTTTTGGTGGCCTCTGCTTTGACTTGGGCTGTGCCAACGCTGTCGTGTCCCTGCCTTTTGGGTTGTCTCAATGTGCAGCCCCTTGCTCCGTAGCAGCAAGCTCTCAGGGGGCTATTGGGATGTCCTGAAAGGGATGAGCATCCTTCCTGTCCTTTTTATATAATTTTTTTGTTGCAAGAAGTTGGCTTTAGAAGATGCACTTGGTGATTCTAGGGTTTTCTGGCCTGACAATATAGTTGTCGACAAGGCTTTTGTATCTGGGAGGTTATTGTCAACCAGAAACTTGCTGTTTTTGATGCATGGTTGTCAGACTATGCTAGAGGCTCCCACGGACAGTATTTATGGATCTCTTTAAGCTGTTGGCCAGAGAAACTGTAACTAAAGACCAGAGATCACAGCAGCTTGTTTCGTGATAATCTTCACAGTAAATACAGGATTTAGAGCTCAACAGATGTGAGTTTGCAGACTACGTCACACGTTTTTATTGATCTAATATTTTGAGGCCTAGTTATCTAAATTATGATGGGGTGGCGGTAAATGTAACTTGTGGGAGGCTGAGAAATGACTCCCATTTCCTGAATGTTGGTGTCACAGAGGACTCTTGGTCCTACGGGAGCAGCTGTGGGACCTGGCAGGGTGGGAAGATGCCCCAGGAGTCCTCAACAGGGAGTCTCCGTGTCTGTACTCCCGTCTAAGGTCAAGCTGGTGACAATTTAGTGTGTAACTTGCCAGTATCAAGCTCTTTTTGGTCATTTTCAGAAGGTACTGAGCCTTCTGCCTCTTCAGATCCTTAAACCTCATTACAGGAGCAAATAAAATTAGAGTGAATCAGGACGGCTTTTTGTCAGTCATCTTCCAGGTGGCGAGTGAAGTGTTCTTGCTCTAAGATGACTTTTCCTATCCTTGCTTCCATTTACTGTTCCTGAAAAACTGGTTTTTCATTTTAATGGCAGCTGTGACAGCTCTGAGAGGGAAACCAGAAATTATGATGGAGTCCTGGAATTCTTTATTGGAACTTGCTTCCTATGGTGTGTACTTTTCCTCGTGCAGTGGGGTCATGCACTTAGTTTCATCTGCGCAGTGATAATTTAACTAAAAGTTTTCACTGACGAATTAAATTTTAAGTCTGTGATGTGACATTTCCCTAAAACCCTGTTTTCTATTGTGTTATCTGAATTTAAAGAGTGAATTTTAGGGACTTCTTAGGTAGTAAGGGTGTGTTTTACAAAACTAAAAGGCAAACCCAGTGCCTCATTACTGACCTTGCGCTAAGAGCTCCTTGGAGATACCAGAATAGTGAAGAAGGGCGAGAAAAGGGTGTGGAAGGGGGTGGGAGAGAACTACACGTTCACTTGCCATTCAGAAAAGTTGCCAAATGGAAGAAAAATACATTTGTTTTCTGCTTTTGTTCTCCAAAACTGCAAAGGGTGGAGGGCAAGCAGTCAAGATGTGTAGGTGTTAAATTCCTTCTAGAAACAGTATTAAAGCACCAAAACACCATACTGGTTAAAAGTAATAATAAAGTAATAATTTTAATAATAATTTTAACGTGCTTTGTATAAGATTTACGGAGGAGTTTTCCTGTAAAGTTTATTTTGACAAAACCAATTCTTGTGTCACTTTGTGTAAGGAGAACTGGGTATCAGTTTATAGCAGAGATAAGAATAAGAAAAGTTAAGCCTGCCCCGTGCCCACGCTCCCATCACAAGGGTGTGAAGAGCTGGCAATCCTTGGGTGGAAACAAGTCTCCTGACATTAAAAGGTGGCTTGTGATGGTCTTGTCCGTGGCAAAAAAGCCACACGCTTCTGAGGACTGTGCATTCTGGATGAACCTCCAGTTTGCAGGGTTTATCCTCCCTCCCCTAAGCACATCCGAAAATGAGTTTCCCTTAAGAAATGTGTTGGGAAATGGATCTGTAAAGGATGTCGGAGCTCTGATGTCCTTCCTTGTACGAGACCGTTGCTGTAGAACAGTTTTGCTTGTGCCAGTAGTGCCAGACAAGCGATTTCTAAAACGAGGAGGTTGTTTTATTCCAATGACCTCAGGCTTAAAATTTAGAGGGTTTTCCTTTGTTTGATGGAACTGTGATACACCCTTCTTCCCCTTTTGATGATTTCAGTGCAGTATTTTGGAAATACCCTTAGTTCAGGGAAGCACACGCAAATTACTTAGCATTCTGCATCTGGTTTCTCTGGGTTCCTTAGCTCTGCTAATTATTGGTTATCTTTTAGTGTAGGGAGTCGAGCAAATTCTTGCTGAATTAGAACAAAAATAACTGCCTTAAGGGATTCCCTCTTTGTAATCTTTTTGTGCCTGATTAAAGCATTGACATTTAAGCTGTCCGTCCTCTCTAGACTGATTAAAACCGAGCCTCAAATGTTGGTCCTTCTGGTCTGGAAGGAAAGAATTGTTGTGGTGTGGTAGCGTGTTGTGTTGCAGGCATGTGCAATTTGGCCTTTTGGCCAAATAAGAATTCCTACGACGAGATAGTTCCAGAGCTGTTGTAATATTTTTCACCTTGACGATTTGCATTTGAAAGAGCTGGAGAGTGAGGTCTCCTTTGTAAACTGTATTGTGTATTTAGCATTAAAAGGTGATGGGATCACTTCTGCTGTTAAGTGTTTACCCTGGGAGGTTTTATATGCTGTCGTGCTTTCCCGTGGCCACAAGATATTGTGGGCTATCTAGGGAGGACATTCTACTTAAAGCTCACTTACTTCACCCGATGTTCTCAGGGTTCTGTGTAACGTTATCCAGTAGACAGTAGAAGTGGTCTTCCCAACTGCTGCAGAAGGAGTTTCTGTTCCTGTTTCCCATTTGAAGTAGGAAGGAAACTGGTAGTCCTATGTTAGACTGCTGACCTCCCGTCAAATCTGTTTTTTACTTCCATTTGCTTTGGATGGTGATGCTTCCTTCGGCAAACTCTTCCGTAGACACTGTTAAATGTAACTTAGAAGGTGCTCGGTGGAGCCTTCAAAATGTGGTTGTACTTCCTAACTGACTGATGGATGATCTTAATCCAGCTGGTGTGATTGTTATCCTAATGATCTCTGAGCTTGTGTGTTGATACCTACCATGTCCTCCTGTGCTGTTGGGTTGCACTCTTGGGTGGAGTTTGCAGCTCAAGAGAGGGACCATGCATTGTTTTGTTTCCCCCTGTACGTATTAGCTAAAAGAAGGGGATTATTGTGTGTCACAGACCGATAGCTAACAGATGCTGCATAACCAGAGTTGATCACAACTATGTCCTTAAGAAAAGCTGAGAATTAGGGCTCTCAAATCCAGCAAATCTGGCTACAAAGAATTTGGAGATCGTACAGTTCAATGTCGTGAACAGTAACGTTCCTTTGATATTTTACTAAGCTCTAGTCAAACATTTATGTATTTTCATGAAATAATTACATAGCTCTTGCAGTTGCGAATGTTGACATACTCAAGTGAGATGATTTAGGAGGTCTTCCCCTCCTTCCACCTCCACTTGTACAGGGTGCCCTAGTAGGTGCTGTGGTGGACTGGCTACTTGAGCAAGAGACCAATACACTCCTAATGCACTGCTTTTCAAGAAAACCCACAGCAAGTGTGTCTTAATTTTCCGTATTATTGTGTAAAATGTCTGAAGTGCAATAGCAGATCCTTCCGTTTCTCTTGGGGGGGGCAGGCTGGGATCTAGACTCTATGTTCTCCATGTCCATAGTCACAAACGTGACCGACCAGAGACGGTGGTGGTGTAATCTCTGATTGCGGCATTCTGCTGCTGGGCCCACACTCTGCCTTTCATCACCCACTTACGGATCTTCTCCTTTAATGTAAGCTGATGAGTCAAAAGCTCGAGTCTTAAATGAATGCATTGCATTGCTGTGTATAAACCCAAGTTTGATAGTCAGATTAAGTTTAGTATTAGGGCATTTTTTTTTCCTTCATCTTTAGTGAGTAATTGTAGTCTTGCTCTCTGAAAGCAGAAGTCATCTTTTTAGATGAAACACTGATTTGTTCAAAAGCAGGTTTATTGTGCCGCCGTAGAGGCTGTGGTTGAATAACACTGGAAGAGCGAGGTGTTGGAGGAATCTCTGGCATGTTGTGTTACAAATTAGTGTTGATCGTGGTTTCAGAGGAATGGGAAAGTTGAGATTGTCTTGTTTTTGGGTTTGTATTCAAAGGTAATTATAGCTTCTTGAAGGTTTTGGCCTTTCTAAGGATGGAAAGGAGGAGAAGAGGTTTCCATATCTCATATACTACAACCCAACCGAAGTAGTCCATGTCTCGTGTGTAATCAATTAGTACCTGTAGTATTTAGCACAGAGGTGGCGAAGGCGGCTGCTCTTGTCCATAGCTCTGTGGACGTTGGTCATGAAGTGTGTTGCTCTTTGGGAAGCGAGTACCTGGTGGGAAGCTCAGGGTTTGGAGCCAGAAATTCCTCACTAACAACATCATCTCGTGGTTTACTCAGTCCCTGACAGTACACTCCTTTGTTGTTTCTCCTAATGTTGAAGCTGTTAATTTTCTTAATGAGGATTATTCCCTTTGTATCATTGTGTCAACGATCAATTGTAATTACTAGGGAAGTGCACAGGTATCTGTAACTCTGATATTTATGTTGATTTGATTTCAAACTTGAAACCTGTTAGCCTAGATGTATGAATATGTATAATAGACTATAACTCCTCAGCTCGGATCCGTAAGGTGCTTTGTGGTTTAGTGTTCAGAAATACAAAAGTAGATCTTAAAACAGTGGCAGGGTGTCAGTTTTTAGAGTTCTGCTGGGGTGGTTTGCACGGGAGCAGTAGGGTAAATCTGGCTTGGCTTTTTTTTTTTTTTTTTTGCTACAAGTGAAGATGCGAAGAGCTACTGACAACACTTTTCTGTTTGGTAAAGGAGATAGATATATATCTCTCGGTGTGTATATAAACTTATATATATGTTTGCCAATACATGGATATACATGTAGACAGGCATGTTAGCATTTCTCTGCCTGTGAAAGGATGTTGTGGCAGTAGGAGGATTGAACTGTGGGAATCTGCATTGAGACAACTTACAGCTTCTCTATGGGGTACAACCTACTGGTAATTACAGTAACTTTCCTGGATTGCTCTGTTTGGTAGTGCTTGGGTACCCCAACACCAGGATGCAGGAGGAATTATGAATAAGTATATTAGTTGTCCTCTACAGGAATTCCTTTGTCATTTTCAATGGCATCATTGAGGGAATAAAATAGCTGGAGCCTGATTTTTCTTTTTTCCTTTAGTGGTTTTATTGAAAAAGCTTGTAGAAGAGCTTTTTTGTGTGGTGTTTTATTCTCCAGTTGTAATCTTCTCATTCACATATTTTTTTTTTTTTTCTAGTGTGCTGGTGTATCATCACCAACGTTGAATGAAAACACAGAATATTTCAGTGTGGTGACTAACATCTTACTGATGCACCAAAAGGTTCTGAGACAGTTTGTAGGGCTGTGTATTCCTCTCCATTACCTGGATACTGTGTGGGTGACTTAAATTACAACATTGATAAGAAATCTCATTTAGCCTTTGCTATTATTTATTAAGCAGGACTTAATTTCCTGACAGATATGATCTTTGCTTGCTTGAATTCGCAAAAAAAATATTAAATGATGCACTGCAAAATCAAAAATGTGCCATTATAAAAACATCAATATTCTTATGCATTTGTATAAAAAAACGTGATTAATATGGTGGAGACAAGCTGCAGGAAAGTGGTTTTTTGCCTATTCGTCTTTCACTGCTCGAGATACCTATTCGACAGGAGCTGTAGTTACGGGACCTCGATGGTGATGTTCACTGGCTGCAAAGGTCCCATGATGACAATGAGCAAGGAAAGTCCTTATGATGTGGTGTGTTTGGGTCTTAAACGGGAACCAGCAGTTGCTTAGTGCTGGGTTTGGGGGGTGGGAAGCAGGGAATAATGGTTTTCAGAGTAGCACGTCCCTCCTGCCTTTGTATATCTTTTTATTAGGTGTCTGTTTATCTACCTACCCCTCTTCTTGTATGGAGCTCACTCTGTGGGACCTCTTTGTGTTTGGGTGGATGGCGTTGCCTCTGTGTCTTCCTGCAGCACCACTCCTGGAGCTAGTTAGGTAGAGTTTGGAACAGTAAAAAAAGTTTCAGTAAAAAACTGCTTTGAATCTCCATTGTAGTGTGGAGCCCTAGTCCAAGAGAGAGGAAAGAGAACAAAACCTAGAGCGTTCTCTGCAATAAGAGGAAAGTCATAAATGGGTGACGAACTCAGGCATTAAACACAACCAAGTTGGGTAGGGACATACTCCCAAGTTGTCATAACTGATAAGCGTAGAATTGACCTTTGGATCCTCCACCTCCTCTCTCCTCACCCCCTGGTTTCTGTACCAAATTTCTTATTTAATAAGAACCTGCCTTTTTTCCTCAGCGTTTTAGTCTACTGACCTTTCTTATCACGATTCTTTTTTTTCTTAAAAGGAAATTTCAGATGTTGGTACTTTCTTACCAGCTTCTCTTAAAAGAGTAGGGAGTTTCTTTGTGAATTAGGCAAGCTGGTGCTTTTGGGAGTTATGACAAAAAAGGTTTAATTGAAATATTGCTCTTTGGATGCTTGTCCTCTGGAAGGGAGCTTGTTAATCTTGACAAGTAGTCAGCCGCTTGGCTAGCGAAGCGTTGATTGAACTGGAAGGCTGAAATTATCCTTTTTGCTTGTTGATTTTGGGTGACTTTTCACGAGCCTGAGTATAAGGAGGCTGATTTTCTGGTCTTTGGTCCCTTACTGAAAAATGTTTGGTATAAAATCCTGCCCTTTGGTAGTTGTAAGTGTTGAGATGAATTTTGGGTACTCTGAGCTTCCCATCCTGTCGAGCTCGAGGAGCTCAGTGTTTTCAAGGCAGCTTCCTTTTGGTTCTCTCCGATCGGCTTCTGAGGCTGAAAGTTGTATTTGAAACTAAGGAATGAGTGTCTGGGAACTGTGTGGTAATGTTTCACTTGAGGATACTTCTTCCTAGCTGTGCTTTTGTTCTGAGCTGTGATAAGGCCTGAACTGTGCTTCAAATATTCAACGCTCTCCGTACGCTGCTGGCTTTGAAGCAATGACATTTGATGTTCCTGTCTCTCCAGTTCAGGGCCTTTGGTATTTCACTCTGCAAAATCAGCTTTTCCAAAGGAAGTTTTTTTCTCTGGCGAAGTCAGGATTCCAGAAATGCTGACTCTGTGTCATGAAACAGCAGTAAAAATAATATAAAATTTCCCCTCCCTCATTCCTTTATATGTTTTTCTTTCTACCAAAGTCTTCTATCAACGTAGTCCAGGGTTCTTAGGTGGAAGGTGTTTATCTGTATTGGGTGTGGGGAGCTACTGGTGAGTAAAGAAACTTTATTTTCGTGTAGAAATACTTTGCTTTTTTTATTTACAGAAGTATTCTGCTGAATGGAGGTACTTAAATAAACTGTAACAGTGACTCTTGAGTCTGTGTTTTTAAACAAGATCTGGCTTTTTTTAGACTTTATTGAGGATGCTTCTGTTTCCAGGAGTGAAAGGTAAATCTGAAGTCTGTGCCGGTAGCCCTGGTGTGCATGATATAAGGAAATAGAAGGAAATACTATGTAAGGAAATGGTATTAGCTTCATTGATAGAATTGCTACTTTTGTGGGGGAAAAAAGAAAAGGTAAAAATCAAAATGTGCAAATGTTACTTCTGACAGTCTGCAAAAAACAAAAGCCAGATTTTAGTTTCCTGTTTGTGGCCATACTGTTATTAACTGGTGCTGCCCATTTTAACTGCTTCCTAGATTTACAAAAGAGTGAAATGAAGTTCCTTTTTATCTTTTTCCTCCTGTAATAACTAGACTGACACTTCCACATTTGGGGAAAAAAACAGTATCTGTTATCTATATGGGTCAATGTGAAGTTTAGAGTTTAGGAAGAAGTCCTGTATCACGGTCATACCATGGTCCATAGCTGTCTGATGGCCAAATGCACCAGGAGGCCATGGACACGTGAAGACTATAATTCTAAGAAATCAAGTTCTTGGTCATTTGAAGCTGTTCAGTGGATCAGGTGTAGTGAATTCTGTGTTACAAAATCATAATAAATGATTTTTAGTGAGGTCCTAAGAAAACTCAGCATTGCTCAAAATGCCTGTAGTGAGTGGAACTGGCAACTGAGGGCAAAGAACCATCACCTGGTACCACAGACGGAAAACATCTTTATGCAATATATGCTGTTTTTTTTCCCCTGAATAATGGAATATGGCTCTGAAGTGGCTGAACCAGTTTAGTTTATCCAAATGTTATTGGGTGCAGTCTCAGGCAGTGATTTAAGATCATGCAAGAGTTTGCTGCCAGTGTGTTTTATGATAAATACTTTAATTAGGCTTTTTGCATTCATGGTATTTCTTATATGGCAGGATGACGCTTTGCTCCTTAGGAGCGGTGCTTAAACTATGGCATCTCTGCAAGATACTGTCTTAGAGTCTTTTGAGAACATTTTCATCCATCTGACTGACTAATCCATCCATCTCCTCCCTAATTGTGCCTCAATGCTTGTATTTCATTTTATTATTTTTTTTTAAAAGGCCTCCAGCTAAATAGGAGGCTGTTTGTTGCTGTCGGTGCGCTCTCCAGTTCTAAGTGAAGAGTCCTGTGCTTGTGTTCTTTTGCACGAAATTTTACACTTTAATAAAAAAATCAAAAGTTTATGCTGCTGAACAGGCAGAGTGAAGGATGAAGATGGAGGAGCTGTTTTCTGGTTCAGCTCAGCATCTCCCTTTTAGTTAAGGGACCACATGCTGTGCTGTGCACATTTAAAGGGAGCAGATTTTGGGGCTTCTCCTGCAGATTTTGTGTGTGTGTGTGGGGTGATGGTGTGTTGTCACCTGGCTCTGGGGCTGGAGGTTGGGCTGCTTGAACCAGCACCGCTGAGGTCAGTGACCGTGCTATACAGAGATGTGCTTATGTAAAACGTGGATGGGAGAACTCCAGCGTGTTTCTGTGTTTTTATTTCTGGTGTTACACTATCAGGAAAGAATTTGGGAGGACTATTTTTACAATTGGCTTTAAACAGGGAATAAGGGGAACGGCGCGGATTCCAGCCTTCGATGAAGTAACAGGAAGGGAAGCAATGAAAACCATAAAGCGTGCTGAGTAACATTTCCTCTCTTTGCTACACCCCCCCTAAGGGTGACAAAGTCTTTATTGAGCCCGACAGGATTTGCAATAAAAGATGCATTCAGTCTGTGCGAGGAGCCTGCTGAATCACGGGGAGCAGGCGATGGCAGCAGGCTGGAGGGAAGCCTACACAACCTGCTCTCCGGGCTCCAGGAATTCCTCCTGTTTGCTTTACTGACACTGAGGCACTTTAAATAACAAATTCAATACGGAGAATTTCAGCCGCTGCCCCAGAGCCTGTTAAAATCCTTGTCCTAATACTAAGTGAGCGCTTAATTCTGCTGAAGTTGGTTTCCAGCCTTGTTTCTGGGTTGGCCTTTTCTATCCAGAGCACTGAAGGTAAAGCAGAAGCTCTCAAATAAGTAGAGAGTTTGGGGCATCCTTCAACCATGTCGCTTCGTTTCTTGGAAGATTTTGCCCCATCCCTGGAGGGGTTCAAGGCCAGGCTGGAGGGGGCTTGGAGCAACCTGGTCTGGTGGGAGGTGTCCCTGCCCAGAGCAGGGGGGTTGGAACTTGATGACCTTTAAGGTCCCTTCCAACTCCAACCATTCTATGATTTTGTACCTGATGGTTGTCTTGAATGTCAGTGGAATTCAGGAAGCTGTTACCACATGGATTAGCTGTCGTTTCAAAGGGAGACTTGTGTGTCTGTTGCTTTTAAAGTATAGTATCCAGCTGAATCTCTATCAGGTCTTTGAAGAACCAAATGGTTGAGGTTGGCAGGACCTCTGGAGGTCACCGGGTCCAACCTCCCTGCTCAAACAGGGCCACCTAGAGCCAGTTGCCCAGGACTGTGTCCAGATGGCTTTAGAATATCTGCAAGGACAGAGATGTCACTGTCTCTCTGGGCAACCTGTGCCAGTGCTTGGTCACCCCCCAGTAAAAGAAAGATTTCCTGATGTTCCGAGGGAACCTCCTGGGTTTCAGTTTCTTCCCGTAGCCTCTGGTCCTGACACTGGGCACCACTGAACAGAGTTACTGAGTTATTACTGAACATTTAGAGAATACTAACATATTTTTGTTTGCTCTGAAGTGTTCGCTGCATCCTGGCAGCTGTCTGGTCTTACCTTGTAAAAAAGCAGGAATGCAAAATCCCACCAGCCGGCCTTCTTGCTCCCGTAAGGAGCAGGTTCCCGTGTGTGAGCCGGGACAGCCGCCTGGGCTGGGTGTGGGGAGCCTCCAGCCAGCCTGAGCGTACCTTCTCCCAACAGGAATTAAATGTGTTTGGGGCTGGAATTGAGAGACAGGTTCTGCGTGGCCCTTCGGGATGGTTAGCATGCGGGAACAATCCGTCTGGAACTTGCTGACACGGCTCTTTCTCACACGCGGCTTTGAAGTGCTGGTGCTGCCGTGCCGGGTTCTGCTCCTTTCTCATTCCCTCTGCACAGCTGGGGACTGACGGTGGATAATACCTGCTGGTTGGCATCCTTTGAGACCCCTCGTTTATTCTTCAGGATGTTAGGATGTCTAGGAAGTTGGAGCCCATGGGATCCAGAAGCTGGAAGGAATCTACTGAACGGGGGAGTCCCGTCCCGGTGCGGGGACATTCCTACCACTGGAAGCTCCCAACATACCAGGCAGTGGGGATTTATGGTTTCCTCAGCTTCCCAATACCTCACTGCAATCGCTGAGGATGGCTCTTAGGGAGATCTATCAGACTTGACAACTATGAGGTCATTTTGGAATGATTTACTCTCTTTTCCTTAGAAATAGAACAGATTTCCTGCTTAGTGTTTTAATATAATCCAGTGTCACTGGAACACCTGGCTGGGGTCACAGCATGTAAAGCATCAGGTTTTCATTTTATGTTTATCAAGAGCAAAATTGCTTTTGATGCAATCATTTCATCCTCATTCCAGAGCATCCTACTGCTGCTGCCAGATTTTCACGCTGTGGGGGAATTTGTCTTGGACCTTATTTTGGGTTTTCAGCGTGTGGATGCGGTCGGTGTGAATTGCAGCTGCGCTGCCTGGAGTGGTGGTTGGTTGGGGAACTTTATATTCAGAACTCCATACTCCACACCACCCTCGTTCCGTTGGATCCTTAATTCCAAACTTTGACAAGTTGCTCCCTGGATTAAAGGTGAACGATTCGGAGAGAAAAAGAGTAGAAGCAGAAAGGACTGATACAGACTCAGAAACTTTGCTCTTCATCAGCTCAGGGGACAGAGAGGAAGGATAAAGTCCTTATTGAGGGTGGACACGGAATTGTGAAAAGTTAACTCAAACTTCAGAGGCAGCTGTGTAAATCACTTTAGCCATAGGACACTAGTAATCTATGCTTCAGCAAGTTTCCTGGATTAATAAAAGGGTCCCCAGGCCGTTGTATTCCCTGCCAAAGCAGAGGTGGCCGCAGGAGCAGGGGGTCACTTCCAGCAGCGCTTGGTGCTTCTGCGCGTGTTCGGAACCATCCAGACCTTTGGCTGTCCCTTAAAAACGATGCTGGTAACGAAACTAACGACGATCACCGCTTCTCCAGCAATTTTGAGGTTGGATTATAGTCCCATGATGACTTTTTTTGGCTGACTTTTCACTTATTTATTTTTAAAAGTTACATACTGGCATCTAAGAAATTCAATTTTTCACCATCCTTGTAAAAATTGGAAGTGGCGAATTATTTTCAAATAAAGGTCTCTTGGGGTAAATGGGTGATGGCAGCAGTTGCCTGGTTTGCTTTCGTGTGATGAGTTTCCATTTGGTGCTTCTGGTGCTGCTTGTATTTTCCCTTACTCTACTATTGGGGTGTCTTGTGGTAATTAGAGGAGTCAGCATGTGGCAGGGAAAATGAGAAGTGGGCTAGTTGTTCGCGTGGCTCTTCTCATAAGCTGTTGGGAGGAGGATGTTACCATAGAAGAAAGCTGATTTATACAACATGAAGTTGTTACTAAAATCTCCACGTTTTCACACCACCTCTGGTTTAGCAGCTGGTTCAGCTTTGTGCCGGAAGGATGTGTGTGTCGGGGGAGATAAAAAGCTGCTGGGGAGAGGAACTGGGGCTACTGGTGTGTCGGTGCTGGGCCACGCTTTCCCTGTGGCCGGCTCTGGTGATAACGGTGCCAGCCGCAGAGCCATCCCTTGATTTCTGCTCTTCTGCCTAAACCCAGCCTATTTTATATGCTATTTTCTTTCATGTGGAGAATACGGAGAAACAGAAAAACGAAGGGGGAGTGGGATCTGTAGCCACGGCGTTCACGTCTTGGCTCTCTGTAGTCTAGAAAACCTCCTTCCCAGCAAGATTAACAACTCCTGCCTGCTCCCCTCCTTCCCTCGGCTCACCGGAGCTGCGTTTTTAGCTAGTTGGATGGAAAATGTGAGTTAATTTCTTAAATGTGATTGAATTTTCTCAAATAACCCAGGCAAGGTGGTTTTCTGTCAAAGACTGAAGACTATGTGTGGGCACACCATTGGAAGGTGGATACTGTGCTTTAGTTTCAGCTATTATTATCAGCTGAAAAGTTCTGAAGAGAAAGGTTATAAAATAAAAGAATTTTGACCTTGATGTGTAGTTTAGAGCATGTGGAGAAATTGCTTTTCATCCATAGTGGCGTTTCGCTTGGATTTTGGCAGAAATGAGTATGTGAAGAGATTCTAGGGAAGGGTATCTGAAGGGTCTGTAACTCTCCAGCCAATACGTTGTGTCCCGCTGTTACAGCGCTGGTTGTTGCCCTTTGGCATCGGCCTTTTATAGCCCTTTCTTTTCATAGTGGGCATCAGGGAAAATTATCTCTACCCTTTGTACTGTGGTTATGTGCTTGCCTCCTGTTTATAACTGCTGGGGCAACGTACATCTTTTTTTTTTTTTTTTAAAAATACCAGCTTCTAATCCTATTTTAAGTTTTCTAAAGCTTGAGACATGAATACTTTTATCTCTGGGTTTTTTTTTTTGGCTGGCAGTGTCTGTCTTGAGGTGGCCACAGCGCCTACCCCTCGCTGCCTCCAGCTGTGCGGGGCTTAAAATTGATGTTCCTCGCTTGCAAAAATACAGAAGGAGGCTCTAAATGTAGTCTGTCAGGCATAATTTCAGTACTATTATAAGCATTTATTATTAAATGAGATGGGAGTAATGGAAGAAACTTTGTAAGGTATGATTGATGGGAAATTTTCCTGTTATTAGGGAAAACTGGGCTAGATAAGCTGTACATAACGTGCCTTGTTAGATTTGAAGTGGCATGTGAGGCAGAGGAGGAGTTTCACTGGGCTGGCTGTAAAGGATCTATTTAATTGAATTAAAAAAGACCTGTAAAACCCATCGGATGGGTACACTGGGCACCCTGGAGGAAAGGCAGCCCATGGACCTTCCCGGGACGTGATCAGAGTTACCTCTTGTCCTTGGTGGTGCCCAGGAAATTCACCTGCTCTGCTTAATTAAGAGAGGGGATTGCTTTAAAAATCAGTTATTTTTAGGAAGTGTGTTACAGATCCTGATTTAAAACAGCGTATAGGAACTGATGCATGAGCATCTAAGATCTTCAGCCTGTTGAAATGTCACCTGGCCGGGTAGTGAGCGATATGAGGCTTCTTATTTAATTTGATCACCATTAAAGCAGTAATAGTGACTGGAGTTAAATGCCTTCTGCTGGGGCGGGGGGAGAGGAGGCTTTTCCTTCCCTTTGCTGGGGCTCAGCTCTTCTCTCTGCTGCCCCACATCTCAACAGCCCAACTCTGAGCTGAGGGATGCTTTCCAGCCATGAACCCCTTTAAACAAATGTTTATCTCTTGAATTTACCAACTGTTTATTCATCAAGCTCTTAAATAAGCCTGATGATGGGTTGGTACAGTAGCCCTGTTGGGGCTGCGGGGTGGATGCGGAGATGGCCCATGCTGGATTAACCCCCTCAGGGGCTGCGCTCTCTGGAGTTGTACAGAATAATTCTCAAGTAAGAACGTGGTTGGTTTTCATAGGCACAACTTCAAACTTTGTCATTAAACATGAATATGTTTATAGTTCTGCTTACAGTTTTTGTAACTCATGAAAACAGAACTGCTAATCTAAGACGTGTTTTAAAGACATGTTACTATATCTTGTTCTCAATTAAATTATGTAGGAAATGTTAGTAAATGTAGGAAAGTGAGTATAGAAGTAATGAGTTGGGAAGAGTGAAACATTTAGTTTTCCTTGTTTAATTAGAACACCAAATACTAACTCCCCTACTGGCTGCCTGGTAGCCCAGCATCTGGAGGAGTTGAGAGCATCCCCTGCTCCCATCCTGGTGGACCTCCAGCTGGAGGAGGCAGGAGAAAGGAGCACGGGGGGGTTATTTCAATTGTTAAAATTCTTTAAATGCTATGATACTACACAGTTGGAGGATATTTTTGCCACGTTCCTTTGTCTAAGGTTTTCTGGTGGTGAATTGCAGGCAGTTCCCTTCTTGGGAAGGGGGAGAGCTCAGTAATGGGGCTCACATGGTGCCTCGAGTGACCCTCGGCTGCTGGGTCGCTCTTGGGTGTTTCACCAAGAAAATCAAGTTTGTGGCAATTCACAGCTGGAGGATTAAAATGAGATTAGACTGCGTGAAACGGGCGCTTCATAAATATCTATGTTAAGCATTCAGACCTTCTGTTTAATTTTCATGGGTTTTGGTAATGACATTTAAAAAAAGAAATAAAAATCAGAATTTTATTGATTTTACGTGGCCTGTGATTATGTATGACCTTTCATTTGGTATAACACTTTATATCCGTTATATTTCTAAACATTGACTATTAAGCCAAAGAACTTTTCTAAAGTAAATCCATTGTAAATTCTGAGGCTCGCCTTCCTATTGATTTATCTTTTGTAAACACTGTATAAACGTGGCACTTGAAAATTCAGACCGTATTTTCCGAGGCCGAGCTGGGGAGGCTGCTCTGGGGTATATAATGATTTTGTTGTGTGCGTATTTAATGTGAAGAGTCCACCTGTTTGGGATAGTAAATTAAATGATGAATAGCCCTAGTGAGTTTTTTTTTCCCCTTGCACATGGTTGGCACCAGCAGTGTGGGTATTTTTGTGACTGAAGAGGATCCCTGTGCGGTGAGAAGTTGAAACAGCTGTGTCTCCTAATTACAGCTTTCATGGAAAGTCCAATTTTTAAAGGGAAATAATCTTCTTGTTTTAATAGTGTTGCTTCAAAAAAGTTGTTTTTTTTCTGCGGTTGCTGATGGATGGTGCTGATGTGAAGCTGAGTCTCTGAGTCTTAGTAGCACGAGGTGGGAGACAAATCTAAAATTCATTATTTTCATCTTTGCCAAAGAGTATTTTGGGCTAATTTCTTATCTCACCCTCCTTCAGGGGTTGGGCTGAGTTGGGGAGCAGCAGGATGGAGCGGAGTTTGTAGCAGGGCTACCAGTTAGGTCTGAGGAGACATAAACCAGCATTTTCTCTCTAAACATAACGCTTTTGCTATGAAAAGGGTGGTTCTCTGCACCACACGCAGAGGCTGCACGATGTGGTTTAGGTTTTCTCCAGGGCTCTTGGCTATTGACAAACTAATTTGGCAAAATTCACTCTCTAAAGGGATGTTAGAAGGTTTCAACAATTTTTGACCTTGGATGAATGGGACCATCATATATGGCTTATTCCACATGTTTCTTGGTGCTGTGACTGCTCATGTAAATAATATTTCCAGAGATATTTTTAATAACTCTTTTTCAGGGATGTGTTTTTGCAGGAGTTGGGCTTCAGTCTTTTTGCTTCCACAGCTTAGGGTTCTTCAAGTCTGCTTGTGTTCTGACCTATCTAATAATTTGGGCTTTGTCTCTAAAAAATCTGTCTCCTGAGTCTGTGTGACTTACTGCAGAGTCTGAGAAGGAGATGCTGAAGTGATGAGATGCTGTGAATGATGTTGCTCATGTCTTTTTTCTCTCTTTTTCTTTTTAGGACTTAAATACTATCTATTCTTTCCTTCATGGACTGGACATACTCTCGCATTTCAGGGAACATCAGCTAAGGTAAAGTACCTCCAAAGGCACAGCTCAACTGGTGTCTGTGACTGTATTTTTGTGGAGATGAGCAAAGCTTTTGTCCGCCCGCGCTTCGAGGTGACAGAGCACTGGCCAAGTTCGTTGCAGAGTTAAGTCATTGCAATAACATGACATGGCATCTAAACTAATTAGCTTTGCTGAGAATGAAGGCAGAGCTTACTCCCAAAGTCTACAAAGGACCGTGTAGACGGTGCCCTATGGTAACTCCAGATCACAAAAGCTTTTTAACGCTTCAGACATTTGGATGAGCTCAGAATACAGAAAATGGAAGGCCAACAAAGCACAAAAAGTGCGTTGGAAGTATCTGAGTTCCTTCAGTTCTGTTGCTATGGGTAATTCCAGCGTGTGGGAGTGATTTAAACACTTAGAGAACATGCTGTATATTATCTGTTTGGATAATGAAGAACACTGCAATAATTTGAATTTTATGGTTAGGCACATCCTTTGTTCAGAACAAAAAAAAAGAAGAGTTGAATTTGAGGTCTTAGAGCCTTAAAGCGAATCTACTGAAATGTAGTGATTAATGGTTTGTAATCTTTGGGGATTAAAATTGAAATTAAATTTCTCTTCCTCCCTCAGAATAATGTCATCAAGTGCCCGCTATGAGAGGTACAAGGGCAACCAAGTTCTCTTTTGGTAAGTACATATCTCTTGTTGGGGGTTCTTCAGTCGAAGTGTAAACAAACCCAGTGTTTTGCATGCTGTAATATATTTCTTGCTTTTTCTGTGATTGTAAACATAACTTTCTATTGTTGAGTGGTTAAAAGCTTTGACGGGAGGCGGCTCTGACAGTTGGGTGCTGACCCTTGAGAGGTGCCCATGAGTGAACATCAGGGCTCCCGTGGACACAGGGGGGTGTCTGTGCACTCACAAGATGAACACCAAAGCGGGTAGTGTCCCCTCGGTGGGAGCCGTGGTGACAGCTCAGTAGGTGGCACTCTTCCCCTGGTACTGGCACTGACTGCTTGGAGGAGCATCCTGTATCCCAGGAACGATGGAGCTCGAAAGCTATCTCTTCTTTTACTTTAAAATGCTAGAATTAGTATTTTAGCTTGGAGTTCTGTTTAGGTTCCTGCTGGGAGGAAAATATACCTTTTTTTTCCTCATGTTTTAGTGCTGGTTATGGTGTATTTATCCTCTCTGAGTTGATACTCGCTGTGTAAGACACACTTTCCAGTACTCAAGGCTAAATCAGTGAGGTGCCACCTAGGGGGGCGTGTGGTGGCTGTGTGTGACAAGGACCTCTTCTGGTAGTACCAGGTCGATGGGTACATGTGGGGTTTTGTGCTGGGGGATGAAGGTGATGCTCGGCTGTGGCTGGGAAGCATCAATGCAGTGTTCTAGGCAGGGACAAAATCTGCTGTAAAAGACAGTGATGTCTGCACAGACCCAGGGGCTGGAAGCTTGGCAGGTCCCTGTCCCTCCATCTGGGGTCGGGTGGCACAAAAGGAGGCAGTGACTGTCCGTGTCAAGTTGTTAATTGACTTTAGCATGGAATAAAAATGGCCCTGTATCTGTAGCTTTATGTACACTTTCACTGCAATGAAATGTTTTTACTGAAAATTAACAATTTCATTTTAATAAAATAAATTTTTAAGTTGATTTAAGTGTGGAATTGCAAGGTATAAGAAACATTCCAGATGTCAATCTTTCAAAAAAAAGTTATTTCTTGGTAGCATTCAATGCAAGTTTTTAGGTTTGCAGTCCACACGCCAGACCGGTGGGTGGTAGATTGTTATTTTACTCCAACAATGTTTTTGATAATATATTTTTGAATTGCTGTAAGAAGAAAGTAGATACTGATGATTTTCTTTTCTTATAGCTCAGAAACCATTGCAAGATGCTGGTATATTCTGCTTTCTGGCTCAGTGCTCATGAAGGATTCCATGTTTTTACCACCTTGCAGGTATGTAAAGTTGTTGTTGTAATTATTTAAGGTAAGATCTCCTCTTTTTTTTTTTTTTAATAAATGCTTCCTTATATGTTGATGTTACTGTGAATTCTTCACAATTTTACAATAGTTCTTTTTAATTTTGTTTTCTAAAGTTTGATAGTGGAAGAAATGTTCTGCTGAAATCAGCAGAATTTCAATTCCCTTTCTGAAATCAGCAGAATTTCAATTCCCTTTCACTTTTCCTGCGTGTGGAAAATTCTGTGTGAAATACTGCACTTCGTGGGTTTTAAATCTCCTTTGGCTTTTTAAGCTTAGAGGAGGATTTGTAGTTAAGCTTGCTGACTTGGGGGCTCTTCTTAATTTTTTTTTTTTTCACTTTTTATGAAGTACCCTATAACAGTGGGATAAACTTCAGTTACTTTCCCTGGTCTGAAAACTTCATATAACATTTTTAGTTGAGGAAGCTGTGCGGTCACTGACCACCTACAGGTTATTTTCATATGAAACAGTGCCTTGGATAACTTAGTAGTATTCTTTTATAACAGTAATTAGCACCATTTTAATTTCATTTGAAGTAATATTTAATGTTATGCATTATTCCTTGTCCCCAACCAAGTTCCTGTTTATGTGAGTCATTCTGAAAGGAGGCTTAAATACAGGTCTGTGAGGAAACACAACATTGTCTTCATTCTCACTGCCTCAAGTGGTACCGAGCTGTTCTTTTCCATAGGAAACACAACTAAGCTGTTTGTTTCTGGTGTGGTGTGTGTGGTTTTTTTTTTTTTTTTACTTAAGCTGTAACATTGGAAATGACCCATAAGATACCATTAGGTGTAGATCAACTTTGAAGTACAGGTTTGGTGTTTTTTTTTTATTATTTTTTGAAAACTTTCTATTTAATGTTTGCAACACAGTATTTACCTGAATGATTGTTGATTTGGGGTTTTTTTTGCCTTTTTTTTGGTTGTTGTTGACTTCTTGTTTTCGTTCTTTTTTTTTTTTTGAGGCGTGTCACAGAATCATCTAAGTTGGAGGGGACCTTTAAGATCATCTAGTTTCTTTGGGTTTGTTTGTTTTTTTTTTTTTTTAGAAAATTTCTTGCTGCAGTTTGGTGTTGCTCTGTGCTTTGATTTTTAGAAAATAATGCCTGATGACCTTTGGCAATATTATTTTCTGCAATAGGAAAAAAATTATGAGTTTAAAAAGATATGGAGGACATTTTTCCATGCAAAGGATTAATCTTTGTCTGATGAAGAACTCAATGCCATGCTCTCTGTGCCTAATGAGATATGTTCCTATACCTGTATAATATTAGGGAAATAAACATTATGGAAGAGTACATTTTTTTAGGATATTGATTTATTTTATATATATATATGGCTATATATATTGCTTCTTTATATCCACAGCAGAAAAGCGGTGGGCAAGTGTAGGGAATGAAAAGAGAACCACGCTTGAAGGGTTCTCAGATACTGAAGGGAATGGAGACATCCTTCCAGCCAGTTAAGTTTTTGGTGGACTTAAAGCCAAGCTGTTTGATTTGTTAAATATGGCATAAATATGTCAACGTTTCTATCAGCGGAGGTGAGTGAGGCTGGGGAGAGGTGTCGTCTGTGCAGAAGTGCCGCAGGAGAGTGATGGTGGCTTTGAGATGTCCTGGGGGAAAACGGATGAGGACCAAAATAGAATCCCTAATGTGAGGAGAGTGATAACTACCAAGGATGAGAATTTTGCCTTTGATGTGGAGACCTCCTAGTGCTTGGAAAAGGTCAACAGCCAGGTTTGAGTAATTGTTGTTCTGGAAGAACTGGGTAGACGGAGGCACTTAGATAATAGTGAGCAAACGGGTTCTGCTTTGAAGCTTAATCCTTGTATAGCCTTCATAACATCCCCCACTCCTCAGTTACTCCTTTGTAGCATTGACTTAGAATCATAGAATTCTCTAAGTTGGAAGGGGCCATTAAGTTAATCTAGTCCAACCATCAACCTGACACTGATACAAACCATCACTAACCCATGCCTCTAAGCACTATGTCAATCCATCTTTTAAATACCTCCAAGGATGGTGCCTCAACCACTTCCCTGGGCAGCCCGTTTCAAGCCTTAATAACCCTTTCTGTGCAAATGTTTTTCCTAATCTCCAATCTGAACTTCCCCTGGTGCAATTTGAGGCCGTTTCCTCTTGTCCCATTGCCTGTTCCTTGGGAGAAGAGACCGACATGGTAATTTCAATTTTATGTTTGTTCTCTAGAGCATTTGACAAACACTTCACATTTAAAGAACTTTAGGGTTCTTTCCAGGGAATACTGGAACAGTTTTTTAGAAAATGTGAGAAGCAGGATATCTGTGTTTTTTAGTTAGAGGAAGCCGATTTCCTGGGCAATAGGGGGGTTCAAGGCCTCCTTTTCTTGTAATGTTGTTGTTTCTAGTCTATTTTATTTGGCAGTCACTCTTCAGAATTCAGGATTGTGTTGTAAACTAACTGCCTAGAAAATTTTGTTTAATAATTATATGAGAAACTGCTGTTAGAATTGCTTGTTAGTGAGACACTTCCAGTCTCCATAAATAAGACTGGAAGGTAATGATGATTTACTGACGGTTTCCTGGTACCTTCTCCCAACGCTTGTCATTTTTCTGTCATCTGCCTCATGATTACCTTGACAGATGGGAGGAGACTTAGACAACTGTAAACTTAACCTGGTTCAGGTATTCTCCTCTTTCATTCATTGTTTCATCCACTATCCGCTGTTTGGTAGAGCTTCAGGGAAACCTTAACTTTCTTCTGCAGATCTTTTTGAAATAAAATCTGTAGGAAGAGGTGTAGCCCCAGGGAAGCGTGAGAAGGTGGGCAGGGAAGAAGCAGATCAATCAGTAATACCAGGTACAGAGATGGCATAACCTTGATTTCCCCACTGGCTGGAGAATAGATTTGTCAATAGATTTGGCACAGGAGGAAAAGAATTTGCGTCTGACTTGAAAGCCATGGCGGGAACAAAAGAACGGGATTGACGGATTTTCTGGAAGGAAAATCATGTCAGCAAGTTAAAGAGTTTTTGTCTTAACCTTGCTTGTTAATCAAGATAATTCAAGTGAATAGGATATTTGAAGAAGATTACTCACAGCAAGATTAGCCATAGGAAGTACAGTGAGGGCCTGGAGGAACTTTTGAAGCCAATTATGTGGATGGCAGCCTCCTGCAGCTGTGAGAATTGAACCTCCAAGGGGAAAATACAAAGTCCTGAAACATTCAAGATATAGTCTTAATAAAAACAAACACTTCTCTTTCCTGAGCCCTTCCAAGAAATTCACGAACTATTTCCAGAATCTCACAAGTGGAGAAAATTGGAGTGGCTGTCCTATTCAGGTTGTGCGTTTCTTGGGTAAAACCACTTACTTTATCCAAAATGGACTCATGGTTGAATTGTGGTATCTTCTCACGAGACTTTAGACACGCCAATGACTCAATAAACCATTTCTCTTCCTATTCTCTGGTAAAAGGAGAAGGCATAAATGCTTGGATCAAGAAAAGTGTCATAGTGAAAGAGGAACTTCAGTCTTGCATTATGAACAGTGGCCTGGGTTGAAATTATTTTAGCTTGTTTTTTTAAGTTAATATTTTTGTTTATAACAATATTCTAATATATTTTGAAACTTACTTCGGCAGTTAATAGTGTTTCAGTCTTTTCTATGGGAAGAAGTACCAGAGGCACAGAAAATTCTGTGTTGTTACTGGCCTGGCAGTGTCGGTAAAGAAGAGTGTGGGGTTAAAGATGTGCAATTTGCACAACTTAAATTTCTTATATTTTAGATATCTTTACATTTTGATGCATGTAGCTTTGTTTTCAGGTATATTTATACCTTGAATGCAGCAGTAAAAGGGATATGGTTTTAGATGATAAAACCTATAGTGCTGTTTTCTGCAAACCCTTGTGAATTGGTTCCCACTTCCCACCAGTAATAGCTGTGCTGGTATTTGTCTCCCACTGATCCTCCCTTCCATTTAACTTAAATACTGCTCTCTGCTTAGCACGTACCTGCTGCATCCCAGCTCTGTCCCAGTGCTCCTTGGCCTCTGCTCTTCTTCTCTCCTGTCCCCGTCCCAGTCTCTCCCGTTTGAGTCCCGATGGTGGGATATCCCTTCGCCTCATCAGCTGCCGAGGTGGAGATACCTGTGTGTGCCCATCCACGGCTGGCATACAAGAAACATTATTTTTTTACGAACCTGCTGTTGCCAACGTGATTCTGAATTGTGGTGCTGGCTGAGAGAATTGTAATTTAAATCTACAGTTTGTGTGAGTGTGAAAATTGCAGAGGTCTCGGACGACACTCCGTCAATGTGTGTTTGCTTCAGACTTCAAAGCTCTTTGCAACTGACTGTTGTAGACTGTTTTTCCGCTTTCAAGACGGCAGCGTTAGGCTCACATCCCTCTGCTTATCAACACCAGATAGATTTTTATCCTCACCGTTGGGTAGAAGCAGTGGTTTTTCAGTGCATCTGTGGTTCTGAACGAGGTGCTCGGTTCCCTGGGTGGCTGTAACTTGCAGCATCGTCTGACAGCCAGGGAGTAATGCTGTAAGACACCTTGGGAACGCTAATAATACACGTGTTTTGTAAAATTAATTAATTCACATATGGGTGTTCATACTGAAACTCCTCTGGCAGCGAAGAGGAGTTCATCCTCTTCAGAAGAAGAAGAGGACGTGGATGAGAAGAGGCAACGCAGCAGCGAGAGACCACGTGTCCCTGGTCATCTTTTTTGACGTGGATCAATCTTCTCAGAAAGCCAAAAGAGTAGAAAATGAAGAAGGGCTTCATTCGGACCTGTCCCAGCCAAATGACCAAATAATCTCCTCCACATTCCTCCCCGCTAGTAACTTCCCTTTGTTCAGAATTTCATACAGCCCCTCGGAGGCTTTCTAGAGTGCAGGGGATGCTGATCGCACCACAGAAATTGGGAGTTTTTATTCATTGGCTAAACAAACAAACAAACGAGATAATCCAAGAGATGTGAAATGGGAAGCAAGGGGTGATGTGTGGTTTGTTTATATCCAAAATATAATTTTATTAAGACGGTGTAATCCCACAGCCTGGAATAGCTGCACAGCTTCACAGAAAGCGGTGGGTAGGGTACAGGCTGCCTCAAAGCAGCATCCTGTTCGGTGTGTAAGGTAATTAACACAGACAGCTTGAGTCTGCAGCCTGCAAATCGTGTGGCTTGTTCTGCAGCCTCCAGAATCCTTCCAAATTAAAACTTTCAGCAAGCTTAAGAGAGAAACCTGCTCGCTCTTGTTGTTATTGAGAGCTAATGCAAAAATGGTTTTTGATGACTTGAGCATTAATTGAGATCGGTATTTTGTGTTCAGCCATGTATCTTGTGGTTTCAGGTTTCCTTTAAACCATTTTCTGATGGAGTTAAGTGTTCTGATATTTTTATAATTAAGTTACTTTGCAATGCTCAGGGCTTGCAGAGCATACAATATCTTGAAAACTCCATCTCCTGCATTTGCTGAAACTTTAAGTCTGCAAACCTGGAACTTTTTCCCCATCTCCTTACTGTGGTTTGCAACTGGGGTGGATGTGGGGCCTCTCAGCAATTTGTGGTGCGATGGGAGATGCTGCTCCCTGGGCTCCTGAGGGCTCCGCATGCAGATTTTCCCCTCTTCGTTACTTCCCAGCCAACGACAAGGAGTCTGAGTGTAAAATTGCACTTTGAGAATATTTAGATTGAGATTTAATAATACTAATAGCTGTTCCAAGCCATTCATCCTATTCTTGTATCGTACGTTCAATGGTAACTGGATGGATTTAATCTTGGATCTGGGCAAGGAGAGGAAAAATGAAATGCTTTTCAAATTAAGGGTAAGCCCTGACTTGTGGAGGGGAAAAAAAACCAAATCCTTTTCATCTGTTAAAAAAAACAATGAAACATGTCCATTTCTCATGCAGCCTGGTCTCTTCCAGGCCCAGTTGTGCACCTGGATGCAAACTGGTTTTGCACTGGAGAAACCCAGCCAGGTTATTGGGTGCATGGGGTCAGGGGCTTCTCTTCCCGGTGGCAAAAAGTACAATTTATCCTTGTCTTATGCTCCTAAAAGCAGCCTGACAGGCAGCCTGAGAGACGAGTGAATTCCTAAGAACAAAATAGCTGCAGAAAATGGCAAACCTTTTTGTTTGCTATACTGGTAAACTGGTATTTTAGTGTCCTCGCCCAGTCCTACATGAAATACAGCCCCAAGCATTACTGCAGAGAGCATTATCCTCAATCACAGGTAACTCCGTGCATTATTGGTACCAGCTTATACCACCAGGAGAATGTTATGATTTTGTAATTCCTGGAAAATACAGAACAGATCTTCCAGTGCCCAACGTCTCATCATTGAAGCCTTTGATGCGTGAAATATCTGAAAATACTGTTTCAGGATGCTGTAGAATATGGTGAATTTGAAGATGCCTGCTAATTAGCGTTCAGACAAGTAATAAGGCATTCAGTCTCCATCTGTTTGTAGGCTGAAAGCTCTTCAGGACAGGCTGTGTTTTTTACCTTTAAAGTATGTACTGTATTTTGAGTAAATAATGAGAAACCATCGGTAATGAATAATTTCAGCATATTGGTATCAAGAAAATCTCAAGTTAAATGACTATTAAATTACCATTCCTGAAATTTGTCAGTCGTGATATTCCAGATGTATTTTCAGCACCAAATACTCAGGTCACCGAACAGCTGGGTATTAAGCATTTCTATATATTTGTATTTAGAAAGCAGTGTTTGTGTACATCCTGTTTAAGGAACTACTTTATTGTTTTCAAAACAGGTTATGTTGGAGGCTTTTCGAAGTGGTTTGCTCTGTAAAAGTGAGATTTTATTACAACAGCTCCAGTGCCTTAAAAGTTTTAATGCCTTCCAGTATTTTGTGGATGAGAAGCTCAACACGAGCCGGCAGCGTGCGCTGGCAGCCCAGAAACTCAACTGCATCCTGGGAGCATCAAAAGAAGCGTGGCCAGCAAGTCATGGGAGGGGATTCTCCACCTCTGCTCTGCTGAGACCCCACCTGGAATGCTGTGTCCAGCTCTGGAGTCCTCGACACAGGGAGGACATGGACCTGTTGGAACGGGTCCAGTAGAGGGCCACGAGGATGATCAGAGGGATGGAGCCCCTCTGCTGGGAGGGGGGGCTGAGAGAGTTGGGGGGTGTTAAGCCTGGAGAAGAGAAGGCTCTGGGGAGACCTTGGAGCCCCTTCCAGTCCCTCAA
>JAOXJM010000052.1:42000883-42034369 GCA_026413425.1 Tringa solitaria
GTGCCGGGGTCCAGGTACAGCCGAGATCCCCGCGCCTGAGCCCTGGCACGTCTGTCGGTGTCAAACTCTGCGTATAGAAAAGCAGCCAAGGTGCCTCCAGGAAAAAAACCTGTTCATGAGATGTCACCCCTGGGCTGATGCTCGTGTCACATACACTCTCCAAGCTGGATGCTCTGGCCACTAATAAATGAGAGTTGACTGTTCACAATCATCCTTCCTTAGAGAGGAATCTTGAAATTTGGTAGGAGTCAGATCCCTCCCCCCCCTTCCTGCTTTCAGGCTTCCAGTTTGGTGTTAATCCTCCAGAAAAATGACAGAAGAAATATTGGAAGTGGCATTTTAATGATTTTTAACCTCATCTGTGGAGTTAATGTGTTATTCTCAAGGTCATTTAATCAGAGGCCTTTTTCCTGCGTGAGGTTTGCTGGTACCTTATGTTCCAAAGAGTTTGAAGCTGTTTTAGCTCGAGATCCAGTTTTTATAAATGAAGGTAGAAAAAGTGATGCTTTTGTATTGGCTTTTGTACCAACTTTCTGGGGCTGAAAATGAATATATCAGTTGGTGGGCTTCAGGGTTTCCAAACGTGAAGCTCCAGCTGGTTTCCCGGGTGGGTGGCAGCTGGGGAAATTCCAGCCGGTTCCGTGTTGGGGTTGGGCTGTGATTTCAGTTTTGGGATGAGATCAAGGGGACGTTTCACCAAGCAGATTTCTAAAGGTGTTTGGGGAAATTTTGCCGTGGGATCCGAGAGATTTCGTCCTTTCAGTCTCCCTGGGTGGATCCGGTCCCACAAACTGCCCCTTCTGGGAGTGTTGCTCTTCCTTCCCCTCACCAGGGCTTTTGGGGGTTGCCCACCTTTCCCAAACTTCCCCACCCCTTGCCGAAATGAGGTGTCAGGAAGGAAGGGAGGAGCCTGAGATGAATCATCTCGGTTCAAACCGTAGAAATGAACTTTTGTTTTTTTTTGTTTTGTTTTGAATCTGTAGCAGAGGGGGTCTCCCCCCCATTTCCCCCCCACCTCCCCGGGTGCTGGTGTTCTCCCCCCTTGCGATGCGGCTCATGCTCTGCAGGGACCACGCACCGACAGACAGACGGAGATCTGCGGGAGAGGGCTCTTATCTAGAAATGTATTTAAGAAGGTCTTAGAAACCGTATCAATCTAAATCACTGCAAATAGGAGATGACCTTTCCCTGCTTAACGCGATGACTGGAAAAAAAAAAAAAAAGAAAAAAAAAAATATGGTTGGGGCAGTGCGAAAGCGATGGAGAAATTGAATCCGTGGTGCCTTTTTATTGTTCCTTCTGTATGGCTGGTGCTATATTTAGAAGCTGACATCACTTCGGGGATGATGACAGTCTCTGCCCTCCCCCTCCCTCCCTCCCTCCCTCCCTCCCTTAGGATGGAGCATGTTTTCATACGACTTAGGAGTCCGACGGATCTTTGGGTAGGATTTTTCCGCAGCCTGTTGGGAAGCGCTGCCGTGGAAAGCGCTGTGTGTTGAGGATGCGATGGCACCGTGTAATGTCACCCTGAAGGGGAACGGGAGCTCCTGGTGCTGCTTTCCCTGCCTCCCCTTCCTAAAAGGGCCAGGAACAGAGCGGAGAGTTGTATTTTTCTCTGTTTTCCTTATTTTTCCTTTAAACAGGGATTCCCGAGAAGCCCTAACGGAGGTCTAACCTTGCCGTGGAAGCGCAATGATTGATTTAAGATTGATGTAAGGGGGGACACGGGAGCAGTGGGACAGTGGCACTGAAGGGACCAGGCTGTGCCGTGGCAGCCAGCTCCGCATCCCGCACCCCACGCTCCCCATCGCCCGCCCTTCCAGGGAGATTTAAAGTACTCAAGGATACTGAAATAACCTCTCCATGCGAAAATATTTCTGCGTTAGGCTGCTGTGCTCGTGTGATTCCCGCTCGCAAAACTGAATTAAGGTTGAATTATTTTAGCCTGGAACATCTTTGCCCGAGCGTGTGTGATGGTTTGCAGGCAGCTGGTCCCTTCCCCAGCCCCGGGTGGGGGGGATGCTGCTGCTTTCACTGCCGTGCTCAAAATGGGGTGGGGGGAGAAAATTGGGGTACCTGCCCGGAGCTGAGCACGGCCGCAGGGGACGTGGCAGGGGACAGTGTGGCAGTGGCCGCCTGGCTCCGAGGACAAAAGGAGAGAAGTCGGCGAGCCCCTGGGCTCGTGGCCACCCTGGCGGCTGTGCCAGGGCCGTGACGGCTCGGGGACCCGCTCTTCTCCCTCGGATGGATGGGGAACAAGCAGTGCTGGGTGACGGGACCTGCTCTGCCAGGAGCTTCTCAGAACTTCACTTTGCCGTGGCCTTAAATCAGAGGAGGCTCTAACCCTGCCTTTAAATGATGAAATTTTTTTATCCTTTTAAAAACACCCCTTTTTTCAGCGGCTTGCTCTTGCGAGACAATTAGAACGTGCAGATTTATTGAACGGTCGGGAGGATCCAAATAGCATTCTGGGAGGATAAAGGGAATATAATGCATAAAAATGTATAGAGGGGTTATTTCGAGCCTGGAGAGAAATCACTCTTAAGGCACAAAGACCACCTTTCATTCAGAGATTGTGGACTGAAGGATTTTTATTTTTATTTTTTTCCTTAAGATTTTCTGAAAACTTGGAATCTGGCTTAAAATGAGACCAGCGATTTACTGTTTGTGATTCTGCCCGATGCTGCAGTTCTTCACCAGTGTTTCGATGGGGATGGCTGTGGAGCAGCCTTTGTATCGCATATTTTTTTTTTTTTATTTATTATTTTCATTTCTGAGTCTTCTTTGGTATCGAGATTTGTCCTTAAACAGACAATTTATAAAAACTTACAGCATCGTGCTGCAGGGAGCTGGGGCTGCAGAAATGCATGCGTTAGAGGGAAAAAAAAAATTAAAAAAATAAGAATAATAAAAAAAAAAAGAAATGGGGGGTGGGGGGAATGTGGGGGGAGAGGGAGGGATGCCCCAAAAGCTGGGGATGTGGAAGTAGGTCAGGTTTTCCCCCCGCCCGGGGCGGGCAGGGCTGCGCAGCGTTGGCTGCAGCCCCCCGGGACCCCCGCGCCGCGCTCATTGGCGGCCCGGCCGCAGCGATGATGTCATCTCCACTTAAAGGCAAAAAACTAGAAGGAAATAGAATTTTGTTCCCGTTACATGGAGCTGGTGTTTTTTTACAGCCCTTGTGAAAGACGGCGGCCGTCTCCCAAAAAAATCTGTAGCGGGTTGGAATTCCCGCACAGAGCAGGGGGGTTAAAAGGTGGAGGAGCCCCCCCCCCATCGCATTGGGCGAGGGCTGGGGTCTGTGCGCCATGGGGTGGGGAGGAAGAGGTTTCCTTTAGCCAGGGAAAAGGGGGGGTTTGCTTTCCTCCATCCTCTAAATTATGCTGCTGAGAACTAGAATGCAGGTAACCCCCGCCTAAAAGGACCTGGCTGCTCCTCGCTGCTGAAGGCTTGGCAGCGCGGCAGGGTATTAGATATTTAAGGTGCTTCTGAATCCAATATTTAGTGAATTATTTCCAAAGCCGCAGTCCAGGCGCGGGGAAGGGGATGCTGACATTCCTGCCCTATTGTTCGGCAGCGGAGGAACAGTCAAAGAAACAGCTGTTTCTATGGCCGGTGCAGTGCACGTGAAAAATCGGAATTAATCATCTAAAATTCTTTCAGCTTTTAAAAAGCAAATAGACTTTGAGTGGGCAGATATTGCAAGTGCAGGAATGAAGTTCAGGAGGGGTTTTTTTGTGTTTAAATACCAATTAAACCAGTGATATTTATGAAGCCTGGTTGCATCTGTTATTATTGTGTGATAGAGGTTAAGTAAATTCAGACATCAATACCATTTTTTTTTCTTTTAAGACAGTTTTGGGAGGTGCTATGGGAAGGTTTTTTTTTTTTTTTTCCCTTAGTTAAGGTGCAGCTCCCGTCGTAACTTGGGTTATAAGCCGGGAAAAATTCAACTTCTGGATGTCTGCTGGAGGAAGCCCGTGTTTGGAGATGGGATGGGGTGTCCTGTTGGTACAACTTGGCTTCCAAAATGTAGGAATCCTCTTCCACGTGCCCCTGGGCCCAGTAGATGAAAAAGAGCTTTCTATGGATTGCCTCAAACCGCCCGATAAGCAAACAAACGGAGAAAAAAAATGGATTTTTGGCCCTTACTGCCAGCAGGCTGCTCTGGGAGGCTCTATGGCACGGGAGGTGTCACCATCAAGGGCTGGTTTGGTTTTGGAGAACCATCTTCTGATACAGCCTGGGAGTAATGAGATCTATGGCGATGGAAATACTTTGCAAAGAGAGGAAGACGCAAACAGTGAGTGCCCCTTCTTGCAGATGAAGTCAATGATCCAGAGCAGTAAATAATGGCTTTAACGGAGCCAGCACCCTCCGTCCCCTCCCTTCTTGGGCAGCAGCAGAAGTCATTTTGCCTTCTAGGAATTGAAAGCATCGCGGCGGTCCCAGCTCAAAGGTGGGGGATCTCGGAGGTGCTTCCTCGGAGCAGCTCTCCAGCAGCCTGGGCTGCCGTCCAAGACACAGAGCTGCTTGCAAATATTTCAGGTTTTAGTTGCAAAAAAAAAAAAAATATAAACCTAAATTGATTCCTGCAGAATGAAGGCATTTTTGGATAGAAAAAGAATTGGGGGGGGAGGGGGAACCCCGCCCAGCAAAACTTTTAAGATGGTTTCAAGCCATTAAAATGACGAGAATTACGAACATCACCTTTCCATAAGAAATTTACTTGTCTTTCTAGACAGAAATCACCTAATGAGTGTATAGGATGAGATAAAAATGTTGAAGCTCCCGTGTGACACACATACATAAAAGTAGAAATTATTTTATTGTGAGCTGATTCTGGGTGTTATCTCTGTGTGCACCGGAATCTCTGCAGATCTTTATGTTACTGATTCCTAAATTCGCATGTGAAGATGAGAAATAATCCACCTAAATGCTTTCGAAAGTGCTAGTAGATACGTAAGATTATTTTTTTTTTAAGGAACGATTTAGAAAAAGAAAAATGTCTGGAGTTAGAGCATATGCATTAATAGATGATAAAATGATATAAAATATAATGTGTTCTGCTGAGCAGTTGTGTTTATATTAGGTCAATAAAGATGCTCCGTTGGCTGCATCTGCAGATACAGTGGCCAATTGATCTAATGCAGTTTCTAAAGGCTTTCTATCCAGGTGATGTCATCCTTTTAGCTCGGGTCCCCTCCCACTCTCTTTCCTCCTTATTAGATATTTCATCTTGCTGCGGAGCATCCAATCGATGGGAGCTTCTCCTGAGGGAGCTGCTGAGAAGCCAGCAAAGATAGTAGGAATTAGGACTCTGGCAGCCGGTCTCGCCGTGGCCATGGACGGACTGGTTCGTCGTGCATTACAGAAAGGTTTTAATTGGAAAAGCTAGGCGTGGATTAACCGGTGTCTGCCTGATGCATTAGAATACCAAGCAACACTGCAGAGTTGTAAACTGCATTAAAAAGAGAAGGAAGGGGTGGGGGGCGGGGGGGGGTGTGCAAAAGAGAATAGGGTTTGTATTGCAGAGGCTTTTAATACCTTCCACGGTGCAAACCTGTTAGAGCACGGATCCTGGAGCTACGAGCCCGACGCTAATTCAATTTTTTGCGGTTATGCTGGAGGAGAGTATAAAGAAGAAACTTTAATATCCAGGGTGTGGGATTCCCGAATCGCCTGAGATGCTGAAGAGCCGTTGCAGAATTTCATCTACAATATGAAGGTGAAGTTTCCGAAAAGTGAACCCGAAGATAAGCCACTCGTGAAGGCATTTTAGTGAAGAGAAAAAAAGGAATTTGAAGAATTTATCTCTCACCTCTTAATGTATTGTTGCTTTAACCTGCAGTTCTAATCCATTTCAGAATTGATTCCATTTTAGCAGCACTTATTTGGGTGCCTGCCTCTCGCCCGGGGGAACGGATGGATATTTGTATTTGAAAAGCTAGGAAACATTTTTTATTTGAATTTATGTGCTTGTTAAAACTGGAACATTTTTCTAGGAATTGCTGCTGCTGCTAACTCCCTGCAATACTGAAAACTCCTCAGATACAGTGAAAGCTGTAATCGAATTCAGTGTGAAATTCAAGCCTGAGAAGTTGCCTAAATGTACATTTGCTGCTTTGGTTTATGATTTTTAAAGAGAATCCAGAAGGGATTTTATTCCGTATTTTTCTTCCGTGGCTTTTATTTGAGAAAGGAAACTTTTTTTTCCCACCCCCAGCCTAAGAAATGGCTTTTCTTGTTCGATGTTATGCCAACTGCCTGCAGCCCTGGGCCTCCAAAGTAAGTAGGATTTTTGTCTGTGCTGTGTTTTTTGTGACACGTATTGACAACGGCGCTGCCGCTCGAGTGTCACCTCTCCCACTCCGGGGCTGTGTGGGCACCGCTCCTGTGGCATCGTTTCCAAGTGGGGAGGAGGGGAGGGACACCTTGAAATCTTGGAATTGTTGGATAGATGAATAGCTTACAAATCATCCAGAAGTATAAAAAAAAATGCCATTTGCTTCTGAAAAGTGTAAAGCTTGCTTTTTAACCTATAAGTATGAAGCAAGTATTATTGAAGTGTGACATTTTTGTGACTGCTTGCATTTTTTTGCTAACTTGGGCATGCTGGTCTACAGACCTAGTGATGCTCTGATTTTCAAGCTGTAGGAGGCTGTACTGCTTCGTTCCTTTGTGCAGCGCTGTGGAATTGGTTAATTATTTAGCCCAACTATGTAATTACAATTAGCTTTGAAGGACACACGTTATTTTGTGTGCCTGAAGATGCAGTATTTCTGTGAAACTGGGGAGGGAGGGGTGTTTGTTTTAAAGGAGGTAATGAAATCTAGAACGTTCGGGCAAACCCACCTTGATTATTGAGATAAAAGCCTTTAATGAAATTAAAAAATACACTATTTGTCGGACTCTTACTCTTTGGTGTGCTCGGACAGAAAATTAGCTGAGTTGCTGGTATTTTATTCATGCTACTGCCAAGAATTAGTCACCTAAGACTGAGGTGACTTATAAAGCTGAGGCCAAGCGTATAAACATGATTATTTATTACAATTTCATATTTACAGTGCAGCTCATACAGCTGAGAATAAAGATTGTGCAACTTTCTTCTCATGTGTGAGAGGGAGGTTTGGAGACAGTGGGCAAAACCCTTGCTCTCCCGACATGGTGAGACAGGGCACTGACTTTGGAGCAAGAAATTTGCTCTTGACTTTGGTCCCCAAAAGTTGAGAGTCTACGTGAGGTGATGGTGTGGGGAGCCACGAGGCGGAGATGGGTTGCAGCTGGGTGCGCGGGGTCCCTGGGCAGGGTGGGTTTCCCTCTTTTGGTTTTTCTATCTGATAAAATGGAAATGGAAGCTCACGGTGTCTGGGGGCGAAAGTGCTGGGCTTCAAGGTTTCCGTATGCAGTTGCCAAAATCAATGTGTAAATACGTGGGTGTGCAGGAGGGTGAATTTTGGCTGTTTTGTGGGTCCTGAGTCCACCCCACCATCGGGGTGCTCCTTGCCTTGAAGGGCTGATGGGCTCCGTGTGCTCAACCAGGTACTTGCCGTCCTCACCTTAGAGATGCTGGTGGCCAACGTTGGCCTCTTGTATCATCATCCATGGAGACTTTCTTCCGTTCTTCCTCTGTAGACGTTAAATGTGAGAGGATCACTTTACTGAAGCTGGGTTTACCTGCACCGCTCTTATTAAGGAGCTCTGAAGGTGCAATAATTGCTTAAAAGCAGGGAATGCTTAGTCACGTTGGTGCTTCAGCTGAGATTGCTCTTTCCGTAGAGTTTGGGCCGTGGTGAGAAACTACTAAAAAGAAACCCAGTTCTCAAGGAGAGGTCTGGCGGGAGTAAAATAATAATATAAAAGTAAATTATAAAGGCTTTTGGACCCCTGTATCAGCTCTGTGGATGCCACCCAACAGCTGTTACACCAGTCAGGCCATTTATTCACTCATTTACTATTCATAAATGAAATAGGATAAAATGTTGAGTAGGGGGAGTTTTGGTTTTAGTCTTTTTTTTTTTTTTTAAATGGCTGATGAAAACTGATTAACTGGTTTTGCATTCCAGTCCATGGTTAAAAGTTCTTTTCTCTTTAAAACCTCAAAAGAAAAAGCACCTGTAGCTTCCTTCTGCAACCCCCCAAGTCTCCTGCAAACCCCCCCAGCTCTCAAACTGGTCTGTCCGTGATGCTCTGCGACTCCAAAGAGAATCTGCCTGGGATTAAAGAGACCGAGGAGCTGAATTACACCTGAGTTTGTTCCATTTTATTTTTTTTGTGTCACAAGTCTGTTTCTGTGAGAGGTGTTTCATAGTAATACAGATGATAGCAAAATAACTGCTGTCAGAATTTTAAATATTCAAGTCTATAACTTCTAACTTGAAAACATCAAGTGTTTTATGATGCTATTTTGAAACTAGAACTGTTTCTTGCCATAGAGCAGTGAAGGACTGACTTTTCATCCGTTTTCTCAGTGATTAAATTCAAAAATTTCTTAGATGTATATAGATATTTTTTCAGTTACTTGCTTTTAAAGTGGTACAGGACAATAGCCTGAAAATGGGCTGTGACTCAGTTGTAATTGTAGCTGTTCTGAGTGTGATGGTGTAATGATACATCTGTTTAATCAGAGCAAAAATGAAGTCATGTTTGATGTGACTAATCGGAAGGGTAAGCTTTGGTGAAGGTACGTAGAGGAGAATACTTCTGAAGGTGAACCTGAGGCTGAGGAGGGACCCGCAGCAGGAGCAGCTTCAGGGCCTCCAGCACCTCCTGGAAGATATTTAGATTATAAGGGGTGTCCTCCCTGGTTGGCACTGCATGGACCCCTCATCTCCAAAGTCTCCAGTGCTTTTGGCTTCTGAAAGTAAAAAGGACAGAGTAGCTCTCTGTAATCAATGCAATCCATTGCCCTGCGTAAAGAAGTGCTAAAAGGAGGATGAGCAGAGAGAGAGAGAACTCCCAATGGTGTGAATTTCTGCAGTGCCCCTGAAGATGAGCTGGACGAGCCGTTCCACCCTTCCGTGCAGGCTCTTCTGGAGGTCAACGGTGTTTCTCAAGAGGATGCTGAGAGTTGGGAGCGTGTCCAAGAGAGGTCACCGTGGTGAAATGGCGCTTGTTCCTCTGTCAGCTGTGGCTGGAGGTACCAGGGCAGGGACAGAATCCCACCTCGGAAGCACATCAGGAGAAACCGAGCATGTTCTGGAACGATGCCCTGCGGAAGATGAGATAAATAGATGCAGGCATCCTGCAGCAAACACGGTGATGAGCAGCGAGGAGCATGGAAAACAATGATCAAAGCGGCCCCGGCTGTCAAGCCACTGCCGCTCTGGAGGAAGATGAAGGAGGGGAGAGGACTTTGCGTCCGTCTTGGGGAGATCTAACGCAGACATTGTGTTTGCGAGGACAGGAGACGTTCAGCTCAAGCTAATCGAAATTCCTCTGCTACTGATGCAATATTTTAAAGCAAAACAAATTAAATGTTTCCAATGTATCTCAGCAAGATTCTGCTCGTCTTTGTAATTCGCATCATAACTTTCCCAGTGTCTGTTAAATTGCCTGTAATGCACTTTGTGGTATTAGACTCTTAAACGTAGAGGCATTATGAAGTCACTATGAAAGAGAGCTCTAAACTTAACGATTTAGATGTATATGGTTCTCCTGTAATAGGAGTTTTATGCACATCCTAACCATTTTCCAAGCCTGGAATGCGTATGCAGTTACCCCGTTTGTGTAGCGGGAGGGTCTGATGGGGAAAATAGGGAGTAATTGGGTAATGTATCTACAGAGGGGGTTTAAAAAGGGAGGCTTTTGGAGATAATGTGCTTTTTATAGAAAATTAAGGATTTTTGAATTAACATCTAAGCTTCTAAAATGTTTGTTCCTGAAGGAAAACAGTTTCATTTAATATCCCAGGTGCACATTAAACTTGTCTTACGCCAGTAGACAGTAATTTATTTTCTCCAGGCTTCTGTGTTCTGCTCTTTAGATAAAATCTAATAATGCTGAGCATAATAACAAGATACATTTGCTCTCTGAAAGTTTGTGTTTGGCTTAGAACAGAAGTCTTGGAGTTATTTTTCAGTCCCATTCCTATTCCTGCTGTTGACTCACCAGGACGTGATGCAAGTTGTAGTTATCTGTAACTAAAATCAGTGTAACACCATCTTCTGATTCCAAGGGGCATCGGTTTGATCTCCCAGATCTTGAGTTGAAACCTTCATGCAATTAAAGATTATTTTCAGCTCCTCAGAAGAAAAACAGACCTCGGATAGTGTGTCCTTGATTTGATTCGGTGTCATCCTTGTCTTTGCTAATGCACTTATACGGAAAATAGCCCTGGTAGCATGAATTTTAAATGTTTTTCAGTGCAAATAGAGTAACTGATCCTTCGTTTACCGCAGTTTTGACAGCGTCTTTCTCTTCTTCTTGGCCTTGCCTCTCCCTCCAGTCTTTCTCTGTCCATGCTTGGAGCTTCCAGCCCGATTTTCAGTGGTAAGGAGCACTCCGTCGTTGCTCAGAGTGGGACCCACGGGTGCTCAGCACCCAACTGGCCCAGTTTGTTGCAGGCACAGGCAGCGGGTGATTGCCCTTGGAGCTCCTCCCTTCTGGTTCCTGATGGTTCTTCCCTCCTGGAAACGTTGATTCTCATGGTTTAGGTCTCTTGAGTTTCTTGGAGTTTCAGCCAGCTCCTCAGCGTATTTATGGTCTCTCCTGTTCCATATTATCTGATCTTTTTCCTCTCCATCCCCTGCAAGAGAAGGAATGCCTTGTTTCTCCATCTTTAATTGATTTGTAGGAGCATCTTGTTACTCAATGCTCCCCAAGTGCTTCAACAGTGAGTGTTCAATCCAAGAAAGGACGATTTTCCTTACACTTAGGAAGAGGTTTAGCTCTCTTTTTTTATAACAACTTGCAGGATATGTTTTAAATGTACTTTTTGTTTGATAGTTTATTAAGATTAAAATGGTTGAATATGAGCTGTGTGGTCATTTACTCTAGAAAGCTTGGATTTTCTTATATTCCAGTATATGGTATGTTGGGGTTAAATGCATCGTGCTTCTTTTCAACAGTAAAAGTTCTTTCCTGAGACATTGTTTTTATCGGAAATTGGCTCGTAATATGCAAATAAACCCCTATCTGATCATTTATTTCCTCCTGGACTAAGTTTGTTTTAAACCTGCTTTGTTTAAATTTTGCTACAGTTCTGCTTCCAGCCGCAGCCCAGTTCGGGACCACCCTGTTTCGTTCTTCTCACTTCCACGAATGCATTTCTTTGTGAATAGAGAAGGAAAATGTAGATGGAAGATTGGTGCTCCTTTGGTTTTTTTCCTCATGTACGGGGTCCGAGGGCCTCATTCCGCAGCTCGTTAGAGGTAACACGCTGCCCAGTGGTGCTTGTGGCATCATCGAGCTCGTGCCACCGCTCCCCGTGCCCTCCAGCCCGGCTCGGTGCCTCCCGGGAGCCCATTGTCACCTGCGTGTCACTACGGTGAGGTGAGGTTGTAGCAGCCCAAGGATGTGTGAAGAGGGACCGTCATCGCCAGGGTATTTTACCAATCAGTGTATCTAAGAGTCTATAAATTATTCAGTGGCGATGAAGGAGGCTGTAGACGTGGAGTTCCACGTGCCCTGCAGTACTGGCTCGGGGTGGGAGCTCCCCAGGCATCGGGCTGCTGTCACCCACGTGGCTCCCCACTTCTGATGACTTCTGAAACTTCAGCTCTTTGCAGAACTCATCCTGTCACTCGCCGCTGCCACGGCTCGTTTTCGGCTGTAATTATTTAGACAAGGCTCTTCTTAATCTTGTGATGTATCAGTTTTCAGTGGTGAGAACAAACAGCAAAATTTGATGAACCCTGGCACTGAAAAGAAGTCTTTTTGAACATTCCTGTTACGTTTTCACGATGACAAAACACAATTTTGACATTTTAAAAACGTTACGCTGTGAATAGACCAGAGAAGAGTTGATCTGTATTAATTGATGGTTGTAAAAAAACTCAATCTATGTTTACATGTCGGGTGTTCCCAATATTATGGATTCCTCATCAATATCAGTACATTTTTTCACAGGTGAATTCTCACAGCTGAAGTCCCCACGTCTCCTCCAAAGCAGAGATATTTGCGTGCCAGACTCTTAGCGTTATCGTGAGTTAAGACGTAGCAGTAATCTATAATTTAGACATAGGAAAACCAAATTAAAATTGCATTACATGTGTGGTTTAAGGCAACACCAGAATTTAGTTCAAAATTCTGTCCTCATGTCACCTTATTGTAACTAAGGAAACGTAATACTTCAGAGGATTTTATTTTCTACACACTGTAGGAGCCATGAAGACCAAGAAGCTCTTGGCTGCCGGAGGCATAGAACAGCCTCTAGGGATTTTTAATTCTTTTAGATGTTTTTTTTTGTCGTGATGGGTTTTTTGGTTTCTTTTTTTTTTTTTCATAAGCCTGGGGTTATTTTAGGAATACTACAAGGATGGTTTTTGGGGCGCTGCAAGGCTGTCGTGAATGGTGTCAACTTGGCCTTTATTTCTTTGAGATTCATGTCTGTAGCACTAATAATAGCTGGAGTAAGTGTGTACTGCAGCTAAGGAATTGAAACAAGTGTTGAAATAGATATTGTCAGCGAGCCCATCTTTTTTGTGTGTTTTAAAAAAGAAAACGGTCTGAAGTTTGTATGGTTGGAGAGACACCGGTTTCTTCTGCATTACATTGTTGAAGGATTTTATCTCAACCTTCTGGGAAAATATTTGATCCATCAGTTGCCTTTAAAAACAAACTAAAAAAAAAAAAAAGGAAGGCGTCATTGCTGCTGCTCTTTAAAAAATCTGAAAAAAATATTTTTTTTGCCATCTGAGGTCTTTAAGGAGGAAATGTTTTTGCTTGCATTAAGTTTGCTGAGGACTGATGTCAGCATCGGTAATTTGCTGGGCTCGTCTTACCCGCTCTGCGGCCACCTAAGTGGGCTCTTTGTCTGCCTCCCAGGAACAACTCTCTCCTCGCCCATTAACACAGCTCTAAGTGTATTTTAAAACTTACGTGTTTCTAAACTGGAGCAGAACCGTGGCTTGTATGTAAAAGGTGAACATTAAACCAGAATTAATTTATAGAAATCCTTGGGAAAAAGGGCTAATGAAAATTCTACAAAATAACTTCAGAGAACTCTAGTTGGTTTTCGTAGTTTTTCGTTATTTTACTGGCAAAATATATGAGATGATTAAAATAATTTACTCCCTGATGCCAAGAAAAAAAACCTGAGGGTTTTTTTTTTTTTTCCCTAGCTGGAATGAATAGGATGGATGAGAGCAAGAAGTGGGATAGAGAGAGGTTTGCTTGTGAGAGACTGCCTGCCTGGCAGTGGGAGGAAGCATCCCTGCTCTCGTTTCAGTAGGTTGTAGAAGGAAAAAAAAATAGGAGTAATTAGAGAAATCAGTTATCTTGTAAAAATGAACGAACTGATGATGGAATTGCGGGCACAGAGTGAGACCATCAAAAGAGCTGGCGGATAAGATGCTAGAACACGGAGTTTGCTCAAGTTGGAGGCAAAGTAGAGCCTGGGACGTGCTCCAAAGGCCAGGACCATGATGGGATGATGTGTTCAAGCCCTCGCCAGCCTCTGGAGTGAAGGTGTTCCTCAACAAGCCATGTAGGAAACCCATCCCACCCTCCAGCTCCCCCAACAAAGCTTTCCTCGGCGCTGGAGGGGTCTGGTTTGTAGGAAATCACCCGGGGATTTATGTGGGATTGCAAAGAAAAGAGGAAAGCTCCCAACAGGGGTCCCAGGGGGGATCCAAACACTGAAAGTGCAAACGGGAATTAAAAGGAAGAAATTTGGACAGAGCTATGTCATTCTAATATTGACTGTAGGAAGGATTTTGAGTTAAGGGCATGAAAGGGAAAAAGGCAGATGAAGGGAATGGAAGGATATAGTCACTGAAAGGAGAGGGGGGAGCTGGCAGAGGGTCCTGTTCAGCTCTTTGATCAAGTGGTATTTTTAGTTTGGCAATTTTGTTTAATTTTTAAAACCGAAGACAAACATGGTTTGGTTTTTTTTTGTGGTGGTTTTTTTGTTTTTTGTTTTTTGTTTTTTTTTAAACCGGCTGTTTGTAACAGTCTAGACTTTCTGTATCATCTGAGAGAGGAAAATAGCTACCCTTAAACCCCTTGGGTACGATGGAGGCTGAGCGGGAGCTATTCCTGAAGCTCAGAGGTGACCAAGTGTCATCACAGTTAACTCTCCAAGGGAGTGTTAATGGGCTCCGGCTTAAAAGAGTGAAAACCTCTTAATGGAAAAACCTCAAGCAATAAATAAAATAACAAATACACGTGCCTTGAAATGGGGGTGGTTGGGTTTGGAGTTGGAGAGCTGTTAGTAGCGGTGGACAGGGCGGTTGGTGGAGCGGTGCATGGTGGTTTGGTAGGGATGGAGAAGACCGTGCTCGTCCTCGGGTGGTTGATGGAGATAAGGCCTGTGTTGTTTCTGAATATTACTCTTGCTGGCAACGTTTCAGGGAACTTCAGAAAAGCAAATAAGGTATAAGGTTACTGACAATCTGTAAAACCAAGGACAGAAAATTTGCTTACCCAGACTGTAAAAGGACAGACTGTTCCCTCCGAGGCTGATGCTCCTGCTGCGTCCAGACTGGATCGATCGGTTGTAAACATCCATACGGGGACCGAGGAAAACTGATGAAAAACTTTGCTATCAAGGAGTCTCAAATAAAGAATGAGGCAAAACTTTGGCATCCTTGTTTCCCTATTTTCATTCCATTAATTTGAATTTGTAATGGACACTGCACACTGGCAGAATTATGCAGAGTGTGCTGCCTTTAGTAATTTGGTTTCTGATGATGTGTCCTTGGGCCACTGCCCTCATTGCAGGGTGTTTCTGAATATGTTTAATAAACCTGCCATTTACTGCAGGTTGAAACACAATGGTGAAGCTTCTTTTATATGTAAACAAAGATAATTCATCGGTCTTGTGTCCATCTGTCAAAACTATTTTGCGAATTCCTGTTGTCTCTGCCTTTTCAGCCTGTGTTTTTCAGTTATCCAAACTGTGCCAGGAAACACTGATATTTATTTTCAAAACTTGTGCCACAAAAAGGCAGAGATGTGGCTTTTCCATAGGGGAAAGATACCAGCAAATCCAAAAGTTAGTCATGTAGGAAATAAAGCACGAAGAGCATGGTCCCTGTGCCGAAAGAGGTTCTCATCCCTTTCTCTGGAAAGAATAGGGAATAGAAAGACAAAAGTCTCTGTTTAGCCCTTCTACAACATAACTTCTGTGATATCGTTCTCTCTATATAAACTCTGCAATCACTATTCTATAGCCTTAATTTTTAGCAAAACCTTCCCGGGGAGCACGTAAAGGAAAGTTGTGCTCAGGCCCACAGTGATTTTTAGTGTGCTTCTCAGAAGGCTTCTTTGGTGGTCATCCCCTCGAAGGTCACGTCATTCGCCCTGTCATACAGGGCATGTGCAATCTCAGCAATCTGTTACACCAAAATTAGCTTTTAATTTAATTCCTGAGTATTCTGTGTGACTTCACTGTGGGCAGTAAATGGCATTTACGTAGGAAGAAAATGTCAGTGCAGACGCACTCGGCTTGGGCCTGTTGAAATGCCCTCTTGGCTTGTGAGATACACCACGGATCACAATTTCTATTCCAATTAATTTCAAAATTGCAGCTGTAAGACTTGGAGAAAGTTGGCAAATCACTTCTTGTATAGCATGTGTTGCCATAGGTTTAGATAGAAATACTATTGCAAAGCTAGATTAAGTATTGATTTAGAAAATTAGTGTTAATTGGGAAATATTTGCTCATGTCCTTGTGCCCTAGTAGCATGGTAATTTTTGTGGTCTTGGTCAGTCTTTGGTTATCAGACGCCTCAAACTGGATGTCTTGAAACTTAGATAGTTTGAGATGGGGTCAAATGAGAGGCAGTTCAGTCTCCTGCACTGGAAAGATTGAAAATTACATGTAAAAGTTCGGTGTAGTTGTAATTGTTGCTAAGTGTTTTGTGGTCGTGGAGGAAAAGTACTGCCCCGTTGTAAATTTGGGGTGGTTTTGGTGATGAAAATGTAGGGAAATAGTAAAACTGAAGAATGTTACCTTCCTGTTATCCAAGAGGAATTGAGCTGGATGGCAGCTGGATGGTTCATTTCTGATACTCATCAGATTGTCCACATCCTCTTCTGGTTCTTCCCTCCTCATTTTGATTCCTTCTCTCCCCCACCCAACCTCAGCCGTTACCCCTCACATCCACTGCTTTCTCCACACGCTTTCCAAGGATGCCCGAGGACAAATATGAGCAGAGATTCTTCTCTTCCACACTTTGCTGCTTTTACAGCGTCCTGTTGCTACCTCTTTTTGTCATTTGGCTCCGTCCAGCCATTCAGAGCAGCGGTGCTGGTCCCAGATCTGCTGCTCCAGCTCTGCCTCTCCCTTCACACCTATAAGTCAGTCTCTTGATGCAATTTATCTTCTACAACGTGTGCAAGACTTGAGCATCCTTTCTGTCCAGGTAGGACAAAAAGCACTCACACATACTGCTCTTCATGGTTTGGTTTTTTTGTTTGTTTTTGTTTTATGTGACAATTTCTGCATTGTGTTGCGTAATAGGAGAAAGGATGGTTTGGGGTCTTCTAGAGGTTTTGGGGTCTCTCTAGTTGAGTAGTGGCTTTGGGGTTTCTCTAGTCCAGCAGCAGGAGTTCTGCTGCCCCTAGTTTTGGTGCTGGGTGGCTGCACCCATGAAATTGGTAGTAGAAGCCAAGCTGCTGGTGGACCTTGTGGAGCCTTCGCCCTGTGGGTGTTCTCCAGGTTGTTGTGGGCAGAGTTTAGTATTTCATGCATGTCATTTTTATTAACAGTTACTCACAACTGGCTTTTACGTTGTTGTGTCTTCTTGACCATGAATAGATGCCCCGTCCCTGGAGGGGTTCAAGGCCAGGTTGGACAGGGCTTTGAGCAACCTGGTCTGGTGGGAGGTGTCTCTGCCCAGGGCAGGGGGTTGGACTTGGTGATCTTTAAGGTCTCTTCCAACTAAAACCATTCTATGATTCCCTCCCTGCTCCCCAGCGCTGCGGCTTCGTGAGCCATCCTGGGCTGTGTCCCAGTGAGTGCGACGGCTGGACCCTGCGTGCCACCTTCAGAAATCTCACATTTAACAAAAAACAGTCCAGGCTGCTGCTGTTTCTATGGCAAGATAGACTGACACTACCATTAGGATGAGCTTCTGAAGGATTTCGTGGATTTTCTTTCCTTTCTTCCTATTGCAATTTGCAATATCTCTTTAAAATTTCCCTTGTTGATTCAGGTTTTCTGGGTGTAATCACCCTCTGTATTTTCCCGACTCTGTGGGAGGGCAGAGCTGTAGGTGGCTGTGCAGAGCATAACTTCTATTTTCTTAACTTCCTTTCACTTACAGCTCTGAACCGCAGTATGGCATTTCAGCGGGGGGTTTGGTGCTAAATATCACTTTGTTGGGAAAGGTCAGTCACAAGGATGTGCTGGCACCGCTGCAGGGGCTGCCTGTGCCAGCATCTCGGACGCACTCATATTCCAATGCTAGATTGTCCCTTCTTGTGAAAAAAACGTAATTGTTATGGTTTAAAGCGGCAAGTAAGTGATCTATTTCTGCATTGAGTGTTTATCAGAATTTCAGGGATGTTCGGGGCTTTCCTGTCTGTGGCTGCTGGAGCACACAGCCAGACAGAAGACAATTCAGGTGTGTTTGTCTGCGCCTGAAAGCCTCTAATGTGGACACAGGTGAACGTGGCTATTTTGAACTTCTTTCCCTAACACAACATTTTTCAAGGTACTGAAAGGATATCTTGAAAAAATATTTTTCAAGACAACAGTTTCTGAGTTTCTCCCACAAAAAAATCACAGTCAAGTAATAAGTGGAGATTATTCCCCAGCAGTTCAGATGATGTCATAGCACTTTTCGGCAACTTCACAGCCACATCCAGTGAAGTCCTTCCTGCGGTCGCTGTCACGTTGTTCCAGAAACACCCCATCTGTGCAGTGCTGCTTAGGGAGCTCGGAAAGAAGGAACAATCAGTTTGGGTCATAAAAACGCCGTAGAAAAGACAGAAGCTGTGATTTATTTGGGGAGATTGAGTAGAGTGGCAAGCAGCACTTTAAAGGTCACTTGTCTCAAATAAACCTTATCTCTCTCTCAAATTTGAAGAGATATTGTGATCTTTCCCTGCATCTAACCCGCATTAAATGTCTTTTACAAGAATGTATTGCGGAGTCTGGCAGGAGCGTCGTACGTGGCCATGTGCTTTACAGGCGATGGAAGTGAATTGGGAGTGAAGAGCCGTGATTAAGGAGTTGATAAGAAATGCTCCCGTGGGTCGGCTGGCAGGGGTCTGAGATCCCCTTCGATGTGGGGGGGGGGGAAATGACCCATATAAAGTACATACAGGACTTTTTAGGTTTTTTTATTTTGAGAGCCACGTCTTATTCCAGCAGGGCTTCTCAACCTACCTATAGAGAACAGCCTTCATCATGAGAATCTTGAAATTTAAATTAAATTAGGGAAGAAAAACTGTATGAAGCAACATGTATCTGTGTTTGTGTCGCTGTCTTTGAGCCAGAACAGGCTTCAGTAGCACCGGTTTTTGGTAAAAAGCAGGCATCTGCCCTTGTGTGCCTGGGAAATCCCATGGAATTGGTTCTACTCTTGGTTCTGCTCATCTGTTTTGAAAGTTTGAAGATCATCGTGAATCTGGATGGCAGGGAGCTTAAAGTAGATTTCCTCGTGCCCGTGTTATCACAGTCAGCGTGGGACTTGCTCATGGACGGAACACAATCCGATGGAAGCTGAGCTGGGACTTGGAATGGGGAGGTTATAAAGGCTGAGGGCCCGTTAAGCTGGGGGTGATGAATCTGTATGGATTGATTTGTTCTGTAATTTACTAAAACTCCTAATTTTTTGGTGGCGCTGACCTCCAGCATACTGGTGCCTGCCAGCAGCCCTGCCTAGCGCGTTGTTAGCGAGGTCTGGCTCGCTCTGGATGTCACCCTCCCTGGAAGCGATGCCCTGACCTCGTTCATGGGTGCCTCTCTCTTCGCGTGGCCAAAAGCTCTGCTGTGTGTTTGTGGAGGATCCAGCTGATGTGTGACACTCCAGGAGGAGCAGTGTCACCCTGTGGCACCGGCAGCAGATGGGGAGAGCCAGGGAATATCGTAGAATCATAGAATTGTCCAGGTTGGAAGGGACCTTTCAGCTCATGGAGTCCAACCATCAGCCCAACACTGACAAAAACCACCACTGAACCATATCTCTAAGCATTATGTCTTCCCATCTTTTAGATACTGCCAGGGATGGTGACTCCACCACTTCTCACCAGATCGTTGGCACCAGTAGTTTAATTAACGTCCACATCTCCCCTGGCTGTTCTGTCCCTGGTGTCCATTAGAAGCAGTACACAGACAGTGCTTTTCTGTACTCGGTACAGAACCGTGTACTGTAGAAGGATTAATCTGGGTTTTAAAAGTACCCAGCAAGTGCCCCAGACCAGAACTAAATCTCAGCTTTCTGCTTCGCTTCTGTACTTTTATTTGGTGGTGTTGGAGAGGTCACACCTGGGGGTACATCAGCTCGTTCCCCTCCTGCTGACAGGTCGCGAGGCGCCTCTTGGCCACTGGATTGAATTTTGTCAGCTCAGTGGTTTGACCTTTCTGCTCTTCTCAAAGCCTGAAAATAGATATTTTTCTTTTTTTTTTCCAGCCTGTACAAGTTTTTTTTTGGTGGCTAAACATAGGTTCAAAGTGTTGTGTTTCCTTTGTATTTGGATCAAGTTCTCTATTTTATACCTACTGCTTGGATGGGTTTTTTATGGCAGTTTGTGAAAGTTTTCGCAATCTCCCAGTCTTCAAACTTTCTCCTTTTCCAAATACATGTGAATATAAATCTTAATTTACAGGCTAGATGTTTTATACTCTTTTTGTAAGTAAAATGTTTCCACAACTAGAATAATGTAAATATTAGGATAGTGAAAAATACTTTTGTAGTCTTTCAGTTCCCAGAGTTACTTTGCAAGAAGGATCTGTGCCGGTTTTTAGAGCCCAGAGAATGGTTGGTTTGAGTAGCAACGGGGGATGAGACATCCCCATGTTCCACATAACAATTTTGATAATCAAAATTTTATGTTCCATGTGCCAGAGGTGCTTTTTTTCTGGGAGTGAGGGAGGTTTGGAGAGACTTACTTAAGGTTTCAGAAAATATGTGAATGGGTATTTGGTCGAATGGTCCTCCCGTGTGCTTTTCCAAACGTGGCCATTGAAATGTAATTCCAAATGAAGAACCTGCTTTCCATTTCTTAAAAGTTTAGCCAGTATTTATAAAGTTGATATTGGATCACTATTTTTCGTACCTAGCATCAGCTATTTGTCATTTCGTGTGTTCTTGGTCAGAGCTGTGAAAAGGGTTCACCCTTGTTTTAAAGAAAGGCACATCATTTTCTGTCATTTGTATAAAATCTGAATGCGATTGGCCAAGCTTAGTCTAAATTGGCTTTTTAATAAAACTTACGTCAAGTTGCAGGTGGATATCCAAACGTGTAACAAAAGTTGTATGAATAACTTTGTCTTCAGATCAGATTTACACATCTTTTTTCCTCTCTCTTTCCTGCCTTTCCCCAAATCCGTTTTATTTACAGCTTCCAGCTGATCTTACCAAGATGCATCTCACCGACAATCCTCATCCTCAGGTGACTCATGTCCCCTCCAGCCAGTCGGGATGTAGCATCGCCAGTGACTCGGGGAGCAGCAGCCTGTCGGATATTTACCAGGTAAAATTGCATTTCTTTCTTTTTTTCTTTCCTTGATGTTAAACATTCCGTAAACAAAACCACTGGCCCTTTGTCCAAGACTTGCCCTCTGGATGCCTCCTCGTATCCCTGTGTTGCTCGCGTGATTTGCCACCTCTGCAGCCCCACAGAAGGCAAACCAACTTGTTGCTTTTAAAAGTCACAGTTGGTGATTTATGGCATCATTTTCCTTCTTTCTGTAATGGAACAAGTTTCTGAAATCATTCTTGTGTTTCAAATACCTTCCTTGATTATTTGTATTTATTGTTAATAACAGATGCTCTGTTTCTGCAAACAAAAGCTTGGTACTAGATGCGCTCTCTGCACCGATTAACTATAGAAATTGTAGTGTTGCCGAGAGCAGGAGTTGACAGAAATCCAGGGAGAGCTCCCGTTTGTTTCCAGATAATGCACTTAATAAGTTCCCTGTCTCGTGTCAAATTGCAGAGGTGGTTTCAGGGATTTTTTTTTCATTCTGGTTGATGAGGCTGCTCGTTTTGGGTTTGTCTGCATCAGTAATTGCACAGCTTTTCCACTTTTAAGTTGAAATCTCACTACAATCCTGAGTTTATAGCAACTATTGGACACGACGTAGGTGTAAGTTCATTTTAGACACCCATTCCCTTGGGTGCTGTCTGGGTACCATTTCTATACATTATACAGAGATTAGTGATATCTTATTTACAGCAATGTATTGCTAGGTAACTTTAAAAATAAAGCATTAAAAGCTTTTAGAACATTATCCTTTTAGAACATTAAGTGCCTTTATGTGTTTTTTTTTTTCCCTATTTAATGTATTACCTTACTACTACTTTAGATTTGCTTGCTCCTGACTAGGTCAGGAGTCTGTGCATCCCTGGGAGTCTTTTCAAAATGCTCTAAATTTTCTGATTTCTGAGAGGCAGTGCTGGAAGATTTTGTTCCGTGTCTTAATTTTTTTCTATTTTTTAAATTTACTGATTCAGCAGAATTGATTTTCCTAAGTCAGAGTCACCAGAACTAGTCTGTATATTGTACCTTAACATCCCCTGTGTCAGGATGCCGATGGAGAGTTCTCCTGACCATCTTCTGCCCGAGCAGCTTGGAGAGGTTGCTCTAAGTGAAAAGCACTTAAAGCATATTATTGATAAAGAAAATGGAATTCCAGTAACGAGTGAATACTCTGTCATGTGTGGTTAATTGCATTTGAAATGCCTTATGTCTACTCTTCAGAAAATGCCAAAAGAGCATAATTGTTAAACAAATAAGAATTATATAAATAAATGAAGTAATGGAGTAGCGTGTTTATATGCACCGGAGCAAATAACCATCGATGAAATGTGTTTCTGTGCCCTAAGGTATTGTTAATTTATTAATGTGAAAATTACTGCAGATTTTCAATTAATTTGGAGGAGTTGAGGACTTTTCAGGTAGAAATCTCCTTGTCAGTGACAAGAGCCTGGTTTTGCATCCTGGCGGGGAACGGGGACCCTGGGGATTTGGAGGCAGGAGGGGTGGTGTCGAGGCAGGTTCCCACCCTTCGGCTCCTGGGGGATCTTCAAAGACAATACTGCAGCGAGGGATGGTCATAGCTACGGTGTCATTAATCCTGAAAAACAGCAGTGGAGAATCCAGCATTTGATAAACTGGGGATGAAGAAGAGACGTGCAACCGGCATGTCATGGGAGGGGAAAAAAACCCAACTCAACAACCCACTGGGGTTTTTTTTTTTTCCCCCTTTCTAATTTTTTTAGTGAGTTTTTCATATCTTCTTCTCATATGCATAATGTGCAAATAATAACCTGTCAAAAGGTGCTGGGACGTTACTGCAGTAACTAAAACAGTTTTGGAGGAGTCTCTTAGTGTTTGTCACCCAGTTCCACGTGCGTGGAGAGATGGTGTGTGATAACGTCATGGCACAGTATTTAAGTAGTGACACGTCAATATAGACAGAGTTTGAAATCAAAAAGAAAAAAAAAGTATTTCCCCCAATATTCATCGTGATATTACGGAGGCAGAGCGGCTCTTTGATATGCAATAAACCTACTTTTTGAGTATAATGCATTGGCTGAGTAGCTGAAAGCATTTTTGGTACGTTAAAATACATAAAGGACTTGGAAAATGATGCTTTGCTTTTGCAGTCAGCTTCATATCTGTTACATGCCAAACTCTCGAGGAGTAGCATTAATGTCAGCAGAGGAAGAGCATTTTTGAATAATTTTGATTAATGTAGCCTTGAAATGACCTTTTGAATTAATGGCATCTTAACATTAATTTTTACTGTAGGTAGTGCAAACTGAATTCCAGAGCAGGAAAATATTAAGAATAATAGAACCAAAGAACGAAACAATTTTTTTTTAATTAAGATTTGGAAAGTTTATTTTTTTTTTCTGCACACTATACTCATCGACAGTGTTGAAATGAGGTTTCCCTTGTTCCCGCCGCCTCTCGGGCCAGGATGTTGAACAGGAAACGCTGAATATAAAGCCTGAGGTGGGATCAGCAGAAAAGGAGCCCCGTCTGCGAGCGCTGCTGGGAACACAGTGTATTAAACCCCCGCTTAGTTGCAGAAACTTAATGAAAATAAATTTATGAAGATGTTTTTCTCCCTTCTCCTGTACCGTTACTGCTCCCTGTTGGAGCTCTCAGTCTTTATGTGGTCAAATGTCTAAATGTATGTTTTGCAAAGTCCAACTTACATGGAATACTGTGGAACAGTTGTTTTTCTGTTGGACTGCAGACATTTTTTTTAATACAGGAAAAAAGTAAGTTATTCCCTTTTTATTATTCACAATTTTTAAAACAACTTCTTTAATTTGCTTAAAGTGGATTTTTCACTGAATTTTACTGAATTTTTAGAGTTGGAAGGGACCATAGAGATCATCTAGTCCAACTCCCCTGCCGAAGCAGGATTTTTCTTAATAATTTTAAAATTTTTTTCATTCAACCCATTTCTGACAGTGTGCTTAATTTCTATGGTGTTTAGGCAGAGGCAGGGGTGGAGGTGGGTCAGGTCTCATTAAGCTAGAATGAATTAATTGCCTCTATCAATAGCTTGCAGCACTGTTCTCTTAATGACCAACCAATTTGTGTCTGGTTTTTCCTCACCTGTAGAGTTCTGTCAGTGGTGTGCTTAAAGTTTCTCATTCTCTTTTTTTTTTTAATTTAAAAAAAAAAATCTTTCATTTCTCACTCTGGCAGCAACATTATTGCCCAGCAATAATTCCAATTGTGGTTAAGGTTTTGATATTAAAATGGATTATCTATAAAATATGCATTGGGGAATGGGCCTTCCTGAGGATTTTTCTGTCAATTCTGAAAAAAGGCCTGGACTTTCTTCCCCTGAGACAATTGACATGAGAGAAGGGGAAAAAATCCTTGCTTTTAACAACAGGTCACATCAGGAATCAGGAGCGCTAAAATACGTTATTATATCAAGTTATTATGGCACAGGAGATCTTTGAGGCATATTTAATACTTCTTTTTTTTCCTGTCCGTGTGTGTTCCTGACACAAATCGTAGTGGGATGTGTATCATCATCACCAAAACTTTGCAAGGGCCAGTTCTTACATCTTTGGCTTCCAAAGGGTAGGGCAGCCCAGGACACCTCCGTGATCAATGTTTGGCGAACGTGGCTGAAACATGTTAACTGGCAAAATTTGCAGTGCTATAAATAGAGTAATAATAGCGTGTTTTTAAAATAGCAAATGTATGCTTTGACGGGTGTTAATTTTCCATCCGATCTCTGTGACACTCACCGTTTGGGTCTGTCCCCGCTGCCTTCTCCGGAGAGAATTCTTGCCCTATAGACCCAACCCTCAAAATCCATATTTGTGTAGGATTTCAGGATTGGAGCTTCTGGTTTCATTTTGTAAATTAATAGTTGATAAATGTTTCTGTGAAGAACGATTTTTTGATATTTGATAATGGAACCAGCTGGGGCATCGCGCTCGGGAAGAGCAGCGACTCCTGCAGAAACCTTTATGAGCCAGATCCTTGTTCCTCCGGGCGCTGCCCGACTGCCAACCCTTTGTCAACCATCTGCATCTAATCTTTGGCACACGGTTTGGAGACCATCTCTTATTTCAAGGCTTGATCAAATTATAACTTATTTATCCAAAAAAAAAAAAGAAAAAAAAAAAAAAGAGAAGATTTGTTTGTTGTCCTATATAGCATATACAACGGAAATGTTAAACCATCACTTTTCTGTAGAACCTTTAGACTCAGTTTTGTTCTCTTAAATTGGGGTTATCAAAGTGGGTGTTAGTACTGTAGTCAGCCTGGAAGAGTTGGTATAAATTGTGGCTGTTGAGATGAAGAAATGCTAGAAAAGTCCTTGAATAAAATGCCGTACTGATCGTGTGCTGCTGAGACTCTCCAAGCACAATTTGCACTTGGGCTTCATTCCAAACCTGTTAATGTGAGCTACAGAAGCCAGTAAAGTGATGTAATAGAAAACAGATTTAACCCTGTGTGCATCCTTATCCTACTCTGAAACAAATATTTATGTTAAATCATTTAAACCTTATTTCGTAGGGTGGCTGGCTAATTATTAAAATGAGGACAAGCTCAAAGGTCCAAGGTTGTATCTAAACCCCAGTATTTTTCCGTCTAGTGAAAGAAGGAAATAAATACTGCTCAGCTGTGGAAGTGCTGGGCTTGCATTAGCCGACCAACACGGAGTGTGTAGGAAGAGGGAGGCAGACAGTCTGCTGTGATTAAATCACTTAAAATAAGTATTGTTTTTTCTGAGGCAAGGAAGGCAGGAGAGCAGCATGGCTGGGTGAGGACCCTCCCGGTCAAGCTAAAGCTCAAGAAGGAAATGGGTACAGTGGAACCAGGGAGGTGTGTCCTGGGAGGGATATGGGGATGTGTAGGGTGGAGATCAGGAAAGGTAAGGCACGGTTGGAGCTGGATTTGGCAAGGGATGTGAAGAATAACAAGAAGGGCTTCTACAGGTATGTTGGTCAGAAAAAAGATTGAAGAAAACTTACTTCCTTCCATAAATAAAACAGGAGAACTAGTGACGTGGAGAAGGCTCAGGTACTCAATGATTTTATTAGCTCCCTTTCCACTGGTAGTCACTCTTCCCACTTCTCTCAAGGTGGGGACTGGGGGAATGAAGTCCTTCCCAGGGTAAGAGAAGATCAGTTTTGAGACCCCCTGAGGAAACTGCACGTACAAAAGTCCATGGGACCCAACAAGGTGCATCCCAGGGTCCTGAGGGAGCTGCTGTTGGAAATGCTGAGGGACTGTCCATCTCTCTGGAAAAGGCAGAAGACTTTGTACCAGGGCTTGTAGTGATAGGGCAAGGGGCAATGGGTTTAAACTGAAAAAGGGTAGATTTTGCTTGGATATAAGGAAGGAATCTTTTATGAGGATGCTGAGACGCTGGAACAGGTTGCCCAGAGAACTTCTGGCTGCCCCATCACTGGGAGTGTTCAAAGACGGGTTGGACCAGACCCGTCCTTTATTTTGGAGGTTTTATGAACACGCAGAGTGTTTGCTGCATTAGTTTGTCATCAGTGTTTTTGTAAAATCTCAAGGATTTCTTTCAAAGTCAAAGCGAATATTGTAAATGTGTTCGGTTAAAAAGAACTCATTTTTCTGCAAGTCTTTCTATAATTGCCTTCTACTTCTCAGTGACACATCTTGTTGTTCAAGTTTTTGAACTTGAACAGCAAAATGATTTGCATGCTGGCTTAAACTGGGGAAAAAAAAAAAGGTGGTTGAGCAACTACTCTATGGAAATTGAAAATTTGATACTACTTCTTCCCCCCCTTCCATCTGTTTGGAAAGTTATTTTCATGCAATTACATCATTTAAACTTTACATAAGGAATTATTGCAAACGATTCCTATGCGACTCTGCTTTTTGTTGCCAGTGTTGCTTTCTCTTTCACCGGTGCTTCATGCGTTTGCTCGGTGTGGTGTCTATATTGCCATCTATTGATGGCAGCAGAAGTGTGTCTGCAGGCATTGGGTAACCAATGGTATGACTGAATTACATTATTATTTTGTTAATAATACAGACTCTAGAGTTGGGAAAAAACCACCCCATTTTGTTTACATGAATGAGCAAGAAAGAGTAAATGCTATAAAATGAGAATAAAGCATAGTCGTCCTTACCTCCTTCTCCCCCAGTTTATGTACAGCACTTGACACACTTGCTCTACTCCAGGATTCAAATCCATGTTTTAATACCAACATTAAAAATTAGATCAAATATCTTTCATTTTAGCCAGTCAATCTCCTTTGTGGTTTTTTTTCCTGTGTCACAGGGTTAATATCGATGGGTTTGTACTGCCTGTAGTTCAATGCAGGTGGGAAGGGATATAAGTAAAGACAGGGAACAAATATCCCAGTATGCTAATTTTGCTTTCGGGACTTGTGATGATTGTGCCCATAGCCTGGTCTTACTTTATACCAATGGTGTGTATTTGTACCATCCTTTCAGTGTAAAGGGTTTTTTTTTGGTGTCCAGAAAAGGAGCTATTACAATTTCTAGCTTGAGTTGTTGATCACAGCATTTCTTTTATTATTAGCTACCTAAGACCATAAATCATTAAAGTGAAGACACTGAACTCATTGTCCGATGGATGTTTTCTTTGTAGGCTACGGAGAGTGAGATGGGAGACGTTGATTTAACAGGTCTTCCAGAAGCACCTGTGGACTCTGAAGATGAAGAGGAAGAAGAGGATGAAGATATTGACAGAACTTCAGATCCGCTTCTAGGGCGAGATGTTGTACGAGAGTGCCTTGAGAAAGAGCCTGCAGATAAAACTGATGATGATATTGGTGAGGAGGAAAAAAACCCAAAATCTTTATGTAAAACTATATGATAAAACATCTGTAAGAGAAGCATATCTGATTACTGTTCAATGAGTTAATGTTAAATGTATATCCTCCTAATTTTGAATGATGCCTTCCAGAGGTCGCTTTGCTCTAGTGACACTGTTAATTGAGTGATATCTCCTCTTTCTATCTGAGACAGTATTTCTTCTGAGGAACTAAGTATTTTAAAAAACAGTCTTGGAGATGCTTAAGATATTTAATATTGCGGTCATTGTATGTGTTGATAAACAGGAGGGGTAGGTAGCAAGGTGTGTTTTTGACTGCCTGAAATTGTTGGACTAGTTATTAAATGTCAAAGAGAATTTACTGTTACTGCCGTATAGATTTACTGAATTGTGAACTGAAAAACATCTAAGATGGAAATTATTTACTGCAGTGTTTAACTAGGAATTGGCATTAGTTAAATAGTAAAATTTGCACTACGCTATACTTCAGATTACTTCTCTAAACACTAGAAAAAAGCATTTCATGCTCCTATCAAGCTTATGATTACTGTACTGCAAGGGTATTTTTAATTTTTCTAAATGTTTGAAGCTAAAGTGCTTTTACACTGGAGCCAGGCTGCTGCCGTTGGATCAGTCGGAACACGACCGAGACCATAGAGCCCAGTTCTGGTTGTTGATGACAAAATGCACACTGGGCTCATTTAGCCCCAAGCACTAAAGGGATGGTAACACCACTGAGCTGTTTTCCCATGAATATAGCTGAGATTTAATATACCCGTGGAGGGGAAGGTATCTAAGGAACCCCTGGGCCTTGCAATCTTCTTACCAATGTTTCCTTTGTCTAACAGAGCAATTATTGGAATTTATGCATCAGCTCCCTGCCTTTGCAAACATGACTATGTCTGTGAGAAGAGAACTCTGCTCAGTGATGATATTTGAAGTAGTAGAGCAAGCAGGAGCCATCATACTTGAAGACGGCCAAGAAGTAAGTTACTGCTTGTAACCCAATTTGAGTGCTACAGGCACTGAAATTATAGGCCATATGGGTTATATATAGGTTTGTATCTGGGGGTGAAGGGCTGGAAAATCCATTTCCCATCTCTGTACCTCTCCCACACCTGAAAGTTAGAGAATTCTTCTCTCGCTGTGACCCATGTCCAAAACCCCCAAACCTCAGCCCATCCCTCTGGGAGATTCTGCCTGTGTTTTACTGTCTTGTTTAAGATTTCAACGTGGCCAAGTGTAGACATAACACAGCATTCAGTGTCTTGTTGTCAGGTAAGTTCTAACACTGGAGGAGTCCATTTCAAGGATTATTTATGGCATAGAAGAATACATCATTTCTATTGGTAAAATAACTTCTTATAGTGTATTTTTTTTAAAAAAGTACTAACATGAAGAGGTATCCTCACCCAACAGTGTAGGTATTATAACATGAGGGTCTAAATTAGGAGCAGTTTCCATACAGAGTCAGTGGGAGGAGAGAGATGTGCAAATTAGTGGTCAGGCTCCCAACGTGGGTGCTCCCAATCACTGTTTTGAAATCTCTGCCCTTGGATCGAGACATCTGGAATGGCCGTAGCAGGTCATCCCTCCAAGAGGACGAGGTAGACCCATCTCTGGTAGTGACCAAATGGGTACCCAGGGGACAAGTGTTCATTCTCACTGAATGGTATAAATATATTGCAGCAATTAGCCTGCTGATTAAAAAAGCAATCTATTCATCAGCATTCCTCCCTACTGAATTAGTTCTGAAATGAATGAAGAATGCTGAAAAGCGTTCTTGTTTCAGTCGTCTTTATTACTTGCCTTACAGTGCACATTTTTAGTGAATTAGATGTTGCAAAACTGTGGTGACAACAAACTGGAGACTGCAAGAATAAGCCTTTCTGAGATAAGAGCCTTGGAACAGCTTAGAAAAGTTGTTGAATTGGCTTCGCTTAATAAATTTGTTTTTTACTTCCTCTAGCTCGATTCTTGGTATGTTATTTTAAATGGCACAGTGGAAATCAGCTATCCTGATGGGAAGAGTGAGAGTCTCTGTATGGGAAATAGTTTTGGGATTACTCCCTCCCTGGACAAACAGTACATGAATGGAGTGGTCAGAACCAAAGTGGATGATTGTCAGGTAAGATAACTATTCGATACAACTACCTGGTATTTTTAAGCATCTAATAAAAGGAAACAGACTACTTGCATCTTAAGGGCAGGATATTTATTCCAGGAGCAGGAAAAAGGAGGTTGCTGTTTTGTAGGTGGAGGGCTCTGCTGGCGTTGGGTTAGTTGTGTGCTCTTCAGCAGCTGAGATTTATTTCACGTGAGAAATAGGAACTTTGATTTATGCTGAAACATAAGCTTAGTCCACCCCAGTCACGCTCTGTATGTGATGGACATGCAGCAGGAACAAATAAACAGAAAATATCCATTTCCACTTCTCACAGGCTTTGTCCTCTATATGTTTAGCCCATTTCAGCAACCTTTTGGAGATGTGAGAATGTGACTGGTTCTATTTTTCTTCTATTTCTTGTGTAGCTGGGCAGAACAGGGTGGGGTGGGTATCAGATTGTGTTGAAGCAGCCCAGAGATGGGGCTACATTCATGGTTTGGGTATTTATTAACAATCCCATGTTGTTTGGGGGCAGTTTGTGTGTATAGCCCAGCAGGACTACTGGAGGATTCTGAACCACGTGGAAAAAAACACTCACAAAGTGGAGGAAGAAGGAGAGATCGTTATGGTAAAGGAGCACAGGGAGCTGGATCGCAGCGGAACCAGAAAAGGACACATAGTTATCAAGGTGAATTTCTTTCTATGCTTTCCATCAATCTATTGAACCTTTTTTATTAGTGAATAAATGCAATTTTGATTTGAACCTAGAATCTGTCTCGGCTCAAAAATTTGATTGGAAGGATTTTATATTATTTTACAAGTGTGTTTTCATCTATCTATTAATATTAGACCTCTTCAGCACGTATATTGGGTTTTGCTTTGGGAGCACCCTTTGTGCATCTTTATGTATTGGCCTGTTTTTTATAATCTGGGTGAAGAACTTTAACTGTTTATTAAAAATAAAATTAAGGGAAGTTATTAGTTGTTCTAGCCAGATATTACCCATGCAAAACACTTGGGCTGAGAGAGGCAGGAAGATTTGATTTAAACACGTTTGTGTGTTTTCTCCTGAGTTTGCCAAAACTGAAATTGGAGAAAGGATTATACTGATCACGTGTTTTTATGTCAAGATACTCTCTAGAGAGAGGTAGTGACGAGAGATACCAGTTACTTTTTGCATTTAATTTTGAAGGCAACACCCGAGCGACTCATCATGCACTTAATAGAAGAACATTCTATTGTGGACCCAACCTACATCGAAGATTTCCTTTTAACGTACAGAACGTTTCTAACGAGCCCCCTGGAAGTTGGAAATAAACTCTTGGAATGGTTCACAGTGGACAGCCTCAGAGATAAGGTTGGTTTGAGTCTGAGATATTGGTGTTTCTGGGGAAGAAAAACTCCAAATTGATTCCTTTTGGTGTTGCTGATGAACTGGGATTATGCTCCAGCCATTTTATATGAACTATTTGAAAGCAAAGTGTTCTTCACCTGTATCAAGAAAGGTTTGTATGTGTGTACTGTACTGTCATAAATTCAGTATAACATTGTTTCTCTTCTGCAGAATGGTAAATGCTGTTTTCTATTTAATTTAAAGATGTAAATGCCAACCTCTGAAATCCTTTTTCACCAGAAATGCAGAAGAGTTGTGTTCGTGATCTCTTGGACATACCATCCTTCTTTTCACAGCCGTCTTGTGCTTGTCTTCCAGCTTTTTCTGCCGTAGAACTTTTCAGTGTATGAGCATGTTTTGTTTGAGCAGCTTATTACGAACTCTGTACTTAAAATAAACTCTGCTCAAGACAGGTGCAGTTGATAAAAATACTTCCATAAATAGAATGAGGTTCAACTCCACGTGACTGTATGTACGTACACGTGAAAAATGTTCGTGGTCTGGAACTTGTATCCATGTCCAAGTTGTTGAAAATTCTGGCAGTGAAATTCTTCGCCAGCGGTTTTATGTCTTCTACCTCTGAGCTGAAGGAAACCCAACAGACTATCGAAACGCTGTAATTTTTTTTGTGTAGGAAATTGTCTGGGGTCTTTTGCTGTGGTTACTGCTTCTCTTCTTACCTTTTTCCGTGCTGTGCATTTTGACAACTGCTGTTTTTTTAAGAAAAGGAAAGTAAAAAAACCAGCATACAACTGTCTCAGGAAATTGTTTATTTTTAGAAGAGAAACTGCTGTAGATTAACCTTTTTTATAAGATGGATGGATAAAGTAGTCGACAGACTGACTTTATCATAAATGATAGTAGCTCTGTAGCATGCACAAAAGCAACTTGAAGATTTAGGTAAAAGTTCTTAAAGCATTTTATTATCATAATGTTCTTCTGAGAACTTTCTGTAAGGAGATCATTAGGATGCTTTAAAAAGATAAGTTTTATAAACACAAGGAAGAGTTGACTGAAGATGGATTTGTGCACCAGGAAGTACCAGGTGATTTAGCCAATTAGGTATAAAAACATTTAGTTTTTCTATTTTTCATTTGTTTCCACAAGTAAAGGAAACAAGAAGGTGATTTCAAGTGTAAATGTCTTCTGCTTCTGCTTGTTAACAGATGCAGTGATCTGTCGTGTGTTATTCTGCCATGTCCTTGTATTCTTCTTTGCTTTTAGGTTAAAGCCTATAGGAGAAGAATCATAGCTACTTTTATAAATACATAATTATATTTCTTTACAGGTCACCAGAGTGGTCTTACTGTGGGTGAACAATCATTTTAATGACTTTGAAGGAGATCCTGCTATGACTCGGTTTCTGGAAGAGTTTGAAAAGAACTTGGAAGATACGGTAGGAGCAAAAAAGAACTGTCATACTTTCTAATATTACACATTTTCATTTTCCAGTGTTATGAGTGAGTAACACATCGTAGTCTGCAAGTCTAACAGTTGATAAATGAGTTTTAACATGGACATTTTCATTCTTAATTATATATTTAGATATAAAGCCCATATAATATAGTACATATGGCAGTTTATATATGTGGTTTTGCATTACTGCAAAAGAGGACAAGGTTTATTTGGAACGATTTGGGCGCACGGCATCAAAAGTCCTTTTTCTGGCACTTGGGGTGTTTTTCACAACTGTTTTTCCATTTCTAGTAAAAGAAACATTACGTTCCATTTTATGTCTTCTCCCTTACAGAAAATGAAAGGACATCTCAGATTGCTGAATATTGCCTGTGCTGCCAAAGCGAAATGGAGACAAATTACCCTGCAAAAACCTTCTAGAGATTCGCCGCTGTTTTTCAGCCTCCTCGGAGGCAGCGACAAGGGCTTCGGTATTTTTGTAGAGACTGTGGAGATGGGCAGTAAAGCAGCAGAAGCTGGACTTAAGCGTGGTGACCAGGTAAAAAGAATAAAGCTCACTTAAGATATTCTGGTTCAACCAAATGTGGTCTTCTCAACAAAAAGAATATGCTCCTTACTAAAAGCATTCTATTGTGAGTGCCACAGTTTGGTTTCAGTTTACATGTGTTAAATGGGTTCCTATTAAATAATTTTCAAAATATTTAAAGTATTTAAGTGTTTCAAAAACAGAAAGGGAAAAGAAACCAGTTGTGGTTATTGTAGGAGACTTTCTGGTTGGAGATATGGTTACACTAAAGCCATCGGCTGGTTTTGTTGGATTGATTCCCACCTTGTGTGAATCATCCCACTGGGGCTGGTGGAGCAATGACAGTTCACACCAGGTCAATCACAGAATGGTTTGGGTTGGAAGGGAACTTAAAGATCACCCAGTGCCACCCCCTGCCCTGGGCAGGGACACCTCCCACCACA
>JAOXJM010000052.1:42034658-42051262 GCA_026413425.1 Tringa solitaria
AACTCTCTCAGCCCCCCCTCCCAGCAGAGGGGCTCCAGCCCTCCCAGCATCTTTGATGTAATCTCAGTTCTGCTGTTCATGGTCCACCGTTTTTGATTTGGGTGCAGTTTCTAATTGTTACCACAGAAAATACATTTGTTTAAAGCATTTCTCAGGTGGAAATGGAGGTCCTGGCTTGTTTACTGGGTATATCCTCACTGACGTGATGAAAATAGTTACTTTACAAGGAATGTTTTCATTCTACAAGTGCTGTAAAGACGATATAATAACTTCTGGAAAGTTCTTATTGTGCCTGTATTATCACCTTTATATTTGTAAGTCTGCCATAAACAGTTGTTCTCCTAAGAGTCCAATTTTTATTTCTTCTTAAAGATAATGGAAGTAAATGGGCAGAATTTTGAGAACATTACCTTTGCAAAAGCTCTGGAAATCCTAAGGAACAACACTCATCTCTCCATTACTGTAAAAACAAACATTTTTGGTGAGTAGACTTTATACATGGGGTATTTTTGTGCATGTGCAGAAAAACTCCGGTCTTTGTGGCTTTAGAAGCGCAATAAGATTCCACCTTTTTTTTTTTCTTTTATTTTTCCCCCTGACTCACTCTAGGAGTGACAAGTTGTGCCCAAGTCCCCTCGTTGTGCCTCCGTTTGCTCCGAGAAGTTCTTGTGTGCCAAGGGCTGCAGAGCTTTTACTCCCCGAGAAATCCTCAAACGACTGTTTAAGCGGCTTTACTGTCCCTTCACGCGATAGGGCTGAAACACAGCCAGGGGATCGGGGCCAAAACGGGGGTTTTTTTGCCAAGAAACAGGAAAAAATCCCAAACTGGGCCTTTTTGTAAAACTCTTTATAATGGCTACAGGAACGATAGGATAAATTGCCTTTATATCTACAACTGAAAAGGGGATATAAAAAGCAGCGTGACATATAAATGTTGGCTTTTAATTGTCAACGTGAATATAAACACATAAATACCTCTTTAAAAATCTCAGTCAAACCATCTGTTCTTTTTCCATAATCCTGTTCAGGCAACAGAATAACCACAGCAACAGAAAGAACCAGGCGCTGCACAGGAGAGCAGCGATGGTCTCCTTTTCTTCCTCCAGTTACCGGCCCTTGTTCACTCTTGTTTTTCTTTTAAATTATTATTTTCTGTTTGTCACTGTGTGGGTAAAAAGTTTCAAGATCCTAGAAGTTGCTTGTTGGCATAATTAAAAAAAAAAAAGCAAGCATAAAGCAGCCACAGTAACCGGTTGGTACAGACTAATGTGAAATCACATGAAATAAAGCACAACTGCAACTTCTTTTGTATTGTAAACGTAAGCACCGTACCTTTAGGAGTGGATTCTAAGCTCTTCTCTTCCTGGTACCTGATAGAATTTCAAGGTGATGCCTCTGATGTGTTTTAATGAATTCATGTCTTGAAGCTTTTTTCAACAGTGTCTTTTTAATTGGTGTTGACAAAGAGCAATTCCCGTTCTTATGAGAAGGCTTGGAGCCTTAAATTTTATTACACAGCAAAAATACACAATTTTTCTGGGACTTTCTATAAAGTCCTGATTGCCTTGCACATAGGGGCAATCACAGAAATTCACTCTGTGCAGTTCTGCATTCTCCCAGTAGCACCATGTTTTTGACAGAAAATACTGAGTTTCTGACTTGAGTGATTTAAAAAGATTTTAAAATATTTTTGAAAAATGTAAAAAAAACCCCAAACTTATCAATTGTATTGATAAACAATTTGAAGAATTTGTTTTCACCTTTAATATGTGGGAAGAAACACGAAGAACATAAACACTGCCTTTTCCATGGAATTATATCCTGGGATGTGACAGTATTGGACCAGCTGGGTGTGATAAATGCAATGGGAAATTTGATGCAGCTTCTGGACAGTGTTACTAAAAAAAAACAAAAGCTGTTTTGGAAAATATCAGTCTGTCTTGTAGCTATTCTTGAGAAAGCATCTGCACGCCATTGCCTAAAAGATGCAGACAAGAAAGTCAATAGATACATAAAGCTAATTGCCATGAATGCAATTTTTCTTGATTTATCTATCCAGTAACGATATAGTGGGTCTATGAAATTTGCTGTGATAGGTGCTGATTTCAAAAGTAGCTGGGAGAACTCTGCTATGCAGAATGTTTGATGGTTTTCATCGAACACTTAGGGCTTACTCTTTCTCCCGAGATAATGAAAGCGCCACTTAAATGGGAAAAGACCCCCACTTTTAGAATCCAGATGAAAATGCGGTGTAGTGCCTGGTTTGTAACTCTTTCATTCGCTTTTTCTGCAGGGATACGGGAAGAGAAAGGTTTGAGGGGGGTGGAAAGGAATTTAGTGTGAAGTTTGAAGTGTGCAAAGGTAAATCACAATGACTGTATCTTCTCTTGCAGTGTTTAAGGAGCTGCTCTGCAGGATAGGGCAAGAGAAGAACGGAATTCCACATATTCCAAAGATTGCGGAAAAGAAAAACAACCGTTATTCCATCCCAGATATGCCTGGAGATGTGGAACAGATGTTTCCCCGAGAAAAGGCAAACAAGAAAATGAAAGCAAACACTGTATCTGGTGGGAGAAACAGGATCAGGAAAATTTTAGACAAGACCCGATTCAGCATCTTGCCTCCAAAACTGTTCAGGTTTGTCAGACTTTTGTGGTCAAACACTAATTGTTCCATATTAAATTGTCATATTTTATTTTCTTGTTATCTTCAGTCATGTTGCTTATGGTTTTAAAAAAAGTGCAACAAATCTGACCCATAAATGCAGAATAAGACCCAAAATATCTCTTCTCTCCCATTGAATGCTTTCAAATCTGCTTTTTCTCCATCCTTGTGTTGAAGGCCAGTCTACAAGGTGTAATTAAACACCTGAGTGCCGTTTTTCTCAGTTTCATTCATCCTGAGGTGAATAGAAGGAGTTTTTTGCCTGTAATTGACCCGAGTGTGTTTTGCAGTGACGGTAGCGTGAGCCAGTCGCAGGACGACAGCATCGTGGGGACGCGGCAGTGCAGGCACAGCCTGGCCATCATGCCCATCCCGGGGACACTCTCCTCCAGCAGCCCCGACCTGCTCCAGCCCACGACGAGCATCCTGGATTTCTCTAATCCTTCAGGTAAGCTTGATTTACGGGATGATTACAAGGCAGCTGGTTCAGGGGCAAAATTACATCTTTTACCAGCATCAAACGTGTCGAGGGCAGTTACCGATTTATCTTGTGGCCCCGACAGGTCCAAACTGGAGATTGCCTGAAAATCCAAACTGCCTCAATCTCTCTTGCCCTTTTGTAATGTGAAACTTAACTTTTTTACAAAGATATGCATTTTTCCACTTCAGAGTGTATATGATTTACTGGGGTTCACCAGAGCTCTGGTAGAAGCAGGTTGTTCTTGGCTGCACCTTTCTCTTCCCGATACCAGCTCTCTTGCTGATTTCATTTGTCTGTCAAGCTCTTCGAATTTACATTTCAAGCAGAAAAACTTCGGACTGCCATGGTACCAACACAGTGATATTCAAGTTTTACAAAAAATTAAGTGTATTCAACTGTATGTCTGAACAAAATGAAAAATGCTTTGAGATGTGTAGTCTACACTTGTTTTGCTGTTCCTGTAGGAATAGAGTTTCAGGGGTGGCTGCAGGAGGTATTTGTTGTTATCTGCAGCTGCCTGTAAAGATGGCAAGTCAGAATCATGTCTCCCTATTTCAAGTGTAAGTTCTGTGCATAATTATATGTTCTGGGAAGTGCCTTCTGGCTATGACTTACGTTTGTATAAACTTGTAGATTTCCCCTTTAAAAGGGATGTACAGAGATAGAACCGATCAAGTGCATAAACATCCATAGCAAATGAGTTCCCTTTTTGCTGCAAATCCAGGTCTGTGCTGCCTGTGTGAGAACTACACACGTGTTCTCTAAGAATCTTCATTTGATATTACACAAGTTGCTGCTTGATATGAAATGTGGATAACTAGTCCTTACCTTTAAGTTTACCATAACAAATACGCTGTCATTTTTGAATGGCAGAGAGAAGCAAAATATTTCTGACAGCGTACTATGTGCTCTTGATAAGTTTTGTAAACATCTTGATTTGCTGTTGACGCAGTTTTTCTCTTTTTTTTCCCGCCGGCAGCTGTTGGGTTTTACTGTAAGTATCCCACTGTAAGCATCCTGAAAACCTTACTATTGCATGGCTTTGCCTGTTGAACTTAACACTGCCAGGGGATTAGTGTTAGGGCTGGGTAACCTTCCCTTTGATAAAGCCAGCCCAGAGGTGGCCGTTACGGGCACAGCACTGGGCTGAGCTCTGCCAGGACTTGCAGTTTATTCCCCTTTCTGCCACTGAGTGACTTCGGCAGGTCCCTTCCCTCCTCTGTGACCTTGCTTTAAAGGAATGAGGTTGCTTGACGTCCCTTTTATAGAAGTTTTAGATGATAACATACTTTGATACTTAGGTTTTTTTCTTCTATTGGACACTATAACTAAAACTTTGTGCATGCAAAATTGTTCTGTGTTGTAGCCACAAGCTGCATCATGCATAGGAAAAGAATTTTTATTAATATTTACCTGCTTGAAAGCAAAGACCATGAAGATAGACACATGTTTGTAATAGAAGTTTCCATCACCCATCACTTACAGGTTCCACTGTTTGTGTTGCATGGCGATTTTTATTTTTTTTTCCCAAATTACGTTTCAGTTTCAATTTTATACCTTGAGTATATTCTAATTTTTAGTGAAATCAATACCAAGATGTGGATCTTTGACTCTTCCGTTGATTTATTATGATTTTTATGAGTGCAGCCATTTCCCAAATAATTCAGCGTGGCGTTCTCACTACCTTCACTCTGAAATGAGTACATAATATTTATTGTTCCCTTTTATTGCCCCCATTCATGTATGCGTAGAGCTTTTCAAATTCAACTACTCCCCAGCTATTGATGTGACTCTTCTGGCAATGTGATAACTCATAATAAAGAAACTGTTCGTAGGGTTTGTTTTCAGTCAGAATTTTTTCTGATGCCGCCTTTCCTCTCATTTTCCAATTTATTTAAAGTTGCTGTTGAGTTTTTTTTTTTTTTTTTCTTCCAATGGGGGTAAAATTTTGGTGCAGAATCATAAATTACTTGCTTACTTTTTGCGCTGAAATTCCTGCTCCTTGCCCCCATGACACCAGTAAGTCCTGATGCAAGTAAAGAGTAACCCCAAGGTCACTGTCCTTTAAAAGAGATCTTCATTTCTTCCTTGGGCAGTGGCTTTTGATAGAGAAAAAAATCAATGTGTAGGCGATGGGGTAAGCAGCACGTGAAACTGGGTGCTCAGAGGAAGGAAGCTGGAAGGACTGGGATGCGCAGCCCAGCAGGACGAGTCTCCTGGGAGAAGTGGGAGATCCCCCGGGCAGAGGGACACCCTGTCACTCCCTGTCCTGGGGCATCCCCTGGGTGGCAGCTCACACACACAAATCCACAGATTGGGCACTCAGTGCTGAGGGTATTAAAGGCTGGTGGGGAGGCTGTTGGGGTAGGATCAGCCCCTTCACTCCCTGGGAATCTCTGCTGTGGGAGTTACTGGGTTTGGAATAGCTCTTGGCTGGGGGGGGGCTCTGGGAGCCTCCCACCTTCTCAGGTTTGCAGAAAACTTGGGAAGTTTTAGTCTTCAGAGCTTTGGGAGAGGGGAAAATAGAAAACTCTGCTTCCTTGAGTTTTCAGTTAGTGTGTGCTCTGACTCTTGATGGTTTGGTGTTTTTTTTTTTAACTCAATCAGTTTTATTTTGAAAAATCAAGCTTTCTGTAACGGCCAATGGAGTGAATTATTTCCCATCATCAAGCTGTAGATTAAAAGTTTGTTTCTTCAGATACTTATTTCCTGCTGCAGGCTGCCTCAGAGTAAAGCTGAGTTCTCTAATGCACTTATAATACATAAAATGTGCTATAAATGAGTTCACCAGCCAAAGAATTAACTGCTGGCAGCAGCTTATCTCCTTCAGGGTGAGAGAGGGAGTGTAAAAGTTTGCAGCTAGTCATGGGAGCAACCAAATCTCCTTTCCTCTTCCAGTCCTCCTGCCTTCCACACGTGCTCGGCGGTGGCTTCCCGTCCCTGGGAAGAGGGACCTGGCCCTCGCGTTGCTGCTGGCTCTGGCAAAGACAAAAGAGCCAAAGAGGGAACGATGCTGCCAAAGTTTTTGAGACACACTGAGAAGGACAATCTCCAGCTCAGTCATAGATCTAGATGTCTTGTGCTTTGATTGTGGCCGCAGGATAATAAGTAAATTAATTCAGTTGTGGAAATGCAGAGAGGAGAAGAGTTATCTTTTTTTTTGTTTTGTTTTCCCCTCTCAAAGTTAGGAAAAAGGACTGAATACTTTAAGGAATAATTACCAAGTCCAGCATGGCTTTTTTTCTCGCTAGCTGTTTGTTTTCTGGCTATCAAATGACACAGTAAATGACCGTGTGTCATTTCAAGGGAAGAGCGGCTTCATACCTTACAGGCGCTGGTCTGTTATTTCAGATATCCCGGATCAAGTAATCAGAGTTTTCAAAGCGGATCAGCAGAGCTGCTACATCATCATCAGCAAAGACACTACAGCGAAGGAGGTGGTGAGTCACGCCGTCCACGAGTTCAACCTGACGGGAGCCCCCGAGACCTACTCCCTCTGCGAAGTCTCCGTCAGCCCCGAGGGGGTCATCAAGCAGCGGAGGCTCCCGGATCAGTTCTCCAAGTTGGCAGACAGGATTCAGCTCAACGGACGGTAAATGGGCCCTCTTTGGGCTTTCGGTTTGGATTTATTTGGTTTCTAGGATTTATACATCGGGAAGGGACATTTTAATTAAAATAGACAGGTATCTATTAGAAGAAGGAGCAAGCGAATGGCAGGAACTTTCATTTCCCTCTTTTCTTCCTTGTTTCACCTTCCTTTTCTGCACCCAAAAAGCCCCTCCCCAAATCTCCAGCCAGATTGCCTGATGACAACTAAATTTAGCAGATCAGGATAATTTATATAGTGGCTTACACTTAAAAAAACTCTATATTTATTCCGACACTTTCCACATGTGCTTCAGGATTAAAGCATACAATTAATTTCTTTCTCAGGGATGTCCCGTTGCGATGAACTGATACTAACCTGAGATAAATTCTTCCATTCTCCTGTAAACTGTTACGAATGTTTCTGAAACGTTAAGTGCTTCATTTTTATCTGATCCGCACCAGAAGAAAGTTTATTAAGTAAAAAGTTCTTTAGTCTTCTTTGCTAGGCAACAGAGGGAATTTATGAGGAATAAACTTTTGTATATCTGAAAGGGATCTGCCTGGGACCGTGGAAATGAATTTTCCAGATACATTTTCATTTCCTGAATGCTATGTGCTTCATGTAAATATTAATATGCCACACTAAATTTATATAAGAAACCACACTAGATTTGTGTAAGAAATGGAGAAGTACATTAGCAGGGGATTTCTCAGGACTAATGTGTATTTAAAGTGTTATTTCACTGTTGAATTTACAAATGGAAAAGTAACGGACCTTTTTCTGAAGGTGAAAGCTACGGCGTGTTACGGTGTGGAGTGCAAAAAATATTAACAAAGAGGTAGATTAAAAGAGCTTTTGATATTTTATTTATTTATTTATTTATTTCAGTGTAATGGTGGTGTTTTATAGTAGCTGAAGTACGAGGTTGTGCTCTCCCTTCTTGCCCCTTCCTCGGTGTTGTCAACAGTAACGTGGGAAGACCCTCGTGTTGACGCCCCGCGGTGTCAGTAGAGTCGCGTTGAGCAGAGCAGTTCAATGTCTTTGCCTTCACAGGCTCTCTGAAGAGCATCTCTAACATTTTACTGCAACTCTTGTTCTCTAGGTATTATCTGAAAAACAATATGGAGACAGAGACCTTATGTTCAGACGAGGACGCTCAAGAGCTGCTGAGGGAAAGCCAGATTTCCCTCCTACAGCTGAGCACCATCGAGGTCGCCACTCAGCTTTCCATGAGGGACTTTGAATTATTCCGCAATATTGAGCCCACGGAATACATCGATGACCTTTATAAGCTGGACTCCAAAACGGGAAACGCTCACCTGAAACAGTTTGAGGATGTCATCAACCAGGAGACGTTCTGGGTTGCCATGGAAATTTTAGCCGAGCCCAACCAACTCAAAAGAATGAAGATCATTAAGCATTTCATTAAAATCGCCCTCCACTGTCGAGAGTGCAAGAACTTCAATTCCATGTTTGCAGTTATAAGGTAAAATACTTCCATTTGTCCGATCTGATTTGTGCTGGAACAGGCAATTCTGTTCATCTCAATGGAATGAAAAGCAATAGGTGTCTCCTGGGCAGATCACCGCTGCTGCCGGTGGTTTTAAGGGAATTACCAAGCTTTTCAGGAGCCAGACTGTACAAAGAGGTGTTTTGTCGCTGCCGTCTTTGCCTTCCTCAGCCTCAGAAGTTCAGTCTTATTGCAGTGGGTGATGTGACCATCTCTTCTCTAACTGTTCCCTGGTGGGAAAGAGGAGATTTGGACAAAAGCTCTGTTTGACTAATGAACTTCAGAAACCTGCCTGAACATTGCTGTCATTTGCCGAGATTCTGGCACCCAATTTCCCTTTTTTTTTTTTTCAGTCATTGTTACTTTTTCAGTGTGCACTGAGTCAGATCTGCGATGATGAGATTACTTTATTTCTTCCTTTCATTGTGAGGACTTCCTCAAATCAGTCTTGTTTTAGTTTAATTTTCCTTTTCATTCTTTCCTGTCATCTACGTGCTTCTCTGTTCTTTTTCTCTCTTCATTTGCACATTTAGAATTTCTCTTCCGATTTATACTAGATGCTTCTACTTTAACAGTGTGAGTTCAGCATTTCCTTTACTTGCATTTATGTTATACCCAGGTTTTACTGTGATTCATCAGACAAAGATCTGGATTCATGCTGTATCCCAGCATCAGCACTGTCTTTGAAAATGCCATTTTTGAATAGTTTTTCCACATCTAGCCAGTTTATCAAATGTTATGGCTTCTGTTTAGTCACACATTAAAGAATTCATGAATTTCCTTATAGGATACTTGGGGCTGTGGCTGCTCATCACGTGGTGAATACACATGTGGATACTGAATCTAATTTCTATATTCTCCTCCGTGATTTCTCATGGTTTATTGTGGGTGGAGAAATGATTCTTCCTACTTCTCAGTTAAGTCTAATCGGGCCATGGCTGAAGTGGTCTTTGGTCCAAAAAAATAAAAAAGCAGCAAATAAATTGACTTTTGTTTCACCCTTAGTTCCAGAGGGATATGTTTCTGTTGGCGTATGCCGCGGGGGTTCTCTTTCACTGCGTATCAATACGATGCCATATGTTCCATGAAACGGGAAGATCACCAGCCTCATGGAGCACGGGAAAGAGGAGCTGTCTGGTGGCATTTGTTTGATGTTTCAACTGAAAGAAGACTTTGTGCTTTGACAATAGCATGGAGAGAAATCTGTAATAAAAAAATAAAACAAAGAGAAAATAAGCATTTCAAGCTTTGAAAATGAGGAAAAAAAAATCTTCTTACAGTGGCAAATGGGATAATTTTTGGATTTGTTAGTGAAGAACAGGACTTTCCAGTTCTGCAGCTACAAGGACTTTACAATCATTGCAAAATTTTGAGCAAAATTGGTGACAAATTATGATCGGGAGGGTGGATATATTTCATTTTTTAAATATTTTTTTTAATTGCAGCCAACTAATTCTGGATATAGTTTTACTTACTGAGAATGAGGGCACAATAACAAGCTTTAGCATATTTCTGCTTCTGATTCCTCAGTCTGTTGGTGCTCGTTTACAAATGCTCCAAACATATTCCTCTTAAATCTTGTGCTTTCCCTGGGGATACTCCCTGTGCTCTTCTCGCTGAGGTATTCTCCTCAGTCATTCCTCACCCTTTTTTGTCCTTATTGTGGGGTGCATTTTTACAGGAGAAGCAGCAATTCTTAAATTCACTGGGCATCAGGGCTGTGTTACAGAGAGGTTCTTTTGGGGAATTGGTACCTTGGAGATAGGAAACGGTTCTCTCTTCCACAGGCTGAGAGGAGTGAACAGCAGAGATTTCTCGTGATGAGCTTGCAGCCTGGTGTTCGCCCAGCTTTCCGGTTCACCTTGTGAAAGCTATTTTTAATCCTTAAAACAAACCCCCCAACCCTTTACTTTGTTATGAAAGGGGACGATTCCGCTAACAGCTAATAATGAAGTGTATCTCCCTTGCAGCGGGTTAAATCTAGCACCGGTAGCGCGTCTCAGAGGCACCTGGGAAAAGTTACCGAGCAAGTATGAAAAGCACCTCAGAGACCTTCAGGATCTCTTTGATCCATCTCGAAACATGGCAAAATACCGCAACATCCTCAGCAGCCAGAGCATGCAGCCTCCCATTATTCCGCTTTTTCCCGTTGTCAAGAAGGATATCACCTTTCTGCACGAAGGTAACGTCAAACACAGAGAAATAATAAACTAAGAATTGAATATACTTTAGCCCTTTCTTCAGTGCTGCGTGATTCAAGAAACGTCTAAAAGAAGCTGCCACCAGTGGGGTGGTTTTTGATGCATCCTTTGTAGGAGGAAAATAAAACAGAGCTCTGAATGCATGATCTTAGACGAAACTTAAGAATTAATGTATATTTTTAATGCTTTAAAAGCACTGCTTAGTCTTTGTCAGCCGTCCTAAGGTTTAGGATGGAGGAGTAGGTGAGTGTGTGAACTGGCACTTACACTACTTCAAATCTATTTCTCTTACAACAATTTGTTGCTGCGATGTTTCTAGGTTTTCGTTCCGTGTTGTGGCTTTCAGACAGCTTCGATGATCCAACACCTCCTACTCCTGCTTTCAGCATTTTCAAGGGGTTTTGTTTAAACATTTCAATTTTTTTTTTTCCCCTTTTACACAACATTCTGTTCAGGCCTTAAGCATTTCCAAAATATGCCCAATTCTTGGTTGTGGTGTTTCAGAACTATTTGAACTCCTTTCAGAATGTGAGCATTGTTGATGTCAGTTCCGTATTTATATTAATTTAACATTTATGCCAGTGAATTTAGAGATAGTTCACTTTCCTCCTACTAATTCCTGTCACTCTAGAAATAGATGAACAAGAGCAATGCTGAGTAGTCTGGGCCCGATTGTCATTTGTGTTTTGCCAGAGTTTCCTATTTAGTTTCTAGTTTGATTTAAGTTTTGTTGATGGAGAGGCAGGAGGGAGGAAGGGTAATGTGAGGGACTTAGAAAGACATTGCTCATAGAAAAAGGTATTTCTTATTTTTTTTTTTTATATGCGTGTGTGTTTGGATTATGCAGGAAATGACTCGAAAGTGGATGGCCTGGTAAATTTTGAGAAACTTCGAATGATTGCCAAAGAAATTCGCCAAGTTGTCCGAATGACCTCAGCAAACATGGATCCGGCCGTGATGTTCAGACAAAGGTGTGCAATTTAGAAAGGCAGTAAGCCCAAGGGTGTCTCGAGGGTCGGGAGCTGGGGCTGTGTGTGCATCACTATGTTAATATCTCATCGTGTGACTCTACTGTTGCCATTGGTCATCAGAATCACAATCTCGATCAAGTTATGGCACTGCAGTAGGTGCCTTCAAGACCTGCTTTTAATGACTACTAAACCAGTTTGTTCTCTTTAAAAAAGCAAAGAAGTATAGGCTCTGATTTTAATGATTCCGATTTAAGCTAAATGAAATGTTAGTAGAGTTCTAGGAGAGGTATAATATTAGAGAGGAAATCATATGTATATAAAAAAAGCACCTAAATCACCCATCTATAAATCTGAAATGTTGCTTCAAGACATAACTCCACTGATAATATATTAAAACCAAACAAAATATTTTTTTATTTGTTCTAAGCACACTTGCTCCACCGATGTAACAATGATCTTTAAGGTCCCTTGCAACTCTATGATTTGATATGTTCAGACTCTAAGCAGGTGGAGGGTGTTTTCTTCTTTTATTTTTTCTTTATTTTTGTTTCTTTTCTGATGCAGAATATAATCAGGCTCTGTGTTAGCAAACTGCAGAATAAAAGCACTACACCTTCTACTCTGGCGCTCTTTAGCTCCAGATTCTATTTAGTGGAACTAAATAATTTCCTGCATCTATTTGCTTCCCACTGACTAAAAGCCTCGGCGACTCCGTGGTGTCCGTGCAGGGTCCTGGTGCCCGGAGATCCCTGCGAGAAGGGTTTGGTTGCCCTCTCCTTGTGCTCCTAGTTTGCCTCTCGGGGGCCAGAAAACAACCCCTGAGGATACAGTTCAGGGGGGAAATTGGTGACAAGATTTAATTACATCTGTGCAGTGTAAGGAAATAGTGTATGGCAGGATACGGGGTATATAGCTATATATATATTTAAATATAAAAGAGCACAGAGATTTGGTTCCCTGTGGCCATCCAACAGTCAGGAAATTGGTCCAGTTGAGCTTTGAGACAAAAATATCAGATCCCTTGTTAACATTTTAAGATGGATTCCTTTCAAAGTGGACATTCACCTTCATACTACCAGAATTAGCAAAATTTCCTTTTTACCATGAAGTTATAAATCTACTTATTGATAACTTACAACTGTTTTTCAGAAACTTTGAAATCAGTTTATACACAAATTTCCCTGATGCCCCGTGCACTTTCTAGAACCTAAAGAAGTGTAGTCATTAAATAAATTTAATAGTAATTACTTACCTTCGGTAGTTTGTCAGAATTACAGAACACATTTTAATGACTGTAGTTTAAAATATACCCACTGACGTAAAATGCTCAGGCATCAAATATTAGAGATAGTGCCAAAGATTAAAAGAACATAATTCCGTGTTTTCACATCATTTCTATTCATTTCCATTGCCTCTGGTGTTTGATCTATCAGTTTTTGTTATGAAGCACCAATAAATGCTTTTGAAGAAGATTAGAAATGAGCAAGAGAAGATGTTTGTTGGTGGTAACCTGAGGCTCGCCGGCAAGTTCATTACTGATTAATAGAGAGTATCTAATTTTAAAGTGTGTATTTGGGAACTGGCTTGTTTTCCAGCGAGCAATCAAGGGAGAACAACATCAGAAACGTGAATATTGATGATGATTTCTCACACACTCAGTGCAGTCCTACTGCAAAGAATAAATTAATTTAATCACACTTGGTGCAATATGAATAAGTTAAAACAGTTTTTGCTCCCTCCATCAAAATTGAATTTGATTTATGGGAAGCACTTAACAGGACAATTTAATGTGAGTTTGCTCTTTAAATTCATAGGTTTAAACTTAAAAATAAAAAAACTGATAGATGTTCTTCCATGTTAAAAGTATTTGAGCAAGTCCTGCCCTCGCATTCCATTAAAACATTGTGTTATTGTTTGAGAAGAATTTTGCTGTATAGAAATTTTTCTTTTCTGTTCTTTCCTGTCTACATCTTTCTTCCTGACTCTCAACTGTTTTATTTTTTTCCTGTGCTTTTCTGTTCAAATACATGCTTCAATGTATATGGCTCTTGCTTACAGGAAGAAGAGGTGGAGAAGTTTGGGGTAAGTGTAGAGATGAATGCAACTAAGATTAAATAAAGATTATGCAACTCTTAACATCCTGCATCCTCCTCGTTAGTGCATGCATCTGAAATACAGCATGCATTTTTATTAACCCTGCAATACGTATTTTTTGGAAAACAGGAATAAGGGGTTACAGCCAACGTTGTACTGCAGCTGTGAGTTCTGAGTTGCTTTTCTGTACCGGATAAATTGTTTGAGTTTTAGCTTTATGCATAAAAAAAACAACCCTGCTGTGCAGTTACACTGGAAGGCAAACTGTTTTGGGAAATAAATAACTTACTTTTTAACATGTGAGAGAAAAGTTTAAGCTGTGGTGCATTTTAAACCATAAGGATGCATTGAATTGTGATAATGGTCCAGTCATTTCCCCTCTGAGGTTCGAGTTCAAGCTTCCATGTATTTATTTTTAGTGTATTTTTAAAATGTATGTCACACTTCATACACCAGAACCCTCATTGATTTCACTGGGAAGCCTCGTGCAAGGACTGAATACTGAAATGACTCTAAGGAGAGTGCTAAGATTGGCTGCTGAAATTCCTGACCGACATGCACATCAGTGATTTTAAGATAACATTGTAGCCATATTTTATGTGGTTTTATGTGTATTTTTTGCCCATAAACTGTTACCTGTGTACCTGAGCCGATGTGCCTGTGCACTTTGAAACTCTTCCTGCTGTGGGCATCTGGTTTAAAACCAGTTGTACATCACCATGTCAACACTGGGCATAGAGGGTGGGGTGGAGGCAGGATGGGTTTGTCAGTGTTGGGTTGATGGTTGGACTCGATGATCTGAAAGGTCATGTCCAACCAAAGCAATTCCATGATTCTATGCTCTGGATGCTCTGCCCTCCCTACAATTGCTCTGCAAGTCAAGGGGTAGCCTGGGGTTTGTCACCAAAGAGTCTCCAGGCACTTCTGTGTCCCCAACAGGGATGGGAGAGGGCCAGGACTTGTGCTGGACAGACTGGGGAGTACAAGTTGGAATTCCAAATGTCCCCTTGTGGCAGGAGAGCTAAGCTGGCAACAGTTGGGGGTCAGTGATCAGCCCCACACAGGGCAGCTCACGGGGGGGAACACCTAGGACCCAACTGAGGCCACCAAAATTGCCAACCCTTGGGATTGCTGTGAGCACAAGTGAATTAAAAAAAAAAAAAATTTAAAGGAAATTGAATTAAATTGCCTTTAAAATTTAAGTCCTAATTTAAAACAGTGTATGCATGAGCATTAAAAATAAACAATGTAGTTTCCAGTTTCATTGCATAATAGATATTGGCTTTGGCCTTACCCATAGGAGACAGGAGCACCCCTGGGTTAGAATAGGTGTGAACAGTCCCTCGTGCCTTGTGCTCCTCTTTGCCCATAATAGCATTACTTTTTTATTTAATTAAGCTATATATTTCTCCCAGCTTAAATTGATTTATTTGACATCTTTGAAAATGTTGCCATCAGCTGTTCCCCACCATTTCTTATTTTTTAAGCTCAGTGTGTTCGATTCCTTAGACTTCCTCAAATCCTATGTTTCATTCTGACTCTTTTGGCCGTTACGGCTCTTCTGTGCTGGAGATTGTTTATTCTGCCACTTGGGACTCTGTGAACACACCCAAGATCTTGATAAATATCTTTACAAATAATTTAGCCTTTTAAAATAGTTATTCCTTTGAATGTTTTTAAAACCCCACAAAGAAATAACTTTGAACAGCTTTATTGACTCTCTCCATTAGAATTTATGTGTAAGACATTTATTAAAAAATGGGTTAGGACTGGTGTAGCCGTAGGGTTTTTGAGACTTGAAATAGGTGATTTGTGTATTTAAAGTATCCCAAGATGAGTTGCTTGGTCGCTGATTGAGTGTGGACAGGAGTGACTGCCAGGGAGAGGAGCTGATGTGTGTGAACCATTCTGGGATTATTTATTTTTCATCAGTTGCTGATAGAAGGGGCAGCTCAAAATTAGGAGCACTGAGGAGCATCATCTTTCCTAGATACAACTCGGGGCATTGGTGTATGATCACTGACTTCCTCACCTCTGTGGGGATACACTTATTTTTTTTGCAACGAGCTGCTCTTCTCTGGATGTTTCTACTTAATTGGAGAAAGAAGTTAAGTGCGTAATACAATGTACTTTGCATATTTAATTTCTCCCCTTATTTAAACGTTGTGAGAAGCTCAGTTTTTAAGAGGATTACAATAGTCGCTCGCTTCTCTACTCAGCTGAATTGCTGAAGTTTGTCATAAGCCTGATGCAAACAGTGGGCACCAAATGCCTTAAAGGAGCAAAGTTCTCAGGTTTGCCCCTCTCTGACACTGGGCAGCTGAAACAGCCTGGGGTTTGCAGAACGAGATGAAGCGGGTACTTTACGCAGCGTTGCGCCTCATTCTTGCTAGTCCCACACTTCCATACGCAGTCCTTTTCTAGACTGAAATTGCTGCTGTCAATTTTACAGGAATATTTTAAGACAAGTGTTGTTTTAATGCTGTTCATCTCTTTTAACTCATTTGCATCAGCATGCACTAGCCCTAACTGAAGATTATTGGTCTTAATCTGCTTTGCCCTGTGCTGCTGTAGCTCCTCGTTGCTGTTGAGAACTAAACATTTACCGCTTTGCTCTTCTCTGTTCTAGGTCTCTGAGCCAGGGCAGCACAAACTCGAACATGCTGGATGTGCAGGGAGGTGCTCACAAAAAACGTGCCCGTCGCAGCTCGCTCCTGAACGCCAAGAAGCTCTACGAGGATGCCCAGATGGCCAGGAAGGTGAAGCAGTACTTGTCCAACCTGAACGTAGAGACGGACGAAGAGAAGATCCAAATATTGTCGCTTCAGTGTGAGCCTGCGTACAGCACCCGTAAGTACCATGACCTAGATTTTGTTTGAATAACATTTATAAAAATCTTATTCCTTCCCTAGAAATACTCATTTAAGATAGAATCCTAGAATTGCCTAGGTTGGAAGGGACCTTTAAGATGATCTAGTCCAACCAACAACCTAAGTCTGATAGAAAACCATCACTAAGCCATGTCACTAAGCACTATATCAACCTGTCTTTTAAATCCCTCCAGGGATGGTGCCTCAACCCCTTCCCTGGGCAG
>JAOXJM010000052.1:42055705-42070075 GCA_026413425.1 Tringa solitaria
CCTGGGCCAGGCTCTCACCACCCTCCCACCAAACAAGTTCTTCCCCAGATCCCATCTAAATATCCCCTCTTTCAGTTTTAAATAGACATAGTTTTTCAATGTATTTATATGTTTTGCCCTTAAGTCATTTACTGTTTAAAAAGGGAAACAATTGTTTTCTTAAAAACCACTGAAGTGCTTCAGACAAAATTCCCGATGAACATTAAGCGCTGACGCCCCCCAGAGTATCAGATGTAGGTGGCCGGATTCACAGACCTGGGGGTTTCTTGAAGACAGCGGTGTTGCACAAAAACAGTGGCTGCTGAGACCTTTTCCCTGAGGTAGCTGGAATTCCAGGTGATTAGATGGAGCTGGCGATAACTCATAGTTCTCCAGAGAGATGGTTTGATAACTACAACTTAGTGCATCCATCCAAGTCCTCAAGTCACTATTCATAATTTTTGTTCTTGTGCACAGGGCTTTGTATACGCCCCTGTCTATCATGATGCCCTGAGAATCCTTTTATTTTTGATGTCTTCGTCTTAAAAGACCTGCATCCCTTCAGCATTAGTCCTCCTTGGATGGGAATTCAGTTGAAATCTCTAAACACCACTGTGTAGTCAGCCAGTGCGGTCCCTGTCGGATGGTGTAAGGCGTTTCTCCCTCCCTTCTCTGCTGCTTCTGCCTCACCAACAGCCCAAAGCCACCGGAATGGCATGGCAATGGCATGGCATGGTGACTTCCTGCATCTTCTCACCCTTCTCAGTGGGAGATCGTGCTGGTCTGCCCACTGCTGCCTTCACGAGATACCCTTTCCTTTAGGAGAATGCCACCTGTTTTACTTCAACACAGCATATGTACAAGAAGCTTAATTTCTTGGGTTGCCAAACTTAGCTCCACTGAGATTTTTTTGAGCATCGCTTATAAACAAGTTATTTTTGGTAACTTTCATCTGGTTCTTTGAAAAGAATATTTTGTTTCTTTGGGGTGATTTCATTAATTCAACTTTCTTTTGGCATATTTTTAGCACTGATCTAATTTGATTGAGGCGCTCCGTACCCTGTTGTACGCGTAGTGCCAACAGCTCATTGAACTAAAATTAGGTGCTTCACAGGCAGCGGAAAGACATAATTTTAGGCATGAACACGTTCCACTTAATCTCAGATGTCATTTTCTTTTGAGCTGTACCCAAGTGATATGCAAATAGGGCTGAAGAAAATATGTTTTAGAATCAGGCCGTTGTTTGTGCTTTTGCTCGTCCCGTCGCTTACCGCGACGTGCCTGTGTGTTCCTCCTTGCAGTTGGCAACATCCAAAGGGCGGACAACTGCAGTCAGATGAACCTCTCTGGCTCTTCCTCCTCGCTCGCCAGTGAAACCAGCAACAAGAACAGCGGACAACGCAGCTACGGAATAGGTGGGGCTTATTTGCAAAAGAGAATTTGGATGATTGTCAAAGCCAGAGACAGTTCTGACCTGAGTGAGAAGGGAGAAAGAGAGGATGAGAGTGAAGAGGCAGAAGCTGAGCGTGAGCGCAGGAAAACCAAGGGATCCCCGTTTAGAAGACTTAGGGAAAGAAGCTTCTCCAGGGAAAGAAAAGCTTTTACTGCAAAAAGGAAAGCAGAGCACGTTGAGGCCTCAGAAGGGAGTGAGAACCAAGAGGAGAAAGACAGTGATGCTCTAAGTACAACAAGTATCTATAGCAACAGCAGTCTGTGGACTTCTTACTGCCTGTGCGTGAAGTCTAGAAGGAGAAGGAAGACATTATGATGTATTTTTAGAAGAAAGACTGTGATGTCCACTTTGTGTCAGATATACTGATTTATATAAGTTATTTTAGCATTATTCATGTACATGTTTAAGCTGTTTAATGTGCTTTCCTTCCAGATATTTGTGTCAGTTACTTATAGATAATCACCCTTACAGTGCAGGGAAGACAATAATGTGAAGTTTAGAAAATCAAGGAGCAGGTACAGTGGCAGTTCTGGTGCTTAGTGGTTCACAGGTGCCAATGAAACAGTAAGTTCAGCAACATTTTCCTCGTTAGACTCCAGGTGGTCCCTCAGAAGATGTAAATCGAATACTCGCTTCCAGCGTTGGTGTATATTTGTATTGCTCACATCTTCTGCTAACCTTTTTGGCCCAGAAAAAATTGCATTTAGTCTGTTTATATCCCTGTGCTGTTATTGAATGACTCAGCTCTCAGAGAGTGTTAATCTCTTTAATGAAGAGGAGCCCTTTTGGTCTCCGGATCTTTGAAGTTCTTGAAGAAGAGCATCTTAAAATGAAGATGCACCGTGAGAACATTTCTTACTGCAGTACAGTTGTGTTAATTTTAAGGAGCCCATTAGACAAAGTAAAGAATATGAGGTATTAATTATTGTTAAAGGAAAGGAAACTGAAGTTTAATCTTAAAAATGCTGGTCTACGATACTGATATTTAACGCTCAGATTTGCTCTTAAAATCTCACAGTAATAATCAAGCTGAAGCTGCGAAAGCTCTGAAATGATGAGCTCTGTGCTCAGTGCCATGTGCTCCAGTGGCTCCAGATGCCACATTATATGACCTCTGTGGTTTTTACGGATTTAGTGGCATCCATCTTCTGCATTACGTCGTGTGTGTCACTGACACGGCTTTCACACTGCCTGGCCGTTTCACGTTTTCACCTCATTGATGTAAATGTGTGGTGGTCCAGCTCAAAGACACATACGGGTAGAAAAAAAGAGAGAAATCGAGTGATTGGCAGGAATTTGGGGAAAATATGCTTATCTGAGGACTGTGTCAACAGTGTATTAATGTGGTCTCCTGCAAAGAAAGACCACGTTTTGATTAATGTACAGATGCTCGTTTACCTATACATGAAGCAGTTGATGATCCAGTATTTTCAAATAAAGGTTCTAGTTTTGTAACTTTATGCACAGAATGTAAGACGTATCATAGACAGCCTTCTGCTGGTGAGGGCAGGGATGGATGTATTTCCTGCCATGCAGTGGATTTGTTATGGAGGAACCCACTGGGAACTTAAAGAAAAAAAAAAAATTAAACCCAAACCAACACCACAGGCATTAATCCAAGGCCTTTTGCCTTCAGAAAAAGGGGAACAAACCACAGCTGTGGGTCAGAGAGCTAATGGAGACAAAATGTTTTGGGTTGTTTTGTTTTTTTTTTAATTAAAAAACCCCACCAAACCGATTTAATAGACACCTCCTGATTTTGTTGCCTGACAGCACAAGACAATGAACTCTGGTCTGCCCGTAAGATGGTGCATGGACTTATCTAAAGAAAGGAATAGTTCAGGGAGCTTGAAATCTGAACATCTTCAATTTGCTGCTGCCGCTGAAGGCACATAAGTCTGTGGGACGTGCTGGGACTCACCCGAGGGTACTGACAGGGTCAGCCCATGTTATTGCTAGACCTCTCTTGGTTATTTATCAATGGTGTTGGGACTCTGGAGAAGGTCCCAGTCAATTGGAAGCTAGCAAGTGTTTTTCCAGTTTTCAAGGAAGGCAAGAAAAGAAGAGCCTGGTAATGATAAGCCGGTCACTCTCACCTCAGTTTCAGGTAAAACGATGGAGAACATTCTGGGAATTGCTGAAGGACGCTTGAAAGACGGTGTGGTTGTGAGTCAGAGCCAACATGGGTTCATGAAGGGAAGGTCATGCCTTACTTAATAGCCTTTTAAGACAAGATTATGCACCTCAAAGGTAAAGGGAAGGCAGACGTGGGTGTTTGGGATTTCAGCAAAGCTTTTGAAGGACAGAATGTCCAGCAGGTACACAGTACTGTGGGCGAACACTTGGCTGGAAGGGTTGGTCCCAAGGAGCTGTAGAGCTGGTGGCCAGTCACTAGCGGTGTTCCCCAGGACTCAATTTTAGGTGCTCTTCAGGATTTTTATCGATGGCCTGGACACAGGGAGTTGAGTGCACACAAGTAAGTTTGCCAACAATGCTCAATTAGGAGGAGCTACTGATTCCTTCCAGGGTTGAAAGCCCTTACAGAACAAAGTGTAGTGAACCAATCCAAGAAGAGATTGTCCCCCTATATTTAGCATTGATGTGGCCTCACCTTGGGTGCTGGGTGCAGTTTGAGGCTTCATGATTGAAGAAGGATATAAAAATATTGGAATGTGTCCAAACAAGGGCACCAAAGATGGTGAGAAGACTAGAGGGCATGACTCAGGAGGAGCAGCAGAGGTCACTTGGTCGGCTCAGCTCAGAGCAGAGGAGACTGGATGCCTTCATGGCTGTCTACAGTTCCTCACGAGGGGGAGAGGAGAGGAAGGTGCTGGTCTCTTCTCTCAGGTCCTGAAGAACCTGAGTGTGATTTCCCTCAGACCAGCCCAGATGCACTTCACTGAGTTCAGTTCATTTGAATTCTTCCCCTGATTCTTTAAGGTCGTAAAAATAAATGATTTAGTCAAGTTTTCCATAATAAGGGCTTTTTCTTTTGCAGTGTGGGGACAGGTATCGCATCTGGAATCCCTTTAGCTGCACCAGCAGAAGTGTCTACAGGAGATATGTAGCCAGATCCCGTGGAAGTCCTCAATATCATAGTCTCTTTTATGTTCACTCCAGGTACTAGGGAGAGGAGGTGTTGGATACATGGGGCTATATACGTTAGTTGTGTTTGAAAGAAGTTATTTGAGGGTAAGGGTAAGCCAAGCAGAAAAAAACACATACATTTTGCTCTGAAACAGGTGAGGTCTTCAGCAACGCTGGTGTCTGGTCCAGCTCCTGCCAAAGTTGTGTTTCCCGCTTTCCCTTCCTTCTCTGTTAGTTTTGGAACAGATAATAAAACTGAAACGGTCCATATGGCTAATCCCTGGGTGCTAATAGCTGGCTTTTACCTTAGTCAGCATCTCATCCACTGCCAAAAATCTCTTTTGAGTCTCACACTACAGTAGGGCAGAGGGATAGAGGGAAATGAGCTGCATTTATACTAGAGGACTTGGCGCTTGCAGAATTGGAGAGACCTGATCTATCCACCCTACTGTTCATGCTGCAACTGTTGGTCCTGCTTATGTAGGTTTAACCTTCTGGTCTGGAGAGTAGTGGAGTTACAGGCAGGTTGTTGGTGTCACCAGACTTGCATTAATGAATTACAGTGCTAGGTGCTGTTAGATGCTAAAAGCTTTAGTACCCTAAAAGATAATAGTGGACCCACTGTGTGCAAACAGGGCTTGATTATTTTGTCTTCTAAATATTCTTGCTGAAGTTGTCATACCTACTAAACTTGAATTGCTCTTTGACCCAGACGTTCTCTTCTCCTCTCCTTTAGGCTATGCCCTCATTCCTTCCACCAAATCGGACAACTTCTCGGACTCCAGCCACAGCGAGATTTCATCCCGCTCCAGCATCGTGAGCAACTGCTCGGTGGACTCGATGTCGGCAGCGCTGCAGGACGAGAGGAGTTTGTCCCAGTCTCTCATTGTGGTGGATTCGGGGAGCGCAGAGAGAAAAGAGCATCCTCAGCCGCTGGCTGATTATGGGCAGCCCTGCCCAGGGTAAGACGCAACTGGTTTTGGTTGGGGTTGATGTCCTGGTGTAGCAAAGCTTTGGTCAGGGCACAATTACACACTCTTCTGTGGTCATTAAGCTCTTGCTGGAAGCTGGAGTTCTGGGTGCTCTGTTGGGAAGAGCGTGTTTTCCCAAAAAACTTGGGTAGACAACAGCTCATTCCCATCACTGGGGTGCGGATGGACATCTCTTGGAGGAGAATGCAAAAGTGTCAAAAGCTGGGATGATACTTAACTAATTAGTGCATTAGTGGGAGACAGCAGAACAAGAATAGGATATTATCACTTCTTCCTGAGTCAGAAGTGCCAGTCATTTAGTGTACTCTAATGTGATTATTTTTTTTAAAGGATTTTATTATTAACATCCTTTGCTTAGGCGGGCTGGAAGCTTTGTGCTACTGCCTTTCTGAGAGTGTCCACTCGAGAGGTCTTGTTACTTTAGCAAAATGAGAACTTGTCCTCAGGTGACACCTTGAAACTGGAAGATTTTGGGTTTTATGTTACTAGACGTTAAGCCTCGATCCATAAGATTTAATATGCGGGAATCTTCTTGGGATAACACCTTCTGTCCACGGATATTGTGGATTCACGTCAGTGAGAGATGCTCCTTACATTTATAATCTTTACAGCTCCTCTCTAAAGCAATATAATTTTTTTTAATGATTGAACTTTTTATGGAGATATACATTATTTCTGTATAATTGATTTTAATTCTGTTGTGTTTTGTCCCCTGTACAAAAAGCTTTTCAGTGTATGCTTTGCTAAAGCGATGCAGCGCTTAAGAAATCAGTGATTTGGTTTATTTTATTGGGCTGAAGTGGAAATTTAGAGGTGTGCTTCGTAAACCAAAATAATTCCCTTTTGGAGAAGACAAAACACGTGCAGAGAACGTGTTTATTCAGTCTCAGGGTACTGAGAGAAGTGTCCCCTCCTGCCGGAGCAGGTTACGGCGGGTACTTTTGGTGCTGGCTCTGAAAAGTCACCTTCAGTGGTGGCTGAAGGACAGTGGATTGCCCAACTGTTCTCTTTGCAGATCTGTTCACGGTTTATGGTTTTTCCTTTATGCCTTAGTTTCAGTGGGTTTTGGAGGGAAGAAAGCAGTTTTTATGTTAGAACTTAGAAAAACAAGGAAAAAGAAGTTGTTTGCATATATCTAAGAAATGTTCCTTGATTTCACCACCTGTCAGTAAACTGCTGGGAGTAGTGTTGAATTTTCATGTTGTCCTGTCCCTGCATTTGTTAACATAACCAGGAATAGTTAAGAGACTTGAATAATTAGCAATTGTAACTTCATGTATTCTAAATCCATGCAAACCTGGCTTTATTTTTGGTTTCCCCTTAATTATGTATTGACAGCGATTAGAGCTTTTAGCGGCTGTTTCTTTAAACAAGAAAATTTGTGCTTGGCTTTCAGAATCTGTCACTCCAAATTGTTTCCACAAATGGAATTTATTCCCAATATTTCCAAATGTTCTTGAAATACAAGTACCTCTGCTCGCTCTGAACAACTTTGTCGCTGCCACTGAAGGGGTTGGCTTTTATTCTAAATATTTATTTTGGTTTTGGATTATAAATGCCAAGAAAAAGGTGGTGGTAGCCTGAAACTAAGAGGTAATTGGTTTCCATCAGGCACTGTCTTGCCGTGGTTGGGAGACAAAGGTTTCTCTGGATCAGATTTTTGTGGATATGGGGAGAAGCCTGGAAATCCCTGTTGCAGACTCGTTATTCCCTTGGGAATACTTGCCCAGCTGCGGCGTGCAGAAATGAGTCGGGAATAACGGTGTCTCTTGTCGGTGCCTTGACTTTGCTGTGTACCTGTTCTAAAACCAGAGATTAGGTGCTCCATAACCAGGTCATTGTCTCTGACTACGTCACTTTTATTTTAAAAGATTATAAGGTGAGGTTTTTTTTCCCTGCTTTCTGTTGTTTTCCCGTGTAGCTGGTCAATCACTAGGCCTGCCCTCATCCGAGGGATGGCTTTCACGTCCTCCATGAGCAGCGAGGAGATCTCCCATGAACACATCACGGTGGAGGCAGCAGATAGCGGCCGGGGGAGCTGGACTTCATGCTCGAGTAGCTCTCATGACAACTTCCAGAACATCCCGAACCAGAAGAGCTGGGATCTTCTCAATTCTTACCGTCACACCCAGCTGGACGGACCTATAGCTGAAGTGGATCCCACAAACTGTTACTCTGAGGAGGCGTATCTGTATTCCGATGCCTTTTCCAAAACCAACAGGCAGTCGAAAGCCAGCGTGGAGCTGGATCAGTCTCGGCAGAGCTGGGCCTCCTCCAGCTCCCTCTCAGACACCTACGAAACAAACTATGGGACAATTAAACGGAGGGGGCTGGAGAACTCTACAGCAGAGCAGGCGGAGGTGTTGGACTCTAAACCAGGCGCTGATACAACTTACAAAACTGTCACTTCGAGCACAGAAAAAGGCCTGATAGGTAAGTCAAGCCAGCGGCCTATGGGAGCGCCTACGTCTGTTTTTCATTTTGATACTAACATGTTAAGAAGTGACATCAGCAGGTCTGGGGGCTGGATGGCATGTTAAATTCAGCTTTACGTGTGGTTTTCATCAGAAACACTCCACAGACAGTGTGTTTCCAAGCCACCTTCTTTTGCACTGGGGAAACGTGAAATGATAAACCAGCCTGTTCCCAGTCACTGCCTGGGACTGCGGGAGAGCTGTCTTCAGGAAGACGTCAGGCAGTTCCTCTCTGTTGTATGGCCTTTTATTTCTATGGATTTTGGAAACGCTCATCACTGTAGACATTTCCTCTGGCAAGGAGCAATGAGCATGGCTTCTTGAAGTCCATTTAATACAGACTTTCCACGAACCCGAGAGGGAAGAGTGTGACTGGGGGGTACAGAGCTCTCGTCTCTGAGCTGGGGCATCTTTCACCCACAGGGCTTTGGTCTCCAGAAGCTTCGGGGCAAAGCAGATTCCCTTCCTGTCCTTGCTGTGTTAAACTGCCATTTATTTGGTTATACAACTGCAGTTTGGCTGCATATGAAAGGATAGAAACTTATAAAATGTCTTTTCAAAGACACGTAGTTCTACCGAGCGAGATGTTCTGCCCCTGTCCTAGTGAGTTTAGCAGCCAACACTAAAGGAGCTTTAGGAACAAGATAAAACAGGGAGTGCAGAGCTTTCTAGGCTGTAATTCAAGGGTGCAGCTGAAATGCAATTTAATTACTGACTAGATCGCTGGAGGCGTTTCTGTTATCAAAGATAATTGCCTGAATAAACATGGCAGGTAGGGTGGAGGTCTTGGATTGTGTTCCTCCTCCCTGGCTTTGTAGAAGAAAGGCAGCTTGGTGGAGCCTTACAGAAAACTGCTCACAGTCCTCTCCTGTGTGTGTGCTCTGCCTTTGTGGCCTCTCAGAGCTCCTCACGAACCTCTGAGCTGCTTTAGGAGATGGTGTGTTGGCCGTTTGGTACATGTTGTCTTTGCTCACAGGTCATCTTCTTTTTAATTCTTTTTCCATACCGTACCATAGAGTTTGCCTCTGTGCAGTCACAGCACGGTGGGAAGAAACACTTTGGCAACGTGCTTCCAGCGAGCATGCATCTATCTAACTTAAGCAAAGATCAGGTGGATATAATTTCTGGTTTGCAAATGCAAATCGCTTCGCTGTTCACCATCACACAATAGGCCAAAGATATTTTCACTTTATTTCACCGTTTGCTTATTCTCCGCACGCAGCTTGTTGCCAGAGTCTGTGATGACTGCAACGAGTTCAGAATATTGTAGAGAAGATTCTGAACAAGAATCTTCAGTTTGTTTGCTTAATGGGCTGGCATTGAATCGTCCTCCAAAAGGATTGGCACAAGTTTTCTTGCCCAATACCTTTAAAAAGGAGCTGGAAAGTCACTCCCCACGTACTAATGGCAGAATCAGTGAAGGCAATGACTTTATAACTTCTTGTGCTTCTCTGTCGGAAAATTTCTTGCTTCAGCCTTTGCTTTACCAGCAGAGAAGGTGTGGATGGTGATGTACCATTGCTGTACATCCACAGGGAAAAGTTTTTCCATTACTCTTGCCTATAGCAGACATCAAAATTTGTATTGCTGCCTTTTTGTTACGTTTCCATTAACCCCCGTGTGGAATTTTACCCTGTTTTCTTTACAGAGTGACTATTGGAGTAATCAGCTGCTTGGGAAGGGGAATTCCTCTAAATCACTGTAAATCCCTGCCTGTTCCCACGTGTATCTGCTAAAACCCAGGCACAGAAACTGTGAATTCAGTTTTCTTTATTTTCCTGTAAGCCCATGCAGGATTTGGGGCCATCAGCTCTGAACCAGCTCTCGTTCCTGGTACCAACACCCAGAATAAGACACAATAAGAAATACTCATTTATTGAGTAAGATAAGAAACTATTACAGCTGCTGAAATAAATGGAACCGTAATGAATATGCTTAAAATGTATCCACAAGAAGAATGCAAATTCACTCAAGTAATAGATTTTAAAAATTACCCTGCCTTTCAAACTCTCCTGTTGCAACACGTACATGGAAAAAAGCTGGATTTAACATGCACAAGAGCCCCAGACCTGGGGGCGGGTGGGAGGGAGGGGAGGAAGCTTTAAAAACTTTTTTAAAGTTAAACTTTGCTTTAAGGGCCTGTGTCACCTGAACTGAAGGGGGAAGGAAAGTACGGACACCGTAAACCAGTGTTTACTGTTAGAAAATGCAGAATAACGAATGCAGGCTCTCTGTATGCAGTTTACCTAAAAGTTTCATGTGATGCTATGGTTTTTCTCTTCCTATAGCATAAACTGTTTGGGTGGTTCAATGTCTTATTCCACGTTAATTGATACGGTGATCTTTTATTATAATGAATTTCTGTTAAGCCACTGATGGGTGATGAAGGGGATGTTGTTGAATTCAACCAGCGATTTTTGCTATGGGATGCAGGCTTGCTGAGCAGAGTAACTTTGGGCTAGTTGCCTTAATTTCTTTTATTTCAATTCCCCAGCTGCCGAGCTGGCTCTCCATCCACGAGAGCTCCCCGGCATCCCGCCCGGAGCGGGGCCGTGGGAGTAGCAATGGGTATAATGAACGCTGCGATTGCAAGCTGAATATCGAGGTTATAGTCCTGTTTCTGCTCAATTGGCATCTTGCCTAATGAGTTCACGGGTGCTGTTGCTACTCTGACCTCTTAAGAATAAGTAAAAAACAGAAATGAAAGCGTAAATACCTGCTGCTGTCGTTATAACCGGTGTTTCTGCATTTGCATTTTGTTATCAGTTTCTGTTTTGCCATTGTAACATTTCATGATTTTTTAACGTTTTGTTTCCCTTTTTTTTCTTTCTTTCTTTTTTCTTTTTTTTTTTTTCTCCCTCCCCCTCCCCTCTCCTCTTTAACATTTCCATTGCTTATTTCTTGTGCCAGTCTACTGTGTCACCTCACCTAAGAAGGACGATAGGTATAGGGAGCCACCGCCCACCCCTCCGGGATATATGGGGATTTCTTTAGCGGACATAAAGGAAGGATCGCCCCACCACCCACACCTAAAACCTCCCGACTATAGTGTGGCAGTGCAGAGGTCAAAGATGCTGCACAGTGACCTCTCTAGACTTTCATCAGCTCCTCTCGGTAGCGAACCGGTGGCCTGTATCTCATCGAAGATGCCTCAGTGGCATAGTCGGCAGCCGTCCAGCCCCAAGCTAGCAGATATGACTGACGCAGATAGTGAAGAGGATGGTAGGTGCAACACCTCACTCGGGAGACGTGAAGTGAACTGCTGTGGGAATCTGGTCTGTGTGGGGTTTTCCTTCACCACGACGTTCTTGCGGGCTTTTCTCTTGGTCGTTCTTGGAGATTAAAACGGGCTTAATCTCTAAATACACAAACCTGTTTGTATGGCCGTGTGCACATGCATACGGGTACGCATGTATGTACGCTTCAGAAAAAGCAAAAAGAATGCCTTCCCTTTAGACGAAGCATGTTGACACCGATCAGGCTTCAAATCATATATAAATAAATAAATATATAAATAAAAAAACCACATACGAGATCTCCCAAAGCACAACTGAGACACTTAAGAGCATGTAGAGACTATTTATTTATTTATTTTTCTTTAAAATCTGTCTCCTCTCAGTGGTGATGATGACTTTAAGGGACGCTGTCGGGCTATAAATTACCTGTAGGAAAACTCCAGCCTCTCTGGGTTGAGTGATGTTTAGGGATGGCATCGGGGTGGTCACCTAAACTGAGTACTTTGGATTTGGATTTGGTGGGATGCTGTACAACTTTTACCTCGTTTCACATTTGTCCTCTCATGTGCTCCTCGACAGAGATTTCTGGAGATTGGGTTTAAAAAAATGTTGAAAGAAATAACAGTGAAATTCTGTTCTTCTGAAAGGTGCATTTAATAAAACCCGACTTTTCGGCCCGGCTGGGCCTGACAGTGTCTCTTCCAGTCAAATTCCTCACAATCTTGTTTGAAGCAACAGCCAGTGCTGCCGAGCACGGCGTGTTTCGGGTGACCGAAATGCAGGAGATTTTGCTGAAAAAGACTGCTCTTATATTGTGCTAAAACTAACGTCAAGTTCGGGGAATTTGGGGAATTCTCCTGAATTGTTTACCTGCTGATCTGCTCTCGGTCCCTACGCTCTGGTGTCATCTCTCTCTCCCCTTTGCTGGTGAACTCATTTGGGGTTTTTTTTATTTATCCGGATGTTGTGGTCGTTTCCTTCGATTTCAGTCTGGCTTAAAACGAGCGTGGATTTAAATGAAAATGATTTCTGATGCAAAATGATCCTATCTTGGCCCTTTAAAATACGTAACCAGTGTTTAACATATATATTAGTGCTGCAGTTCGAACTCCCGGTAACACGTAGTGTTGCCCAGCATTAATTCTCTTGTCACATGAAACGCTTTTGATGTAAAAATAAGGAAGCAATTGCTTCAAACATTTTAATCCAGATTTTTCTAAACTGAATTTAACCATACGCTTTGAGATAACGCCTATTTTACTATTTTTAAAGTGTTGGTTAATTTTACTGGGGATACGACGCTCGCTGCATGTTGGAAAGTGATTTACTTGCTTTTCTCCCAAACGGGTGCGTTGGGGACAGTGGGGGCTGCATGCTGATCATTTTTGGAGGATCTGGGCTTCTCTGTTGTACAATTCATCTTTATCATGACTGTAATTCCTCAGATACCTGAGGATTCGATACATGGTGATACCAACTATGCCATGGCCAATGATTAAGACATGATGAAGTAGTGAAATCATCCTAGAACCAGTGTAATCACGTAACTGGGTGCCGTTGGGTGCCCGCTGCGCCCGGGGCAGGGACCGATGGAATCATTCACTCTTTGTTTTTTTTCTTTTTTTTTTTTTTTGCTTTTTTCCTCTTGTTTTACAGAAGACGAACAAGTATCAGCAGTTTAACCATCGGGCTCTGCCTGTAGAGCACTTCCCCGCCCCAGGGACGTGGGGAGAAGGCCCACGGGACGCTGTTGGCCATCGCTGACCCCTTGCTGCTGCTGACCTCAGCCCACGCGCTCGCCAGCCCGAGACGGAACGGGTTGGATCACGTCTCTCTACCTTATTTCAGTCCACCACCGCCTAAAAAAAAAAGCTATTTCTGCCTGTGAGATAGAAAACCCATTTTCAAGGAGTGTTACTGACTCCCTGGACACCCACTCCGGACACTATACTCCGGAGTGTCCGGAGATGGACCAGGCTTCGTGCATTTGTGAAGACCAGTTGTCACCACCACTTGAAACGTGGAAACAGTCTTCTGTACGATACCACATAATCCTTGGGTAGTTTTCCATCCTCCTCCTTTTCTACGTGATCATTGTAAGTCGAAGAGTGTTATTTTATGAACTTTGTAAGAAAAAAAAAAATATATCAAAGTATCAGCAAAAGCAAAGGACGTTGCTGAAGTATCTGAAAATAATTTATTAATTTAATTTTTTTTTTTTTAATGGGAATTTCCTTTATTTGTGTTGGCAATGCTCTGGTTGGCTAATATCAATGCTTAGTCGTTGTGATAGTAAATTAGCTGCACGTAAACTGTCGCGCTCTCAGTATAAACGCAGAAAACTAGAAATGGGACATTATCAGGTGCAGAAATACACGGATTTTAGGGTGGTTTTAGATGAAATATAAATAGAGCACAAAGCCCTGTGTAAGGCAGGGAGCCCGGCCTCTGCCGCTCCCCTCCTGCACCCCCATGGCCAAAACACGCCGCCCTTGAAGGATTTTGGGGAAATATTTTAGCTGCCAGGCAACTAAGGCCATAGTTGGTGCTCTCCCTCCCTCTTCTGGAATAGTTTGAAACCTGGAGCTGCCGGGGGAGTTTGGGGCTTTCCCAAGAGAGCTTTAACCAGGATCTGCCCCGCAGAGTCAAGCGTGCGGAGCCAGGAACCGAACTAAACCCTGTGTTGTGGGTTTTAAGATCATCCCACACCTTCTGGCCTTTTACCAGAGTTGCACAGGATTTAGGTGCAAAGGTTATCTTTAAAAAAAAAAAAATAAAAAAAATATATATCACCTTCATTTCGCAGTAAAATTTGTGAAACTGAATATTAAATAACATAATCCTTATACAAAAGTATAATGCATTTTAAGATGGGTTAAAAAACCCCGTTGTGTTCATCTGGAAAACACCGATCTCAAAACGATTTGTTTTAAATCCTTGATAAATTCCTGGTGGTGGCAGTGACAGTTCTGACTTGCAGCCAGGCAGTATTAACTCGTGATCCTTTAGTTTTACCATGCTCAAATAAAATGCTGATTTTGTTTTTGCATAGCCAGCCAGAGCGCAGAGGGGTAGAACTGGAAATACCTGCAGCTTCTTTCTTTTCTTTCTTTTCTTTCTTTTCTTTCTTTTCTTTCTTTTCTTTCTTT
>JAOXJM010000052.1:42081764-42095754 GCA_026413425.1 Tringa solitaria
GCTTGGTAGGTGCCTGTGTTCGGTTTCGGTGGGAGGACGGTGGTTTCTCCCTCTCTGTTGTTGCTTATCTGCATCCTAAGGCACTTCAGCACTTCTGATATGAGACTAAGTCATGTCTGAAGATGGGAATTGAGGATCCTAAAGCTGCTTAAATGTGTCTTACATCTTAGAGGCTTTTAAGAATAGATGCCCTATTCTTAAAATTTCTATTTGTTAGCAGGATTTTTTAAAAAGACAACCAGGGCAGGGCACGAGAGGCTGATTGCTGGGGTTTGTGTGCAGCATCATCTGCTGCCTGCAAAGAGGCTCCTGCACTGGAGAGGCAGAGAGCCACAAGGAGCTGGTGCTGGGCTGAAATGACTTTACTGCTCATTCCCTGCTGCTAGTTGTCAGTGGTCATACGGGTGAGAGCTGTAAATGTGAGATTTGAAAGTGGTGGAGGACCTCAGCAGCTATTAAGAGTTTCTTTTCTGCTCCGAGAGAAATAAGCCCTGGATAGAGAATGCAATCCTTTTACATTGCAATATCTTCTATGAGCTGCAGGGAATTTGCTTGCCTTATGGACAGGATCCGCAGTAAGCTCCTTTTCCACTTAGGCTGATGATATTTGCCATGCATCAGAACAATATTTGATCTCTATCTGGGGGTTTTTTCATCCCCCAGAAGACACACCTCTTACAGTCGTGTTCATGAAATTCAAATGAGCAGTGAGTGGAGCAAAAAGATCCCGTGGCACGAAGTTTGTGTAGAGCTTACAGGGGAGTTCTTTATGATTTTATTCCAGATGATGCATTTAATTTGGTGTAGCTGGTCTTTAGGTGCTGCCTCTTCTAAGAGGTGTTTTAAAAAAAAAGAAGTCTGGGACATTTTCTAGCCAAGGAACAAATAAGCAGTGCGATACCAGCAAAGGTTCAATGCTTGATGTGGGGGTGAGTTTTACTCTCTTTCCTTTGGCATTTTACTTTTTCTGATGTCTCTTCTTTCAAAAGCTACCAGCAGGTTTTGAAGCTTCAGCTTGTTGTCTTTGGGAAGCAAATGCCTAGGGAGGAATTTTAATATTGCTTTTTCTAATTGCTGGGAAGTGAAGGTTAAGCAAGATAATCAGGCGTTGGGTAGAGCTGGCAGCTGACAGTCATTACAGAGAGAAAAGCCTGGTGTCAGTTGTGGTACAACTGTGTGTTGTTGGTTTAGTGTTGTAGCAGTAGTAAAACCAGCACAATGTCATTAGAGTCTTTATAGGACAAACATTTCACAAGCTGGCTCTATATCCCAGTGATGTCTCTGCAAACACTCCCGCTCACTTTTAAAGCTTGAATAAAATCCGAGATGATTGCTAAGCTCGTCGTAATGTCTCCAAGGTCAAAGGAAGCTCCACGTAAGAGCTTATCTGTGTAAAAGGAAAAAGAAAACACTCCACTGAAAAGCCAAACTAACCCTGATGCCTAAAGAAACAATGTAATAAAAAGCCCACATAAAAAGGGAAGGTTTGGATAGCTAAATTAAATAAATAAATAAATAAAACATGTCCCCCCCCCCCCCATGGAATATGAACATCTCTATTGAGCTCCGCAGCTGAAAGGACTCTACTAAATACATGTTGACTTTTGTCCTTCACTTGTTTTGTCTTTAAGCGACTTCTATAGAATTCAATACATATTTATTTGTTGGGGCTCTCGCGGCTTTTTAATAGATGTCATCTGCCTCTGAACGGAGATTTTCCTTGGTGATGACTCCCCATCACCGCCGTCAGCAGCCGCTGCTGACTAATCAAGATGTAGCTTTGTCCCGTTCTTGTAGCTGGAGGGTATTTTTTGCAGCTCTGTGGGGTTTTGTCATTCAGTTGGATGCTTTGCCAGTGTGTTGTGCACCTGTACAATGTCAGATACATATTGCCCACAGCAGCATTTAATAGACTTCCCGATGTCAATGTAAAGTCAATAACTCAAGATCTTAATTGCAGGACGTGTCTGGGTGCTGGCTCACCTATGATATTTTTTCTGTGTCAAATAACTCCAGATCTTTGGAACAAAACTAGAATATTGCTTTCTCTATGACCCTAGGAAAGAAAAATAACATTGTGAAGTGCAGTGCTGTAGAGTAATGTTCATTGGTCCAGAGAAAGAACTCCGAAATGTGTCCTTTTCTCGGCACGATAAACATTTACCAAATTGTTCCAATAAGTCAGTTTTATAGAATTAAAAGGAAAGTATTTGAAGGTTCTCATTTGAAGGTTCTCATTTTGAGACCATGTTGTATCCTCAAACCAGGACAGATCAGAAAGGAAAAGGTGGTATATTGGCAAAAATACTGATTAACAGCTACACTCATCTTTCTGAGATGAATGCAAAATATCTCCATATCGTGTGTTGCGCTTCGGGAGTACAACCTTTTTATGTAGTTGATTATTGAGCTACTACCACCCTTAATCAGTCGGCAATTGAATGTAGAGCTGAGGCTCAAATTCTCTCCCCTGATTTTCAGAGCCCTGCACTGGAATTAATCCTGGCAATTTGTCAAACCGGGCCTGAAAATCAGCAGTTTTAAATCCCCCGAAGCCGGTTTCTCGGTGCGGAGGGAGCGAGGGGTGGGAGCAGCTCTGCAGGGACCGAATGGCTAAATACTTTTTTGCTGGCTAAATACTCAGTTGCTGCTATCATCAAAAAGATGACAGAGCACCTGGCCAGAGATATTTATGATCTATATATATAGAGAAAGATAGGAAAAAAACTTCAGACTGTATTTAATATAAGTGTCTTTTGATGAAAGCATTTGCAAAACAGCTGTTGGTCTTTCTGTGCTGCTCAGGAACTTGCAGAATTTGCCCTTTTGGTTTACAGCTGGAATCTCAGCTAAGTGAGATCCCAGGGAAAAGGTTTGTTATCCCGTTGTTGCGGTGCTTTTCAAGAACACGTGTATGTATAAGGTGTAAGTACGGATGCAGCTGGGCATGGCAGGGAGAATGAAGAGCAGAGCCCTGACCTCCAGGATAAATGTCCTTTCCTTTGCATATATACTGAATCCAGAAATTATTGTGGTTTTAGGAAAAATAAGACTTTTTGAGGCCACAATATCCAAACCTAAATCCAGCTGTCAAGGTGGCAAGTTGTTTCAGGCATTACGAAGCCCAGCTGGGGTGCTGGCAGAGCTAGTTAGTCCAAAAGATGGCACTATTTTTCTACTTCACTGTAAAGTAAATTCCCTCTCCAAACCGGATTCATTCACTATTGAGCCTCTCACAAAAACATTATTTTTCCAAGGCTTTACATACAGTAAAGTCCATTATTGTGAAGGCCAAATTGCTGCCAAAAAAGCCTTCAGCTAAAAAATATATATCTATAAACTAATAACACATCATTCTGATGAAAAATAACATGCAGGGAAGGAGTTTTTCCTCAATTATTAATGGCCAATGTTTGTTATATTGTTGTGTTTAGTCCAAGAAGCCTTGATGGAGAGAGGCAGCTTTTCAACATGAATGGCACTTCAACTGGCATTTTATAAATTTTACAAAGAAAAGCCCTGAAATATTTAAAACACCAGCTAATATTAAGGAGAGGAAGGTGCCTGCTGTGAGAGCAGGGTCAGACATGATGCTGCCATCCCTGGGGAGAGGAGGGGGGCAAAGCACAGGGTGGATTTGGGTGGGAGCATCCCCAATGTAGCCCTGTGAGCCCTTATCATAAAAAAATTCCGGTATCAGCCAGGATAGACATTAGGTCTTGCCGCAGGGAGAAAGCTCCCAACCCTCTGGTCGCTGTAAAAGATATTTCTTCCTTTCTGCAAAGGGCAGGAGTCCTCCCCGGAGCTGGTCACTGGTCCCTTGGCGCATCACCTCTGGTTATCCATCTCTGAGCCTGATGAATAATTTAGGGGCAGAATGTGATTTAAACACTCGATCGCAGCATGTTACGGTCGTCGTTGATGCTACGCTTTGGCTGCCCTTTTCCTTCCCATCGAAAAGTCAAGATGGGCTCCCTGCCTCTCTTGAGTGTCTGTGTGGGGTGAACCCACAGAAGGGCGATCCCTTTTGAAGGCCATTTTAAAAATGAGATGTTAAAAAGCTTTTTCTTTCTTGGTTTTTAATCCCACAGACTTCCATTGACTGGAATATTGCATTTTCTGGCCACATGTTGCTGGCTCTGACCCTGCCCAGAAGCCCTCTCCTGCTCCAGTTGCCCTGTCTGGTGGCTGGAGACCTTTGGAGACCACCAAAGGTTTTCTAAAGGCTTCATGTTTCCCCATTGCTGTGCATCCCATCGTTCAGCTCCAGTGGGCCTTAATATTTCAGATCATACAAAATTTTTCTGTGCAGACAAAATTCTGCAGCTGTAGGTGGTTTTGCATTGGCGGAGGTGTTTTTGCGTTGGTGGAGGACTTGGGGTAGTCTGGTTGTGGTGGTTTTTCTGAGAAGAAGCTGTGATGAACCGTGGGTTTCCTCCAGCTGGGTTTGAAATCCCCCCTGTCCTGGCAGCTGCCTGGGATACCCGATGGCAATATTTATGTCCTTATAACGGCCTCTGGCAACCCAAGAAATGAAAATTTAAAGCTGAAAGGAGCAGAGACACCAGGCTGAGTGATCTGAAGACCCTCCTATTCCCTGGTGAGTTCTTTTAGCCTGATTGCTTAATTGGAGGTGATAATGCAGCATTTTTTGATCTGGCAACATCTGTATTGCAGCTTATGAAATGGGCTGAAAAGCTCCAGAGTAGCTGAACAGCAGATGAAAGACCCCAGCAAAGACAACAGGATAGAGAACAAAGTTTATTTAATTAAGAAAATATGGGAATAGAGGAATAGGGGCTCTTCAGAGCAGCCTCTTTGGAAACCTAGGCAAATTAGTGACATTATGGTTTATTAAATATCATTATGTCAAGGACAAAACGCCTTCCTGCAGAATGCTTACAATAATGGCAAAAAATAAATGCTAAAGAAAAACTGTTTTCTCATGTAAATGCTACCCTTTGATGTAACTCTGAGATCTCTTGGTTTTAGCTTTTAAAAAAATGAGGCCATTTATTTAAACATAATCCTGGAATTGAACTGTCTGTGTTTAGCACCCAAATTTGAACATTTCAGCCAGAGACCTTGGGTGGCCTAATAAATTCAGAAAGGAGCACAAACAGTGAAAATATTTTCCTAGAGTCCATTTGTGGGGAAGAGACTCACAGACTTTTTTTTTTTTTTTTTTTTTTTAAAGCTAATTTGCAGCAGCGGTACATGTGCAAGCGCATACATATTGATTTTATTAATGAAAATTAAGCATGTACAAATTTGCCTCGGTGGAGACTGCAGGGTAGGGAAAGGGAAGGTTAATCGCAGGGAGCGTTTCTATAGTTTTCGTGTTCAGGATTCTCCGCACACAGCCAGACCCCTGATTGGGATGCAGGGCTCCTCGCTGCCCGCCTCCTGTCTCCAGACTGTGGCACGCATCCCGAGGAAGATAAAACAGAAATAAAGATCTCCCGGCCAGCTGATTGTAATGCAAACTCAGAGCCTCTTGGCACTGGCCCTGGAGTTTGAGGCACAGGTCCGTTGTGGACAATTAGAAAAGGGAGAAGGGTTGTGGGGCCGGCGATGCAGCCGTTCCCGCAGAGCAAAGCGGGTACCACCAGCCTGTTCTGGGGCACGGGGAGGAGGGGACAAACCTGGTGTGAAACAAAACGAGAGGCTGCTTAGTCTGTTCTGGGTGCCTGGGATGAGCAGAGAGGGAACTGACATCCTCGAGGGTGATATCTAAATTGGGGGGGGAAAGGCCAGTTTTCTTAAGACGGGTCTGTGCTGCCCCCTGAATGTAAAGTGGGTGCCTCGAACCAACGGGGAAGGTGCCCCACTGGCTGGGGTAGCACAGCACCGAGCAGAGCCCCTGTGCTGTCCCTGACCCATGCTTTCATTGCACGACCTTGCCTGTCCCTAAAATGAATTTATATTCCTAACTCAGGTGAGGCATTTCAGTATTTTGAGCTGGTTTTTACTGACAATGCCCCAAGCGAAGTGCTGGAGCTGAAAGACAGCAGAGGGCTTCGGGCGTGCTGCTGCACAAACTCCAACCCAAGCCAATCGTGGGACCATGAGTTGGTAGTGAGGGTTGTTACCGTCACCGCACAAGCACACAATTCCTGCCAAAGACTTGGAGAACCTTTTCTCAGAGTTGCCTCACACACAAAACTGCAGTGGGATTCTCAAGTCTTGTTGCCCCACTGGAGTCACCTTCTGGGCTAACTGGTGCATGAGAGGGAGACTGTGCTGTGTGCTGGCTGGCTGTGCTTGGAAGGTGGGATGAGGCAGCAGGTCAAGGATGAGGGGAAGGAAAGCCAATGTGCTGGCCTATCTTGACTTGCTAAAAGCAATCTGCTCGTCTGTGAAATGAGGCCCAGTCTTTGGTCAAGAGATTAATATGCTGTCAGGCCTCAGATCCCATTAACAAAGTACCCACTGAAGATGATGATCCATGTATGCAGCTCATGTAAACTTGTAGAATGGTTTGGATTAGAAGGGGCCTTAAAGATCATCCAGTTTGAACCCCCTGCCATGGGCAGGGACACCTCCCACGAGACCAGGTTCCTCAAAGCTCCATCCAGCCTGGCCTTGAACACCTCCAAGGATAGGGCCTCCACATCTTCAAGGGTTTCCATTTTACAATGGTAATGGCCTTTCAGGGCATCTCCTGCAGAGATGCTAAAGCTGGAGGACTCTATTGGGTATGTGCCACGCTCAGGTTTTTCCACTTTGTCCCCAAACCATGTAGCTGAAGGACCATCTCTAATCCATGGACTGAGCTGAACACGCCGGAGTGCCACCATGAGTGGGTGTTGGACTATCTGTGGTGGGACATGATGGAGATGTCAGTTGTGCTGCTGGCTGTTACAAAGCCCAAATGAATTCTTAGAGGCTGACAAAAATAGCCTGGTTCCCATTCATTTCAAATCCTGTGAGGTGCCTATCTTAGGCCCCTAAATACTTCTGCAAATCTCTCTCTTAGTGCTGTGTGAGCTGGGGACTGGTCTGGCACATCAAACTTCAGATAAAGCAGACGTTTCTAGATCTGAGCAGTTTCTAAAATGAGGACCAGAACTTCTCAGACCTATGATGAGGTCAAAATTGCTCATGCCAGTGAGAAAGCAATTGCTGGAGATTTGCAGATTTTTATTTGGTTTTTTTTAAATGTATTTTGAAGGCCTTTTGTTGCAGTTGTTCTTTCATTTATGCTAAAGTGAGAGGCAGGAGAGATTTCTATCAACAGTAACACATAAAGCATATTGGGAATTGTTTGGGTCAAATAATTTTGCCCTTTTGTAAAATGATGCTTTAGGAATATTATCACATATATTGGTTATATTAGCAATCTGTTTATCCAGGTAAGTGAAAGGCAAATGTAGCCTGCTGGTTTCTCAGGAAGACAAAGACAGAGTGGAGAGTGTTTATACGACCCTGCATATAAATGACTTATTTATTTTGATAAGATTTTACTGAAATCCAAAAGAGAGATTGGGCGTATAGCTGTAAAATACTTATCAGCATGAAGTAATGCCCACTTTCTGTGCCTGATGTGCTGCATAGCTGGTAACACCAGTCTAGATGTGTGGCTTTGGTAGATAGATGACCTATATCGGAGTGGCAGTGTGGCCAAATCCTGATCTATGTTGGCGTGTCACCACGGCCAAATCCTGATACCCCTCAGCTCTGATGCCTTTCTGTAAGAGGAGGTTTGGACAGATAAAAGGAGTGAGCATGCAGAAGGGAAGAAAAAGTGTCTGGAGAGAGGGTTGCAGTGGGAGAGATGTGGTGGCCTTGCCCAGCCACCCTGGTGGGCTCCTGGGGCAGCCCTGCCTTTGGGGGCACCTTGCAGTGCCTCTCCACCCCCTTATTTCTGCGTTTTGTTTTTTTCTTGTCTAGATCAGTGCTGTGGTTGTTTTGCCCTTGAGGTGGGATCTGAGCTCAGGGAAGGCTGGTTCTTGTTTATCCAGGTCCTTCCTTTGTAGGTATCTCCGCTTTGGTGGATGCCACAGCGATGCTGGGAGAGCTCTTCTCTTTAATTGTTACTGAGCATTTTGGATGCTGCTAGAAGCAATGTGTAATGGGTTATTAGGTTTGTCTTTCTTAAAAAAAAAATAAATTAGAAGAGAAAGAAAGAAAGAAATCTCCCTGAGAATGAAAAATTGCTTAGAATATGCTGTCAAAACAGCAATGCTACAATGCCACTTCTGCAATTACAGGGATCGTGCATGCATGAGGGATGAGACTTTTACATATATGAGAAATGAGAAAAAGGTCTTTTAAAATACACTTTAGTTTTACTTCATAATTATGTGGATCCAGGATGATGCATCACGGAGATATCACTATGCTGAAGTATGAAATTGTTTGAACATTTATTTTTATCCAGAAGCGGTGCCATGAGCAATGCTTCTGAATTGACTAGAATTATATTAGTCATATCTTCATAATAAAGACAGTAATTTATTCAGTAGATTTAGAAGGTTTTGATTTTCATCTCTGAAGAGCTGAAGGGTCAAAACATAAATTAGAATAGCACATGGCAGTGCGGGAAATCCAGGCTATGTAAGTACTACTAAGTGCTAATATGTTTAAGTAAACTGTTAAAATGTATGAAAAGGAGAATTTGTACAACTGGAAAAATTGATCATGAAATAAGAGATAGAATGGAGGAATTAAGTGATGAAATAATAGTGCTAAATGAAGGATATGCGTTATTTTAAAAATCATCCTGGGAGCCTGAGTCACGATTTGGCATCACAATGTCTCATCGCAGCGGGGACACTGTCGCTTTCGGCAGCCTCGTCCGAAGAAGTTGAACACAGCTTTTGCTTCACTTCTCCATAAAATGTTCCACACGAGGGATTTTTTTAAGAGTTACTATTTGCAAAGAACTTCAAATCCTTCATATGCAATATACTGAGTAGCATAAACAGTATCATTATTCCGCATACCACTGCGTAAAAGCTGCAAATTGCCTTTTGTCTGGAGTGTAACAGGCTGCACTTACCATTCACACCTGCTGACTGCTGAGAGAGAACCTGAAGATCACTGTCCATTATAAAAATAATTAATCCCAGAGAAGAGATATTCCAGGTAAGCCTGAATTTCTTGTATTGTATGCAACGGCATAAAGGCTCGATAGCCTTTAATGTTATTTTTCTGTTGTTATTCCAAGGGGCTGGCTTGAAAATCTCAGATGATTGAAAATGAACTTTTGGGCTCGTTAAATATCCAATGCAGTCGGTCCCGGGCTGAGTAATCAGGAGCCAATGCCATGTGCATAATAAATCTCTGGTTTTCTTTTCACGTACCATGTTTTTTGTGGTTGGGGTAGGCAAAGAGCACTTGCACTCTCACTAAAAGATACCGATTTGTTTTTATTTTTAGCTTGTGCGAGTACTCTGAAATGTTAAAACAAGAAATTTCGGGCTAACAAGGGGTAGGTTTGCAGAGGAGAACCACAGCGCTGCTTTTTCAGTCAGTAACAGGGAACCTGACATTTTGAGACAGAAGTATGTGGGCTGGGAGCTTTCCTGCTTGACTTGGAAAACTCAGCTGTTGCTCATGCTGAAGGACGAGAAGCATCTGTCTCCAGAGACAGCCTCTTCCCACTCTCCTCCTCCTTGTCCCCTCTGGAGATGTTCTCTTGCAGATGCCCCTTGTAGACCCACTCCCCAAGAGTATGGTCTTTCTACCCTCTTACCCACCAACTTGTTAGCTCCTGTCCACAGACGCGTTAGCTTGTCCCACCTCATCAGGAGCAAGTTTGGGGATGGAGGACAACCCACCACCTCCTGGCAGGCAGCAGGTGCCTCCGCATCTTCCATGGCCCTGATGCAGAGCACGGCAGAGCTGGACAACCCCATCCTTCACCCCAACCCTCCTTCTCTTGTTTTCTCCAGCAGCACCCATGCTAAAACCAGTAGGGATTGATACAAATCCTCCTGCTAATTACCCCCACGGATCTTGGGAGCGGTGCAGGTTCACATTGCTTGTCCTCTTCTGGAATCCACTGACACAAACATGTGAAGACAAGGGCATCTCAAAAGCAGAAATTGCTTACTGCCAGTATTGGATTGCTCGGTAACCATTTGCTTAGGGCAATTACCACTAATTATTTAACAGAATTGGAAAAGCAGAAAAATAATCTATAAAGGGTACTAGGGACACATTACTGTGTGATAATGGGATTTTACAAGATAGACAAAAAATACCCAGTTCTAAATGTGTCTGTGTAGATGTACAAAAAGAAAGATGTTTCTTTGCTGCTTGTGATATTTCACGAAAAAAAAACTGAAATACTGAACTGCATTGTACAGAGCACAAAATTAGGTTTTGGCTGATATTTATTTACGGAGTGAGCTCTTCTTGATAATTTAGAAAGTACATAAAGTGCATCTAATTTTATTCCCCAGATACATACATGAGGTTCTGTCTAAGCTAAAATTAGCCATGTTTTTTTTGTCTAGACCATCTGTAGATGTAATTTTATCTGGCACACCCATCACAGCATGGAATGACTCGAGTCTTTCGTCCCCTTCGAGGGGGCAGGAAGGAGAAATGCTCCCATCTCAGAGCTGTAGATGGGATTTTTCCCTCCCCTTAGGTCAGGGTTTCTGCTTTCTACCCCCAGCTTCCCTTCCACCAATGACTTAACCTGAAGTGAGGCTTACAGAGGATACTGTGACTTTATTTTATTGTCCCTGCGCTTTTCATCTGGAAAAGGAGTGTAATGACACCCATTTAGATCACATGGCTGCTGTGGGGATATTAAATTAAAAGTGTTTTTGGACTGTCAGTTGAAAGAAAGTCCAAGTATTGACTAGTATTAGTTCTGGGCTTTACTCAATTTCTGTAATTAATTAAGATGGCAGCTTTATTTGGGGCAGCCTGTGACCAGACGGAGCTGCAAGAACAGAAATGTGTGAGCGGGCCAGAACAGGGGGGTTGTGTGTTGTCCCCCACGAGCTGCTGAACTTTGGGGCAAACTAGGCAAAGTGGTAATGGGATATTTTGCCATTAGAGCAAACCGTGGATTAGTGATCACAAGCATTATTTTCTTGGGTGTCATTCTAGCTACAGAGAAACTTAAAAAAACCTCGACCATAAAAGGATTGATTTTGCTGCTTTTACTTTCAAAGAATGCCATATTCTAGCTGCTACCAGTTTGCTATTAGCACCAAACCAGCATTTATGCATTTGAATAAATAAACAGTGACTTGGATTTGATTTAGACTTGATTAATTCCTATGTCTTCTTTCATGTTTTGTTACTTTAATTTCTTTAGTTGCTGGTATTAAAATAGCAATTCCTGGGCTGTTTACTGAAAATCTGGCCTGTTGGATATTTGTAGGTGGGACAGGATCCAGAGAAGCAGGAGAGTCTAGAAATTATGATATTTAATAATAATAATAATAACAGCAATAATAATATATCAAGATGTAGTTTTTTCTGCTGAAAGGTAGTCTAATTAGTTCCACAAGTTTCTTAATGAGCATTAATTACAGGTTTGGTTTTTTTTTTTTTTTTTTTTATAACTAGAATTCTCATTCCAACAGTTTGCGTTTGTTGGAGTCCGTTAGAAGAACATGAAAAATCTCCTGGTTTAGTCCTGTTGATAGCGAATGGAGTGAAGGCAGTGGATGGTGATGCGTGATGGAAACTGCTCCTTCACGGGGCTCTTTGATTTTTGCCAAGGCAGAGAAGGTCCATCAGGTGAGGTGTCTGTGGGCAACGCTCCCACTCACAGCAGTCACTTTGCACGATGCTGGCCAAGCTTTGTTTACTGAGTGCTGCTTTTAATGCAGTTATAGATGATGACTGCTGTGCCATCAGTGCTGGAAAAAAACCCTCTAATAATTATGATAATCTTATATTTACTTACCTACAAGTTTGCATTCAAATGGATCCCCCTTGCATTGATTTAACATAGAAGCTCTTCCATAATGTTTAATCGAAGGAATTGCTCACAAGATTTTCTTTAGTTGCATTTAAGTCGTATTATCGGCCCATTAATCATCTTTGCGTCCTGTGCTTTGGATGGTAAGATGGGGAGTGTCCCCAGTGGAAGAGCACCGGCCACAACCACTGAAATGGGGAAAACAAAGAAAAAAAGGAGCAATGCAACGAGTTGCTACCTCTTCTGTGACTATCAGCCAAGTAAGATTGCTGGTTTGATTGAGAAGTCCTTCATAGAGGGATTTAACAATGTAAAATTGATTTCTTCATTTGAAAATCCTGTAATTAGAGATTTGATTCAATCAGTTGATGATATCAGCTATTTCCTAGGTAGCACGGCCAGATGCTTCTGCTAGTCAGCTTGTTGTCAGAACGCTCCTACTTGCTTCAGAAAGTTATGCAAAACGACTGCGTTACCAAAAATAAGAAAACTGAAATGTTAAAATACTGGGATCGGACTCTGCTCCCTGAGAACAAGACTCTGAAATGCTTTTTATAACCTCCTGCTTCACTATCTTCATACTGACTCACATCATTATGCAAATGCCATAAATTGCAATAAAATCAATTAAAGTGCTATCAAGTCTCATAAAAATATGTACCCATTAGTTTGCTGCTGAGACAGGGTTTCTGCTCTGCTTGCTTATGGCCAGGGCAGAGGAGGAACGTGCAGCTCAGCGGCTGCTCGTCGTCAGGAATTAGCAGGGTTCCGTCTTTCCACGGAGCGAGAGCCCGGGTGGCCAAGGTCCTGCTCACATCCCTGGAGCTGGGCATTGAGCAGCTGGGGTGAGGTTTTATGCAGGAAGCCAAGGACAAGGGGGGGCAGTGGTCATTTCCAGCCCTTCTCCAAAATCCAAGTGCCTCTTCTAAGCATGAAACTGCGCCCCAAAGAAAAGATCTCAAACACCTGCCTGCAGGGCTGCAAGACAAGCCATTACCAGCAATTGTTGGATAGAAGATGTGGGTTAAGGAGTAAGTCCTTAATATTAGTGTTTCCTGGAGAATTGTAGCTGGACTGTGCTCAAGGGTTTGTTCTGATGCCTTTTCTTTAGTACTTCTGTCATCAAGAGCCCTGATTAATTTCCTAGGTTTTGTTTTTCCTTCCAGCCTGGCTAAAGCAAACCCTACCCATAAAAAAATGGGGCTCTGCAGTGTCTGGGTTCTGCAACGGTTGGGGGAAATCTCCTCTAGCCAAAAAGCTTTGGTACCAGCCTGGGAAGGCTAATGCTTTTTCCTGCAGACCACAAGGTCTACATCGCAACAGCATAAAAGTGATGCAGCAAATCACTGCAGCGCTCTGCAGTGCAGAACTGGTGCCATTTTTCTGTGCAAATTAGATTTTCATGGACCTAGCTGCTACCTGAGCTCGAAGAGATCCCTTGGCTAACTCTTATATACAGTATTGCTGGGGAAAGAAAGGGAGTGTGGCTCTGCCCTGACATTTGAAAATATAGATATTGTGGCACATTAGGAGATCCCACCCAAAAAGGGGGAAAAAATTAGATGAAGGGAGGTTTACATAAAATCTGTGTTTGCCCCTGACCCAAGAACTGAGTAATGTCATTGTCAGAGTGCTAATTTGAAGGAATTTTACTTTACCACAATTTAATGTAAAACTGGGGTATCTGCATTGTCGGGTAGAGCCCAAGCTTCTTTGGATTTAACAAGACCTTAATGTGAGTGTCCGAGGCCTGACCCGTCTGAAGGGTAGTTTAGGAGAAAGTGCAATTGCACTATAAATAATTCACTTCGGTGCCTTGGCTACCATTCGCTGTAGCCCTTTTAATACCCCATAAACTCAAATGTACCATGCTATTTCTCTCCGTTTCAAACTGCTCTCCCAGGGACAGCGAGTGGAATAGCACCGTCAGACCATATGCTGTGGAGACCAGAGAGCGGATGAAATTGCAGCGGGTGCCGACACGTGCTTGATTTTCCTGGTTGTAAAGTTCCCGTGACGCCACGCAGCTCCCTCCTTTGTCTCCATGCAATATGCGTTGAGAAGGTTTTAATGTCACAGCTCCGGCGTGGGGTG
>JAOXJM010000052.1:42098145-42119553 GCA_026413425.1 Tringa solitaria
CGCCCCCCGGGAGTGAGTGACTGAGAGCTGGACTTTTCTAGGCTCCGTGCCTTCACCGACTCATTCTGTAATGCTGTGGAAAGTCATTTAAATGTCTCCAGTATGTAAGTTTACCCAACTGTAAAATTGGGTATAATAAGGCTTGCTTATTTTCCAGCTAAGGTTTAATTCAGTAATGTTTGTTGTGCGGTGTCAGACCTTGTCTAGCAGGTATAATAGGCAAGGTGTTATAAATGGGCAGCACAGAGGACTGTCCATTAGCAAAGACATTGTTATAAGAGAAGTCTCGCTGGGATGGAATACAGAAATCAAACAGCAGCTGACAGAACCAGATAATTATCTTTCCTGTAAAACGTAACCTTCCAGGTAATGAGACAAAGGTGCTAGGAAGTCAGGCAGTGTGACAGAAGGACAAGTGTCACTAACTGCCTGCAATAAGCTCTGAGGAGCCCGTGTTGGTGGCGAGCATCGTGTGCCAAGGACAACAGCCCCAACCCACCGCCCGGCCCTGGCACAGAGGACCTGCCTGGCCGTTAATCCAACATGGATGGGGAGATCTTCCAGGGTGAAGCAGAGACTGAGCGGTGGGTCGGGAAGCCCTGCTGCTGCACGCTCATCGAGACCACGGAAAGTGCCAATAAGAGCAATACACTTATTTTAGCTTAGCTGCCCTCAGGCAGCCTTTGTTATGCTGAACAGCCCCGTTGAGCAGAGCCTGTATTTTGTTTTAAGTGCACACATTTATCACCTTCATGGGTGATTTATAATATGAAGCACATTCAAAGAATATGGGATGTGGCTTGTCCTGCCAGAAAGCTTTTTGTTTGTTTCTTTTTTGACTGCTTGTACACTGAGGGGCAAGTTACCAGGGTATTTGTGGGTAATGGTGTTTCACTGGAGGTTGCTGATTTTTATTAAACTGTTTATGTTAAAGGCTGGGGGATGGCCAAGTTGGGCCCCATCTTGGTCAGGACATGGAAAAACTCATTGCTTCCAATGAGTCCAAAAAGTGGTAGCGATGGGGTGGTGAGGGATACGTTGCTCCGAATACAGGTGAGAACAGAGAAACAGTAGACACAGAGAGTGTGCACTGGATGAAATTTGGCTGTGCCAATCCCGAACAGAATAACCTCATGCTCTTCTTGCTGATTTCCAGCACTGACAAGCAAATGCGCTGGGAGTGGTTGGGGTAGCTAATGACCAGCCGTCCTTGTTTTGCTGCATCACTGGGGTGGAATCATTAATCATGGGGAAACCGATATGAAAATCCAATTTTAATTGCACCCAGGATGGCTGCACAAGCCACAGTGTCCTCCCGTGACTACTCCCTGCAGAAGAAACTGCTTTCTCAAGGTGTTTTAACCAAAGACGTCTCATCTCTAATTTGGCCAACAATTACTTTGTCATATGGAAGCCCTGAGGCCAGGTAGGTCTTTCTTATCCCCGAACGCTTCTGTGGTTTTCCTGCCCTAAGCATTTTATTTGTTTGCCTGGTTTCTCAAACAAAAATTCTTTGGTCCAGCTGAATATTTTATGTTTGTGAACCATGTGGTGTTTGAATCACTCAGTGTGAGTCGTAGTAATGTCCAGGAACTGTAGCTGTTTAAATCACAAGTCTCAGATCCATCAGGTGGTCTGGAGAAGGCGCTCCCAGAGGAAACCATCCTTCTGGCTCAGCTTTTCCAAGGAAATCAATGGCTGCTTGCACTTACTGAATGTTTTTAGTCCTCCTTTTGAGTGTTAAATTTCATGCTTTCACTACAAAGCTCTTGTTTTCACTGTTAGGAAAATGTGGTCCACTTCTCAAAACTGAAGGGCTTCCAAGGGTTTCAATTAAATGTGACTTTTTAAAGAGTCTTCTCTGCTAAGGATCACGTCCTACACTTCTCTCTGTGGAGAGCTTTGCTGTGTAAGTACTGCAACGCTGATCGTGATAGTTCTTATTTTACCCTTAAAAATGTCTCCTCCATATATTAATCCTCCCGTTGCAGGTTGATACGAGCTGGTGGCTGACTGCCCGAGATGAAGGGACTGTCCCTTCATCACAGTGCTGTGACGGGGACATTGCAGACTATCCCGAAAGCTGCTGGTGTGGGACATGCCATGGACTCGGGTTTGGACAAGCTCAACAGCTCCTGTGTACATGACCTTCAGTCAAACCTCCGTTGCGCACACGCAGCCAGGTAGGAAAAAAGATGGTAAATAGATAAGAAAATGACGGACTAAATAAGCAGACTGAAATAAGTTTAAATTCAGCCAGGGCTCAGATTTCAGTCTGTGAGCACAACGCGTTTCATTGAGTAAAGGGCAAGGTAAAGAACATTCTTCTTTTCACAAGCACAGCACGCTGGACGTGGAAATTCATCACCAGCCCCTCTGAGCATGAGAGCAGCGCTGGGCGAGCGGAGAAGCTCCCTTTGTAGAACAGAGCAAGACCTTTTAGCTGGACTGTGGCTACAGATCAGCTCCTGGCACTCATAAAACCCGCTCTGCCCTGTGAAGATGCTGCTGATGGGGGTTCTTCTCAAACAGTGAAGGGGGAGCTCCAGCCCTGCCCACAGGATGCCCAGCTGTGCCAGCAGCGTGGTGCCCAGCCAACATGATTCCCAAGAGATGCCTTAAATTCAAAGATAATCCAAAGGTTATGGACTTTGGGAATGGACTGAATAATAAATATTGCTACAGAAAGGAACAGCCATGGAGCTCTGACGCTGCCTTACACCAACACACTACTTCTACCATGGCAATTTTTTTAAAGGTTCTGCTACTTCCCATGGTTTCTCCCTCCTTATTTATTTAGAATCCTGTGTAATGTTTATCTTACTGTCCCTCTGACCTTCCACTTTTACTCTTCCTCTTAATACAGTCTGGATTTTGTTTGTCCTTCATGAGCAGTCTTCAAAATCCCATGGGGTCATCCTGGTCTGTCCGTGCTGCTTGTCCCGTTTCTTGGGGACTCCCAGGAGCGTTGCAGAGACTCCAGCCAGGCTCGGCACCGGCTGCCTCCTCCTCCCGGCCCGGTGGGGACCAGCAATGCCCGTGAACAGGTTGCCAGAGGTGAAACCCAAACTTTTATGCACTCTCTGTAAGTCTTAATGAACCTTGTAAAGCAAATGCTCACCGAAGTATATCGAGTCCCAGCTGTTCTCCCCGGGGAAGATAACCTGGCAGAAATTGCACGCTGTTTGCTGAAAGAGTCTTTATTTGCCGGGGCCCGTGCAGAAAGACGGGAAGGGGTTGCAATGGGAAATGCTTGCAAAGGGATCACTACCCCTGGAGAGTGAAGCTCCTTCCAACACAGTCGTGTTTCCTTTGAAAATCCTTTTTTTTTTTTTTTTTATTTTAAACCACCATTTCTGGTCACTTCCCCTAATTCCCTTGTAATATTCTTTTTGATTTTCAGAAGGGGAGCACCTATCAGAGGGCTGTAATCCCCACAGGCAGCTTCGTGAATCAGTTTGTGAGTCCTTCCTAGGGCAGAATCGTGTTTCCAGTAGTGAATCTCAGGTGCTCTTCTGGAGAAATTCAGATTTTTTTTTTCTCTCTGAATTCACTAGTGCTGACATAAACACCATAGCTGACATTTTTTGAAGTGATCATTGAGAGCTCTCGGAGCTGAGCTGAGCTGAAGGGCAAGGATAACACCTATTGCAGCAGAAGATGCATTCACCCGCTGCCAGGTGCAGGTGGCAAGTACTAGGACAAAAGCAAAGCCAAAGATAGAGGAATGGGGTGAATCTAAAAGGAAAAATCTCTCTCTTTTGAATTTGATAGCTGAAATGCTAAAGCTAAGCAACTTCTCCAAGTTACTTGTTAATAATCTACAAATGACATTAAAATTCACATTTCTAGCGGTCGTGGTGAGTATCTGTTGTGTAGTTAAGGAAGAACGTCTTTTTTGAGCTTGTGCTACAGGAAAGAGGTAGGAACTATGCTCTTACACTCATTAGTTTCACCCTTCAAACAAATAATTTTCATGATCCACTGTAATACTTAAGACAATAGGAGTCACTTTAGTTCTCAGCGGAAAAAATGTTACCGTTTTCTATAACAAATTTTTGGCATTACAAAAGATCTACTATCATCGGTTACTCATTCATAGGCATGAATTGCTGTTGTTGTCATTTTTGCATTGGATATTGCTATAAAAAGAGAAGATACAGCATTTCTTTCAGTTTTTGTTTTGTTTTGGTAAATTGCAAGTGGTGATTTAAGTTTCTGCATTCAGGTTTATTTCTGTCTCCCAGTGGGAAAATATAATCAACACTACCTCCTATGACTTTCATTTTTAAGAAAGGATGGATGAACCAGCTCTCCTGCATGTTCTGTATGAAGTTAAATTAAATATATATTTTGATCTTTTTTTTTTTCTTTAGTAGCAAATGGATATTATTTAGTAACACAACCAAAGATGAGAAATCCCAAAGGTGAATTGTTTACTGTTCAAATTCCCAGACAGTAAATTAATGAATGCCGTTTAAATGAGGTGAATTCTAAATTTTTCTCCTGCAGATGAAGTGCCCCTGGACTAGATGTGAGACTGAAAAGGGCATCTAGCTCCTTCATCTGACGACATCTTAAGCAATAACTGACTGGGGATCACTGAATGGGCTTTAACACATCTTGAATGCATTTGATAGCCCATATGTTTAAAATTTGCTCATGTAGCCATATGCTGAAAACTTCCCCAAATGCTATTTTTTTCTTTATTTTTGGGCTGTTTTGATGTTCTCAGAAAATGACAGTCTAATGGTGTGACCCCAGCTACTCCAGACTGTGCCAAACATATTGTAGCCAGTCACTCCATGGTGACCCTGAACACATGGAGAATGTAGGAGTGAACATTTTTAGTGGAGAGAAGCTTGGCAAGTGGCTGTGGGGAGAAAAATGAAGAAAAATGTTTGGGTGATGCTGTCACTATTACCTATTAAGAGAATCAAGACTTCGTGTGTCTTTTCCTGTTATTATCACTGTTTTCTTGCTTTTTCTGAGCCACTCCCTTTGCTGGGTATTCAGAGGGGCTAAGCTTATTGCAGTGAGTCTGGTTCTTCCTGCCTGACCCTAGAGCCAGTGGAGACAGAGAGGTTCTTAAAGTTGGCCATTTATTGAGTATGGAGGTTGTCTGAAAAGATTGGGTTATGGGGCTAATGCTGGCCTGAATGACTACCTGTCTTAATTGTCCTGCCCTTTAATTTTCTCATATGTTTTTTTGTGCCAATGGTCATGCAAGAAAGCAGAGATATTAAGGTGTGAGAGTGGCCTGCAAACATTGTGTTTTCTTTCCACTGCTCCAAGGATGTGAGGACTGGTAGTAGTGCAATTTGGTATGAAACAGTGAGCCCATCAAAAGGTATTTTCATCCTTTTATGGTAATAGCTCCATATCAAGCCACGACCATGTAAAAAAGCCTTACTTAGTTGATATAGAAGGTGATGCAGTGTAGCTCCAACTCCCAGTGCCACCAGCTCTTGGCAATGGGAATTGATCCATGTCTTAAAATAGTTGCTTGGACAGTCCTGGTCATGCCCAAGGTTTTCCTGCTTGCATGTTGGCTCATCTGCTTCACACCTGTGTGGTTTATCAGTGGAGAGATGCATTGCTGTTCCTGCAGGCAGATAGATAACTTCTCATCAATCACTGCTCAGCATCAGAAGAAATGGAGTGGAGCAGAGAGGCCTCTTGACTTCCCTTTGGTTTCTGGGTTAGTGGAGTAGAGAAGGTGCTCCCATAGCCACAGCAGAACTGTGTGTCAGCTGTATGGGTTCAGATACATTTGGTTTGTTCATTTCTTTCAAACTTTTATTTTTTGATAATGACTTCTAACAAGTCCTTATTCAAATTTGCTCTCAACTCAAAAAGCAGAAAGGTGTTTTTTGCTGTATGCGGTTACTTTTCTCTAGCGAAATCAGTTCCTTGTTATTTTAAAATCATAAATTTTGAGGATTTTAATGATTAAATGAAGGAAAAATGAAAAATTGTGTTTAGATTTGAGTTCCTAAATCATGCATGTATTGTTTTAGTAGCCTGTTCTGAACTTAGAATCTTTGTAGGAGGATTCATACTTTTCATTTTCATCATTACCAAACCATTCCGCCCTTCTACCAGCAGGCTGGGGCCTGACTCTGCTTCACCAGGAGCCTCCTTAGAGCAGACCTGGGACCAGCTCTGTAGCTTTTTTACTTTCCCACAGAGAAGTTAGTGCATGCATTTTTCATTCTCTATCTCTAACATGCTTGGAACAACCTAAAAACTTCACATGCTGAGTTTGCTTCCCTCAAGCATTGGAAAGGCTCCCTTCCTCATCCCTTTGAAGAAAAGAAACCAAGATCTCTTTCCCCTTATCACTAGTTTTCCTTTTCCTCTTTTTTTTTTTTTTTTTTGTATCTCCAAATTGCCTCACGCTATAACAGAAATGTGTTTGTGTTATCAGGATAACACGGTGTTGGGTCTTAGACTCTGTTTGCAAATGTCCCGAAAAGACCTTTTACCAAAAATAAAATCATTTAAGAAGTGAAAAGTGAAACAGGTTATAATGCAGAACTGTAGCCCATCTAACCGAAGAGGTTCCTTTCTCTTTTCTTAGTAATAGCTGTGGAAAAATTTTCATTCAGAAAAAAAAAAAAAGTATATCCTGCCAGAAGGATATTATAATTGATAACCAAACTGTAATCTCTCTGTACAAAATATTGTGGATCATCAGCACACAACCCTCTTCATGTGCACACCACTATAATTTTATATTTTCTTCTTTAGGGCTTGCTCATGCCCTTGCATGTATTAAGTTTCTTTCTGTAGAAATGATTAGATTATGGACCTCCTTTAAGGTTATCACCTCGCTTTTGAACAAGGGAGATTTGATTTGAAACTCATGAATTATCAATGGTGACTTCCCAAGTGGCATTCTCTGGTGAGCCGTGCTGGACCGACTGCAATACATTTAGATAAACAGGCAGAAGGAGCTCCCTCCCACACCTGCGTGTGTTTGCAGGGGGTATCAGAGTGACAGTTAAAGCTGAATGAATAATGCAAAATGGAAAGCATGTGTTTTCTTCTCCATTTTCTGTTCAAGAGTGCATTATATGCTCACATCTGCTGGGAAATGCCATTTTCTTGATCTCTTTGTGCAAGTACGAAGCAACTTTCACTGAAACTGAAAGGCAGCAATCTGAAAGTGCACAAAGGAAATCGTTTTCTGACCTCAAATGTATTAGAATATGGAACATGGCAATATAAAATGTCTAATCCCCCTATCAGCACTGAGTCCTTAGTCTAAATGCTAAGTGGGAATGCCATGGCGCAGCATTTAGACTGAGGACTCCGACCTGATAGAGGGATTAGCCATCTGATATGACAAAGAGAAACAACCAGTGTTATTAGAGTTAACAGCAGCAAAAACTTTCTGGAGGGAGATTAAAAGCTCGTGCTTCTGAATTTCAACCAGCATTTCCTCGGGTCTGGGGCAAGCAGAAATGTGTCCCTGCGGCGATGTCCTCACCGGCTGCTGGAGGGAAGTGGCGTTGAACCTGTTGCTGGAGATCGCAGGAGACTTTTCTAGAGAGAAGACTATCCCACATCCTATTTTGGTGTTGTTCTGGTTTTCCCAGCTCTGCTGGTGATGGCCCGAATCCAAAGCCCGACACAAATGACATTTCTGTCATCTCGCCCCCAATCCTTCCCGCAGCCTGGTGGGTCGGGCTGGCACACGGTGAGTGGACCCTGCTCATCTTTTCTCTACCAGCTACACGAAACAGTGTGGGGTGGGATGTTGTGTGGTGGGGGGTCAGCTCAGATGGCTTTTTCTGGTGGGAAAGGAGGGACTGGCTGATGCTGGGTGTGAATTCCAGATGTGTTTCCATCCATACCTGCATACAAATGCATGGCAGGATCTGCAGGTAGGATCCCAAGGTTCACAGGAAATCAGTGCAACAGGGTCATGAGACAAAGCTCCTTCATTTAAAAATTAAAATTTCATTACTTTGTCTGTCTCTAAAGCATTTAAGGCAGGATAATAGTAAGATAGGACTTCAGCATCAGACATATTCCATATACCATAACAAGATCTTCGTTTCTTGAATGAAGTTAAAGCCATAGTACCTATCAGGCTGGTGGCTTTGGCTTAAGTGGGACATCACCTGCAGGCTTAATACAGCCATCAGCAAACAGCTGAGTGTGCTGTGCTCTGTGTGCCCTCTACGCTGACACCGGGGAGCAAATCCTCTGTTTGTTTTTGCATCTGTCTGACAAAGGCAATCTGCAGGTAATTTTTTCAGAAGTGATTTAGAGCCACCCCAGGACACTTAACAAACGGACTTGACACGTCAAGGCCCCCAACGTGTTATATGTTTTGCGTTTTTTCTGCCAGAAACAAAGTTAATGTCAAAATACATTTTTTGAGGCTTAGGCACGTTCTAAACGCTCACCAGCAGCTGACGGATACATCTGAACAAACAGAGAAAATTCATTTATAGAGCTGTTAGGATAAATGTTTGGAAAACACGTCTTATCTGCTATTTCCTATGGCAGAGAGCAGCTCTGCGTGCTCTGTGTCCGCCCCCCACTGCACCCAGGGCCGGCTGCCCAGTCCTGGAACTGACTGCCCAATTCTGACCAAATTGAAAAGAAAGCTGCTTTTTAATTCAAGTCACTATTTAGAGTACACTTTGACAATCCTAGGAAGTTTTCAGGGCTCTTCTGGGGTTGGAGGCTTCAAAGTATCAAATTATCTTCCATTTAGCTCCATTATCATTAGTCAAAATGTGTGAAGGACAGGTTTTAGTGTTGGTTTGGATTTTTATGCTGTAAAGATGCAACCCAGAAGTCTCTAGGAAAGAAAAAATATGTTTCACCCCCTGCTGCCGGGCTGGTGGGTGAATGTCTGTCCTTTGAAGATCCATCCTGTGCTAAAACTCTGCCCAGTGATGGAGCAGTTCCCCCTTGCTGATCCCTGGAAAGCTGCTGCTAAAAATTCTACATCTAAAATCAGTGCTGTTCACCTTCCTGAGAGCTGGCAACAGGTTTGCGTGTAGCCCTTGGAAATCAGAGCCCTGACCATCAGGACAGATCAAACCCAACAAGAACTTGGATGGGCCGGGAGCTGAAGGCTTCTTGCTCTTGTGATGGGTGAGCTGCCGCAGGCTGGACCAGCTGGGTGCATACTAATTCGGCTGGGAATTGTTTTAAGTGTGCTCTGCTGACCTGGAGGCAATTTTTATCTCAGTCTCAGATCTGAGGGAAAACCCTCTCTCCTGGTGGGAGCAGCTGTGCTGGGCATTATACAATGGAATAAATATATATCTATTGTTATGCGAATCCTGAGCAACACTTTTGGCCCCATGCAGAGTTGGAGGTGAGAACGTCCTCGATGGACAGTAGCTTTGATTTTACACCTTGGAGAGGCACTACAGCACAGCAGGAGCTCAGCCAGGCCCAGAAGATATTTTCCAGCATCTGGCCTCCACAGAGGCATCTCGCATGGACGAGAGCTCTGCAGGAACCCCCTGCTCGTGTGCCCTGAAGTTTATTTGGGCATCCGGGAGCCCCCGCATCATGCACATCCCTGCTTCACGCCTGGAAAGGCTGGAGTAAAGTCCTTTAATGTCTCAGGCTCCGTTTACTCATCCCTGGGATGTATCTAATACCAATTTGAGGAGGTTAACATGCAGCACCAGGTGTAACTTCTGCACTGCTCAGTGATGAGAGATGCCATGCAAGTGCCAAGTATTTTTATTATAAAGCACTTAATAATAAAGTGTGCCTCTCAGAGGGGAAAATCCGCAAATAACTCTTTGCAGTAGAGAGGGCACTCGGTTTTGTATTGCAATCATCGCTCAGTGAATACCCCGGAGAAATGTTTGAAATGAGTGTGATATCTTCCAGGGAGATCAGTGTACTTCCAGAGGGATTTTGCTCAGAAACCTGTGAAGCTTCTGTTCCTATAGCTTTTGATGGCTTATAGCCTTCTCTATTTCTGTCATAATCCTTCATTAGGTTTTGTCAAACTGTTCCAATTGCTATAGCAACTCTAATGAAATCTTGCTCCCTAAATAGCCACGCCAATTTTATCAGGTCAAAATCTGCCCTTTACAGCTAATTCTCTACCTTTTGACTGTACTTTTTTTTTTTTCCCCCCCTCTGAGTAGAGAGTTTGCTGTGAGAAAGAGCCCAAAATTATTAACCCAAATATTTTTTTTTCCTATTTTCAGCTTAAACCTAAGGGTTTCTTTCAAAATCATGTGTGTATTCAACTAATGTGCACAAGAAAGACAAAGCCTCTGGAGGTGCAAGTTGCTGCCTCTTGTTCCCTGGGATGCTCTTGCTGGTTGACCTGTGTATTTAGAGCAAGATAATGAAAGTTCATCGTCGTTACAAAACAGAATGTGTAAGATTTCTACCAGATCCCTTATAAATCCGAGGAAAAGGCGTGGTGTGTATTTTATGATAAAATTTCTGCTATTTCATTGCAGTGGGATCTGATCTGGCTTGAATTCCAACCCCCGACAAGGCAGCCCATGTTATATTTGCAGTACCCCGAAATTCTCCATCTCCCCTTCTGCACGGAAACCCAAGACTGAACTTTCAGACCCTTCGCTGGCGTGAGAGTGGGTCTGTAACTGAATAGTAAATGTCTCTTTTGCCACTTCCCATCTGGAATAATATCTTCTGTACAAGCAGGAAATTTTCTTCCACCTGCTGCCAGTGAGTGAACTCTTTAGGCTGGTTATTTTAAAATAATTTGTTTAACTTTCCTAGTGAGGAGGAAAAAGATGAAAATAAAAGATGGGGTGACACACTCTGCCCCAGGTTTCGGCTGCAGCCAAACAGCACTGTTAGATATTCCCCAACTGGACAGAGATGAAATTATTCTCTTTGGCCGGACAAGGGCTTTTTCTTTTGCTATGAATGACTGAAGTCAAACCTGTAAATGACAGTGCCCTAATCATAAAAACGCTGTATTTCAAAAAGTTTTGAACAGAAAGTAGGGAAACGCTGAATGAATTCAGCAGCTGAAATAGTCTGCCTAATGTGTATTAAAGTACTTTGAAAGGGTATTGTGAAACTTCCATTATATCTTCCTACATTTTACATGAACCGAGGCCTTCCTCTTGCCTAGATTGTATATATTTCTCCACAAAAGAAATGAAAAAACTTTTTCCTTGCTATTGGAGAAAAATGGTTAAAAAAACCCCTGAGGTAGCACATATTTCCCCAAATCAGAGAATTGCTTAATAAGCACAATGCTATGGAGTCTGGGCTAAATTAATATTTTCCTTTCAGTTGCAGACCCTCATCAATTTTAGCACCTGAATTTCATTAGGGATGGGATTTTTAAAGATATTCTAAGAGTGGAAAGGAGGCAGATTCCCAAATTTTGCTAATGCTCAGTGCAAGTTTCAATACTTAGTGTTCTTGGGCGCTTCACATGCTGTGCCGTACACATGTAGTTCTTGCTCCAACACCTTGTGTTCCTCAACGTCTCCTCTGGCCCCAGCTCTGGGATTGCACTGGAGGGGCAATCTCAGCACAATGGTTTGGAAACTGTTGATAACAACAGAACTTGTAAATAGGATCCCAGTCTCCTGGGATGCTGCTGTGTGAGTTAGCTGCTAAAGAGTGAGCAGAGCTCTTGCAACCCTCAGTTTGCACCATCATTTACAGTATCTTTTGCTTCTTCACCTTCTCAGAGGATGGCATGACCCAAGGGTTACTGCCATCCTCTGTAGAGTCTCGCCCTCAGCTCCCAAATAGCCACAAGGAGTTTGGGAGAGAGGAGGAACACACGGTTTAGAATGGTATGGCACGACCAGAAAGCAGCAGAGATGCTCCTGTGTTGGATTTGATAACAGAAGAACTGTTGGGTTTGAGAAGCGAGGGGGTGTCAGTGACCTGATGGAAATGAGGAGTCTCTTGCCTGACTGCAAGGAAAATCTCCCAAATTGATAACCTTGATAAGGCTGCTCTCAGCAGTGTTCTCACTCTCCTACAGCTGGTTCCAATTTCTTACAATGTCTGATGAGATTTACATCACCTGCCACATACCCTGTATTTAAACAGCACCGGATCCACACTTTCAGGTCAAGATTTGTATCTCTTTGGGGACAAACCATGTAAATACCATACTGACAAAGTCTAACTTCACTGGAAGCAGTGCATTTGTAGGAAGATGATGCAGGTAAGCTGTACGTCTTTTGGAGAAATCAACAGTTTAAGAATTGCTGAAAACATGATTATTTTGCATTGCAGTCTGGTAGCAGCCGCATCAAATGAAAGGGGAAGGCTGGAGGCAGGCGTGCTGAGATCTCTTTGAGAGGCAGCGGCTGCAGAGAGAAAGGTCTGCAAGGCAAAGTCAGGAGGATGGTGTCTGAAATCAAAGCAGGGGCTGATTAAAGTGGGAATATTATGATGCCGGGAGAATTTAAGAACAGTAGATGACAGAAAGCCAAAAAAGATCTCCAGAAGCAATATATAGATTCCAAAGGTGATACTTCAGTGGCTGGGAAAAATGGTCTGAGTTGAAAGAAAAGAGGCTGATTCCCACCTCAGCAGCATTGCAGAGCAACAATTATTGGCTTGGTTCAGCCAAACTTTGAAATTCTTCTCAGAAAAGCACTAAATTCTTTTTGTGTCCTCAATTCTTTTTGCTATACTCATGCATTCAATTAAATTTCTGTTCACTAAATACTTTATAATAATCTCGTGTCACCTCAAAGTCTTACAGGAATACGCTGGTTCTCAGGAACTTTGCTTCCCTGCGTTACAGAATTTTGATTCCTTTTATAAGTTGCCTGAGCTCATTATACATATAATAAGCTGCTGCGGCCAGCCACATCGTCTCAATTCTCTACAGTTAGCAAATGCTGCTTTGCTTTAGCTTCTGCTAATCATGACAACCAACCTACTCACATTACTTAAATCGCTAATCCTGTGAAATAACTCAGTGTCACTCTCTAGAGCAGATAAAAAAGCAAAACAAAACTCTCATCTAAAGCGTAATGTCAATCACAGAGAACAGTTATACATTAAATGTTAGCTACCGGGAAAGAAAAAGCCCAAACCTCTCAATTTTGTTCATAAAAATCTCTTTGGTTGTGAGCTTTCACAAAATGCTGTCTAATTCGATACATTCACTAAGGTAAATTACTATTTACCAGTAACTCCTGTGTTACCCACAGTAATTAAACTTCCTCATTCCCTGCCCACCTCAGTTGGGAAGTGGGAGATAGCATTTCTCAGTCTGTGAGCCAGAAAACAGTAACTTCTTCCTCCAGTATTTTTTCTGAGAAAGGTTCTATAGAGGAATTGAGACATCTCTGGTACTGAAGATCCCTTAAAACTAAAAGTTTTGCTAGCTAAAAGAATTCCCTTGATATTTTCCCTTTGCTAAATCCCATTTGCATTTCTAGTCTTATTTACCTAGACACTTTCCCATGTCTGTTCTGGGAAATCAGGCGTTCATATTCTGGAAACTGTGTTTCTGGAAATAACTTCTGAAATTAGGAAAATCTCACCAGCCAAGAGGGTTGTCCCCTACACACCCTCTTTCTCTCCAAGACTCCTTTGGGGTGTAAAAGTTGTCTGGGGGCAAGTTTCTCATCGCCAGCATTTCAAGGAACTTGTGTTTACCTTCTTTTTTCTTCTGAAGTGGCAGCAGCTGAGCACAGATGTCTGGATTGGCAACAATTATGAACCCAATTAACCCAGTTAATGGCACCACAGCCCTTTGTGAAGTGACAGATTATTGCAAGCAGCCATGCTACAGCCACTCACCCTTGTCGCATGCCCTCGTGCCACAGAGAAAATGAGTGGAGGTAGGAACCACCAAGTGATTAGCCCTTATAATATTGTTAATTAAGCACCAGTAGGAAGTTTGCCATAAAAATGGAACTAATCTTCTTCATCTGTCTATCCCCTATTTGGCACTGTGTTCTTAGATCACATAAAATAATCTTAGTCCAGAGCCTGGGTAGCAACTTCAGAAGATGTGAACGTGAAGCAAGGCGAGAGATTTGGGAGGCGTGATCCAGCCACAGGGTAATCACAAGGTGAATGCGTGAATTCAGATCAAAAAAAAATCCTGAATTTCACTGAGGTCACCCATTCCTGCATCCCCGTGACAGCGGGTAGTGTGTGTCGTTGACCAGGATGGACGGAGCAGCCGGGAGCTGGAACCCATCTGGGCTGCTCAACTTGAGGTATGCTAATTTGCAAGATTACAAATACAACCTGTTATTACAAACTGCTATTGCAAAATGGTGAATGGTTTCTCAGCTTCACAAAAACTGCACAAAGTAGGCGAATGCAGATAGCTGGTTTTTGGGGTAGGTCTTCCCGCAATCCCTTTTCTCTCTTCTTGTCTAGTTAACGACAGCAGCAGCTTACTTTTGTTACTGGTGGATCCCATGCTGTTTTCCACAAGTGGTTCAAATAATTTTCCCTAAATTAACCAGCTCAGGACTCCTGCCACCCCATTCACTAGTTCGGTTTCTCCCTTGAATTAAACCTTTATTTTTTTTTTTCCTGTGCTGTGTCACGAGGCCCATTTTGCAGCGGACTAACCCCGAGAGCAGAGTGCCGTGGGAAATGGCACAGGCAGGGAGCAAAGCTGCTGTTACAGAAAGAGATGCTAAAACCGCGTTTCAGATGAGATTTTAAGAAAACTACAGATAATATCCTGCACTGTGTTATCCATTCAGATTAAATGGAGTGCAATCTCTACCCCTATTGCTACCCCACTAAATGCATTTAAAAAAGAGATTTATTTCCCCTCCTTTTATCCTATCTTTCTCCTTTCCTCATGCACTCCATGCTACTTAGAAGTTCAGGTTTTATCAAAGAAATAAAGTAGTTTAACATGAAACTTCTGCAGTCTCCGCCATCTCTGGGAGATTTCTGGACTAATGTTCATTTATTTCAAGGCACTTTTCCTCCCCTCTGCTATTATGATTCGGGACTTCAGGGATCCATTTTGTAGGCAGGCTTTAAAGGTTACTCCCTTTAGTACTTTAATACCTCTTACTCTAAGGTTATTCTGCCATTTTTTTCCTTTAGAAGTCTTCAATTTTTGTTTTAATTGACAAATGTCTCTTCCAACTCTGCTGAAGAGAGCTTGGTGCTGCTCTTCCAGCTCCTTCCCTTAGCACATCCCATTTTTGATTGCGACCGACTGCAGCAATGTTCACAAATCCTTTAGGTGCTCTGGGAATTTACAACCCGCAACAAAGTGGTGGCCATGAACATGTAGGTCTTTCTACATCATCATCTGAAACCAAGAACAAGTTTAGGCTTGACCCCATTCTTGGTATATTTGAATTCATTTTTTGGGAATAAATGGGAAATCGAGCCTTGCCAGGACAATAATGCTCATTAAGTAAACTCTAATTCAGAACAGGCAGCAGTGTTTGAATTTTGAGTTGACATGTTTCCCTGATTCTCCACCTTTAGGAGAGCACAACCCACCTCCTGCTTAGTTGAGATCTCTATATCACTTATCGCCGTGAAAAGGGCAGAATGAAATACATTTAATATTTAAATCCATGATTTGTTGCTTAGTTACATATGTCATGAAGGAAAAGCAATAATACTACAAGATTTATGTAACTAACTGACAGTCCAAATTTTAAGGCTTGAACATTGAATATTCATACCATGTTTATGCAAGCTTTTATCTACAGGGGGGGAAATGTCAAGAATAAATTCAACGTCTTGTCTTGAACATTTTTAAGATGAGTAAATGAAACTTGACAAATAAATTATAAGTTAGTCCGAAAACTTGGCTGAGTTTTACAATTATATCTGTAAGTATGGTTGTGCACAGGGTAACTCTTCACCTGAAATTTTATCGCCACAATGATGGACAGATTCTGCTCTCTAAATTCTGTTGAAATGCACTGTGTATTTGACTGAGGGTCTGTACAGGCAGAAGGTGTGCTTCAGGAAGGGAAAGAATTAACTATTGAAGCATAATGTCCCCCGTTCCTCAGGGAATAGTGAAAATGCATTTCTCTTTGTCTGTACCCAGTACAAAATATCCCTAGGACAATAGGAGAGCCTTTTTTTTTCCAGAAGAGCGGATACTGGGGAATCTGAAATAGAAATGTCTTCGCCATGAAAAATGTACAGCAGTGCTTAAGAAGTGCTGTCTACTGAAATAAGGAGATTTGCAGAGTAAAGAATAAATGCATTTCCTCATTACTTCAGATGAAAAGGTACTAAGATTTTCATTTTCAATTGAATGTGATAAATTCTTCTTTTTAAGAAATAATCTATAAATGTAAAAAATTCATAAATTCCTCTAAAATGCATACTTTCCTGTAATATGCCAGACTCTCTGTTCTGAGTCGCGATCAGAGATAGAAGGTCAGCTTCTCTTTTTCTTTTTTGTGTTAATTTTGTACACATATGCTTGCAGCAGTCCAAGAGCGTGATTCAGCATCTAATGAAGTTAATAGCACCATTCCAATGGAGTCTGTATCAGGCCTTTAAACACTAAATATACTCTATATAACTTTGGCAATGTCCCATTTCTTTTTATTAATTTTAAGCTTGTTCTGTCCTGCATGTTAGGAAGGGATTCAAGCTAATCTGACAAGTACTGAAGGATCTGGTTTAAATTGCTGACTCCTGCTGTAATGTCTGGAAGGAAGACAAACCATGTCAGCTTTGTTATGCGACCGAATTAAAAGTCTGGAATTAAGGCTAAGTCATCCCAACACTTTTGTTGTGATTATTCAAAGTTTACAAAGAAAACTACCCTAGCGTCTGTCTGCAAATGTGCATAGAAACAGTGTAAAAGTCTTCCTTTCTCAGCTCTGCCTCTCTGAGCTGGGTCATTGAAGAGAATTACTTTATTTAGATTATTTTAGGATGCAGCCCTGAGCGATTTTGTGCATGAGCTGGTATATATTTTTTTCAGCCAAGTTTCATTCGAACTAAGAGTCCGGCAACAAAACCCAGACGAGGGACAGATTAAAGCAATGGTATTTAGGGACTCACGAGGCCTTGAACAGGCGCAGCCTGCAAGCCCCGTGGGAGCAGCTCCGTTCATTCATCTCCAGTTCACAGGGAGGAGCTCCAGGGTTCTTCAGAGATCAATGGCTGACTTGCCTGGAGAGTTAAGAGCCATTTGGCCATAATAATCGGGCCTCATATTGACTTTGTGATGAACTGGACTGTGTCAAGGGAATGTAAACAATCTGGGAGCTGATTTGAACAGATGAGCTCCACCATGGCTCAGCAAGAAGAAAATATACTTCACCTGTCAAAATACACCTTTGCACAATTTATGAGCTGAGAGCGTTCAGTACAATGGAAGATAAACTTGTTACGGGAGCAATGAAATGCCCTCTAAGAACCAAAAGACCTGGGGCTGGTCTGCACTGCTCAGTCAAGTGGACCTTGAGCGTGACCCGTAGTTGGTTTGGAAGGGAACCAGGGAAAGGAGATGGACTCCTCCAACTGACCTTGTGGGGCAGGGAGGGAAGGAAAGGAAGAAATAGGGAGGACAAGCACCCTTTCGGCACTATAACCTATAGTGGAGAGATATGTTTGACAAAGAGAGCCTGTCCCAAGAGATCCATTGACTCCCTGTCCATCTGAGGGATACCACTTCAGGCTTTGAATTGATGCGAAGTCCTGTGAGGTTTCATAATGAATATTTCTTCTTCATTTATTTTCAAATTAATTTTCTTCTTAATTTCATCTTTGAATATTTCTTCTTCAGCTGGAAATGAAAGACCAGGCTGTCTTTGTTGGTTTTTTATAAGATGCTGTTTCCTATTTGTTACAGGAATATTCACCACCAGTCATGGGAGGTCAAAATTGGCCTTTCTGTGTGGGACATTCCTTAATGTCCCATGAACCTCAATTAGTCTTTTAATTGTGTGAATGTAAAAGTTGAGGCCCAGCTCCACAAAGGACGTTACCATCACAAAGGGCCAAGAATGCTCTTTAACCTCCTGTGCTGGAGGAAATATTCAGCTCTATCTTCTCAATGTTCAATTCCATCTACTCAGAGCTACCTCAGGGGCACTGTCAACTTATGGGAAAGAAATCATGCATCTGCCTGTAGAAATGATGTAATCTGGATCCCAAGAAAATTGGGCTAAATCGATGTATTAGTTGCTGTGCTTGTTTGCTGAGACAACAGAAATCCCTTTAAAGGCAGAATTTTTGGAGCAGGAGCAAAGCAGAAATTTTTCAGCAAGGAAAATCAGAGAAAAGGTCCCTTATTTCACCAGTGTCCTGCCATACTAAAGGTGCACCTGAAGAGGAATAGATATTTAAAGCACATCTGTGTATTGCCGATAAAGACTTTTCGCCTAGGGAAGAAGTTGAACCATCTGCTTCCCCAGTACACAAGAAGACAACAGAAGACAAAGTGTTTTAGTGTGTAAGTTCTGGAAGACAGATTGTCAATAGCCATTGATGCATCCAAAATGAGAGGTTCAAATGGGAGCTGGTAATGGATTTAGTACGTACTTAAAAGGTTTATTCTATGGCCCATTGTCAATCCAAGAGAGAATTGTTCATTTTCATGTGTTAGATGGCTAAAATGGCTCTTGCTCCACTCTTCCATTAACCATAAACATATTCAATGTAACTAATTTCGTTAGACTTTTCTCAATAATATCTCACACATTATAAGAGTCTCCGTGATCAAGGTATTCAAATGTCTCAATTCAGACCATTAATCTCAAGTCCTTTTAAGGTGACCTGGATTCTCCGCATCGAGCGTCTCCAAAAAAGTAACTATTATCTTCTTTTTGTATTCTGGATGTAGAAGGGCAAGGTGGACTAATGGACTCAACACAGAGTTATAATAAGGAGTGAACCATCATGGGCAGTTTGAATGTTGTTTTTTCTTGACCTATGTGTTTTCACTTGGATGTCTCCACTGTAGGAACGCAGTACAGCATTATGGGTTTTTTTTGAGAAACTATGGAGCTATTTTCCAGCATAACCTATAGAGACTGTTTGTGTGTGACTTTGGCTTGTATCTTCAGTGTCCTCAGAGGCTGTGAATTATGACCGTTTTTTATCATGCTTGCACGGTTGCTACTCTTCGTGCTAGTCTCTACCTTCTTGTTAAGAAAAAACCCCAAAATTTCTTACATCTCACCAGCTCTGTTTTCCATTCCTGATGCTGTCTTGCTTCATTCTCTTTGGGCTCAAAATGAATGTCCGTTCCTTTGTCTGATTCTCCCCCTTTGCTCTTCCTGTTCCAGTGCTTGATTACCAGGGACTAAATTTGTGAAGTGTATTTAAATGCTTAAACCTTTTTTAAGCACCTGGCTGACTTTTTTTTTTCCCTACTGTGATTAGGATAGAGGCCTAAGTGATTAATCTGTCTTCTTGAATAATGACAAAAACGTTGCATCAGCATGAGAGGATCTAACCTTTAAAAAATTCCCCTGGGAGTGTCTGTTTCTGCTGGGGATTTCGCTGCCAGTCAGAGCAGTTAATAAAAAAGGGAAAGCCAATAACACTGCCAGAAGTTTTTGCCATATAAAAGTCAGAGAATCAGTTAGAGGCTGTCAAATGTAATGTATGACATTATTAATATGAAGAATTTCAGATCAAAATGGGGCTTACTGTCCCAGCGACTGGGTCATGTGGAAGTGGCTGAGGAAACAGAGAGTCCTCAAGTGGAACATCCAGAGGAGAGTGCTTGGGCAGACTTCGCAAAGTCATTAATCTTAGCATTTCAGGAGGATAAAAAAAATGAAAGGTAGCAGAGGAGATATTCCAATGGTTGTGTAGGGCACCCCCGGTGTGTTTTTCAGCTTTTGGTCTCGGAGCTTTTCAAGATCACCAGGACAATGTGGGAAGCCCTTTTCTTCCTGAGGGGCAGCATGGGTTGTGGATGCCCGGATAATGCTGAGGAATGGGGTAGGAGCCTACCCAACTGCCCACCAGGCATTCTTGGCTGGTTGCAGTTCCAAGGCACCAACACCATGAAAGGCAATCTTCTCAGACTTGCCCCAGAGCTTCTTCTCCTCTTTTTTTAAGTGTCATGCTCAGAAAACATCAGTTCAAGCCACACAGGAATTCACAGTGCCTGGGAAGAATTAATTATGCAGTCATCATGTTTTCATAAAACCATAGACTGTTTATTTGTTTAACTATGTCTCATTTGTTTCATGTAAATGATCACAACTCTGATTATCTGAACACGCTATGTAAATTCAGCTCGCATCTAGTGGGACGATGTGCTGGTACAGCTGGTTGGAAACCAGGCAGCTTAGAGAAATATTCATAAGACATCCTGAGCCTAAAAATGGCTCAGTAACTTATGGAAGCTTTTTAGCAGCTTCTGTTGAGTGCACAATTTGTTTGACAAATCTTATCTTCCTTATTGTGTGTAAATTATCCACAAAAAAAAAGTTGCTGTTTTTAAGCATTAGTTAGTTTTAAATAATTCCTCAAAGCTGTGTAGACTTTCTCATGGACGTTTCCTTAGAAGGTATTTCTTTGAGTGCAGAAGGGACATGCTGGTCTCCTGGCAAATCCCCGTTCCTTGTCTGAGCATAACCTTTGGAAACAGACTTCTGCTGCATGTATTTGGCTTTAGAAATTTTTCTCATGAATGTTCCCGAGTTTCTTGAGCAGGTCTCCAGTGGTCTCTGGGAACCCCAGGCACCCTGTGGCCCTGACACCATCGCCCTGGGTACCGCATGGGGAGTTTCTGCATGGAGCCATGAGACCTCGTGGGGAATGAGGGCTGTGGAGGAAAAGTGCACAACTTGGTAATATTTTTGCTTATATAAGCTACTCATCAGGTTTGAGTAATCATTTTAAAGCAAAATTGATTCTTGTCCTGCTGTGTTAGTGGTTTGGTTTTATTTTCATTTAATTTAATCTTCTTACATAAAGGGCAGGTAGAAAAAGAAAAAGGCTGGTTCAGGTAACATCTGCTGCTTCATTGTGATATTTGCAAGGAGCAGTATTGGTGCACCACTGCAGAGGAGGGAAGAGCAGTTAACAAAGACATCGACAACATAAGTCTCCATCCCTTATTACCTCTAATAGCTGTTTTTGGCCAGCAATATGAGTAGGTATTAGGTTATAGGTGGCCATCAGTCCTTTTGACAAACTGGATTTTATTCCTGTGATCTCACTGCCCAGCAGCATTAACTGGTGAAAGCTGACTTTATTTTCCCTTGTTACGGGCAGGCAGGAAGGTCCGTGACAAAATCCCTGTCTGGAAAAACTCTTTGGTCCCGAGGTGTGGATTCACCCCATGGACCCTGTGCTCCTCACTCTTCTCCGCTCCTCATTTGTACAGATTCCCCTCCCTTGGCAGATCTGCTCTCCTTCCTCTCTATGACTGAGCTATGAAATAAGGGAAGATTTCTCTTTCATAGAATCATAGACTTGTCTAGGTTGGAAGGGACCTTTAAGATCATCTAGTCC
>JAOXJM010000052.1:42173878-42185611 GCA_026413425.1 Tringa solitaria
CCATTTTACAGGAGCTCAACTTTACCAATCCATTTGTTAATATCACTACTTATATGTAAGTTTTCATTTTAATAGAATTGAAAGAATGCATTAAAATGTAAAACCAGAAATACCATTCCAGCTTTCTCTGTGCCAAGATTTCATGTGCTAAAGTGTGTTCATTGGATTCTTTGTCTAAAATGAATGTGTCGATCAAATACTACACAACAAGACAGGCAGGGGAATAAGCCTGCTCTAAAGACACTGAATTGTTTAGGAACATCAATAGTAAATCTGCTTTTACTACCTGTGTTTTCCCTGTATATTGCTCATAGTTTTATTTAAAATGTGCAAGGTTGATAAGCAGTAAGCCCATATTGTTTAGCAGAATTATAATCGACTTTCTGCATTGAACTTCTTAGTTGTTCTTTAAATATTACTATACTTCTACATCTGGTAGGGTTGTCCAACTACTTTTTTTAAAAAGGAGCATAAGGGATGCAGCATATAAACAGCCACGTAGCATCATGCAGATGATGCTGGACTGATTAGATGCACTAGAGATTTCACTTCCAAGCAGAAGGGAAATAGCAATTCTTAGTGCCTGTAATGCCATTTACAGGAACAGCAGCAGTAAAGAGATGCTCTTCGTTGCCATGCACCGGGCATTTGCAGGTAGCGTATTTGGGAATAAGTGCTGGAGAGCTGTCTTAGGTGGCTCTGTCACATCTCATGACCTCCAGTCAGCTGCACCTGCTGCATCTGCACATCTGCAGCCAACAGTGGGACAGCAGGTACACATCAGGGGTTTGCAGACCTGCCTGAGGTAGCACTGGTCACTAAGGGCTGGCTCTTTACTTCTTTTTGGCCCCTAAAAATCCTTTGGGCCAAGCCACAGCAAGGCAGAAAGCTCCAAGCCAAGGTCATGAAGCACAACTGTCATTCTGGGTACTTGGAGGCACAATTTATGAAAGGGTCTCTGTAGCCCCCAAAGGCTTGGGGTGTGTGCAGCCCTTCCTGGAGGAACAATGGCAGGGTTGGGGGGTTTGCAGTGGGCAGGGGGACGTGGTTGAGAGCAGTTTGGATGTGCACAGAGACCTTCCCCACAAAGCTGGAAGGGCACCAAAGTCCTAGCCTCCTGGCAGATGTAAGAACTGGCTTACACCTGGACTTCAGTCCAAGAACCTTCCTCCAGTGAGCACATGGATGCTCCCCGTCCATGCACCTGGGCATCGTACCCACAGAGGCAGATGGGCGAGCTGCTTGAGAGCTCCTTGGGTCTTCGCACTATGCGTCTTACTGTGCATTTTGGAAATTATGACAACATAAGTGTGCACAAAATCAAATAAATTTTCATTTCCAGTGCCTCCATAATATCTTTGAGTCAATTAGCTGTTTAGGATGGGGTTTTGTTCTAATTTGGCTTCCAAAATACACAGACATTGACCTTGTGCGGGGCACACTATAAATTTGATCAAACTGGAGATCTTAACTGCCAATTAAATCAAAGAAAAATGGGGCAACCTTTACCCTGCATCGATTTAGAGGACAGAGGGAAGAAAAACCTGTTGTGGGGTTTATTTTTTGCCTAACAGTCAAGAACACAATTTTTGTTGCTCACCTGGTAAACATCAATACGTGCTACTGAAGAGGCAGAGCTTGAATTGCTTGCTTAAAAATGCAGAGTATTGAATTTGTGTCTTACTTGTTCAATTATGGTAATTTGGGAGCACTTCTGACACTCATACAATGGTTAATGCAGCTTGAGAATCTCAGGCCACTCACGTTCGTAGCAGTTTACATAGAATTCATATTTTTATATATTTTATGGTCACCTATTATTTCATAGTGGGAAAAGGTAAGAAGTTATGGGTACAATTTCTATTATGAGAGCAACATCTTTTATTTGAATAGTTTAGCTTTTAAATGTCTGGTCTGTACTTAATCTGGTAACCGCAAAAGTTGATAGAGTTAGTGGCAAGTCAGTGGAGAATGGCCCATCATGGAATTATTAAAGCAGACAAGCACATTATCACTACGACAAAAGAACTTTACTGCAGTACCTTCCTCTCGCCACAGTATGTTTGCAACTGCAGCATCAGAAAATTGGGAAAGCCAGAAAATAATCAGGAAAAGAAAAAAAAAACAACAAAACAACGTCAAAATTTTCATTGTAGCAAGTAACTGAATTAATACTCATGTTTACATGAACTGATTACTTTGTGAAAACTCTGTAACATTCATTCTAATAAAATATCAGGAAAGACAGACATTTCTAAATACATTTGCTCCTTCTAGAGACAATTCTGAAACTCTGACATGGGAAAAATCCTCGCTGAAATGAAGCCAACTTTAGCCTGTGCAAAGATCAAAGTCTCGGTAAAGAGAAGATGTTATCTTCGAACGTAATTGGAGGGATGGTACAGGCTGTGATTTTCTGTATGGGTTCAATAAGCAAACATGACATCTTTCAGAAGCCTGAGACTGGCAGTTACAGCAGCTACACACGTTGCATTTCTTCTTGGAATGTCATGAAACTACATTCTCTTTTAGGACTCAAATACTCTTTGAAAGTACAGCTGTATTTGAATTTCTGGTTAAGATACATCAAATTATTTCTCAACACACTGTAATTTCCCTTGCTCAAGTATTCAAGGGAAAACGACCGATATTAACAAGAGTACATAAATCTATTTAATGAGGAATAGAATATATTTTCCAAAGAATCACCATGAGAGCCCATATTTATGGCTAACTTAGTTTTCAATTCCTGCTCTATATTAACGGCCAGAAAAGTAGCAAAAATCCCATTTGCACCGAGCCTTTTATATCACCATGAACCGAAGCAATCTCCCAAGTAGTTAAGACACTGGAATTAGGAAGGATCAGCCCTCTGGGAGCTTTTCCACTGGGGCAACCAATCACCTCTTTCATTAATTGTGTTTTGGGGACAGTGCGGTCAAGATAACACTGCCGCATTCCTACGGGAGCCATGCAGCTAGGACTTGCTGGGACAATATTTGTCTTTGAAGTGGAAGATAATTTCACAATAAGGGAAAGCTATTTTGGTAGTTAATGACGTAAATACAGGTAAAATAAATTATTCAATTAGAACATTTTTCAAGCATCTAAATATCTGAGAACTTAGACTCGTAACTGGCTTTAAAAGAAGAACAGAAATCAATGAAATTTATCTTCTGAAACCGCATTTAATTCAACAAAACATTAGGTTTTGGGTTCTTTTATATCTAAAACTATTGCCAATTTATTATTTTTGTAAAGATGTCACCCATACCACACCCAGTACACTTTTGGCTCATGAAAGGCACCATCATCCTGGATGAGGAGATTTTACCTTCTTCATGTGATTCCTTCCCAAAACAGAATCCCAGCCTCTGATCAAAGCACAGACAAAATTGTCATTACCTTATGAGTAAGAGTCCAACATACTGCATGCAACGGACTGAGCTATTAAACTTAATGTATAACGCTACATTTAAATACACTTTAAAGAAATAAATAGATGGAAAATTAAGCTTACGAGTTTTTCTTGCTGAATCTTCTATGAAAAGTGAAGATATGTCCTCATCCACTCCCACCTCATTTTTAGCGATGCAGGTATAGGCACCCGTGTCTTCATACCGAACGCTACTGATATGAAGTTCACTTCCGTTTGCTGTAAGAAAGACACCCATAAACAGTGTTCCTTGCTGCTGCTAATTGCTTTCACTGCCCTTAATTGCCTTCCATTGCCACAGCCACCTGGTGAGGGCTCAACAGGGTGGCTTCACCGCACAACGTTTCCCTGCACGTAACTAAAGGCATTTGGGGGATTCTCATGAGAGCTGATGTTTTGCTTCTTTCCATTAGCACTTACACACTCTGCACCAGAAACGAACAAAGAACAATCCCAAGTGCAAACAACAAATTACATTTCATTTATTTCATCTTGTTAAAAAAAAAAAAAAGCTTCGGCTTCAGTGGAGAACAACTGTCTTCAATTTTGTAAACTGTTTTTCATCAGATCACCAAAAACTTGGTGGGGGGGAGTCTCTCTACAGTTCCTCCTATCATTTTCCTTTCTGGAGGGGGACTGATGCCTAAAACCTTTGGAAGATTTTGAGATACGGTACCCAACCATGCAGGGATATTTGTGTTGCCAATGCTGGTTGAGGGCTGCAATGCACCCCAGCCAGACTGGGGGGTCTGTGGGGAGGTTTTTAATATTTTTACACAGAAAATTGCAAACAAATATTTTTGCCTTTCATTGTGTCTGTTGCATCCTCATTTGAACAAGGACCAGCAGGAGTTAAGAGCCCGATTCCCTCTGCAGAGATGGGTGGGAAAAGACAGAACTGCAGCCTGGTTCTCAGCTGACTTCCATCCAACGCAGTACTTATACCTAAACAAATAATTTAATGCATTTCTCTTCTGATTTGCACAGCTGTACACAAAAGACGAGGCAGCGGAGAACCAGGCACAGTGTCTTTTAACATAACACCGTTACCACTTAGATCAATCAATACTGCATTTCCCGAGAGATTCAGGAGAGAAAAAGATAAAAAGAAAGAAGAGGGGGTTTGTAACACAATTTCCAACAACTGTGGCTTAGCGAATGTACAAGAACTTCTAGTTTAAAGTGCAAAATAATCCTCCTTAATCCCCGTCTACAATACTTTAATTAATCAAAATTCTGTTCTTACCTAGGAGCATTAGTTGTTTGGATAGTTTTGGCATGATATCGATGCCGTTCTTTAGCCAGGTAATTCGGGGATTAGGGATGCCTTCGGCGTGACATTTGAGGCTCGCTGACACGCCAGGCTCCTGCGCCTGCGTTTCAGGGTAGACGCGAATCACTGGTGGCACTGCGGGAGACAAGGAATCGGTGACTTTAAGCTCACCCACCGGCTGCCACCCCTTGTCGGTGGCTCGAGAACCGCTGCCTTCCAACGGCGTCGCAGAAGAGGTCTGACCCGAGAACGGGGGAGAGAAGCAACGTCCTGACTTTCCGTGCAAACTACAGTAATGATTTTTCCACAGCTCAACTTTGGGGGCAAAAAATAGAAAATAACAATAGAAAAGAGTAAACTAATAAACCAACACCAGGGAGCAACCTTGGTATCTGGTGGTTTTTTTAGAATGTTTGGGCTTCTTCTAGCTTTCTTTCATTAAGTGATTGATTGATCTGAAGTAAAGTTGGACTGAAACCTAAGGTGGGTACTCACATATTTAAAAATTAAACTCCAAACCTTCACTAAATCTAGTAGGAAAGGAATTGGAGTTCTTGCCTGTTAGAAGTAGTCAACATTTTAATTAGATATCCATCAGGAAACAGCCTGTGTATTCACCACCTGTTACTCTGATCAAATAAACTGTTTATAAATTACTTCTCTCTTTTCTGAGAGGCTTTCAAAACGTGACTTACCTTGCTTCAGGAAGGCCCCTCTGAACTATTTAATATACTCAATTGGCAGAACTACTAATTATATTACAATTCAGACAAGTGCATTGATTTTCAATCATGTTGCCTTCATTGCTCAAATCAACAAGGCTTAATATCACCCATTAACTATTTCTTAACAATTTACTCACATACTTTAAATAGAATTTGCAATATTGCAATATCAGTGAAAAAAATCAGTGGGACTCTCCTGCCTTTTACTTAAGGGACATAACAAAAGGAAAAGAGAGGATGTGCCGCAGCACGGCTGATGGGATTTGAAGGGTGGTCATGGACTGTTGGGTTTCATAATCAAGGGGTCAGCTTTTCTACCAGACTAGGAGATTTGGGACTCATGATGTAGGTGTTGAAAGGCGTACAGTTTTGTAAAACCACAATTAGAGGCAAACGTAGATGTGATATGTGGGGGACCAACTTCTTCCTCAAAGAAAATGAATAAGCTCTGAGTGGAGGATTGAGAAACATTTGGGGGGTTTTTTAGAAAGCCAGAATGAGACAGTAACAAACTTCTACTGGAGATCATCAGTTTAAGCTACCTAACTCACTGCAGTGTTTTTATATAGTCCATCATTAGGTTCTAGGACTGGCAAAATTAAATTGACTTAAGAGTTGCTTTAGAATAAAATGAAATCTGTGTTTGCAGCTCGCTATGTGTCTATATATCCTTACGGGGATAGTTTAAATAATTACATTCACTACCATACACCTTCCATCTTTCCATTTCTATTTTTTATGGGCCTTACCAGAGAGAGAGATGTATTTTACTCCTGTCTTACCTACCAGCTGCCAAGTATTAACCAGAGCTGAGTCATCAGCTTAGAAGGAAATCAGCCACGACAGAAAGCCCTCAAGTCTACTTGTTTTTTATAGCTTTAAAAGCGAGAGATTGTTCAAGTGTAATCTGAGAGGAAATGCCTCAGGGCAACTGGAGACAAAAAAAACTGGAGACAAAAAAAATGGGGACTTGTAGCAAAAGAATGGCTCTAAACTCCACCTCTGCTCTGGATCTCTGGATTTACTTCCTCGTCCTCTATTTTCTTTGCTTGAGAAGAAAAGACAATGCATTGTAAGATGCAGGGCAGTGAGTAAAACACCAACTAAGAGCTTTTTAATCAGGAGGTTACAAAAAAGACAAGGTTTGTTTTACTAAACCGAGTTTGCAGATTCCAAATAAAAGCATTTACGAGCTTTTTATCTTCTCTTCCTCCCATTGCTCTCAGGGTTATGGCTCCTCCTGGCTTCAGGAGGTGCCAGATCAGGCGGAAGGAGAGCAAAGGAAGTGATCTGCTGCTGGAAACAGCTGGTGGCTTCAGAGCCATCCCTGCGTTTATCTAAGGGACAGTGTCTGAACAATTCTGAGGAACAGGACTGAGAGTCAGGAGCTTCTGATTCCATCTGTACCTCAGAAAATTAATTTCTCCCAAGTCAGTCTCTTCAGGCGCGATAGGATATAGATAGTAATTTATGTCCACTTTGACAGAATTTTATGAAGGTCCTGCACTCAATCCTTGTCTCATTTATGATTTGTTTGCTACTAGGAACATTTTTAGAATGAAACAATTTACGAACTGAGGGCCATTGAAAGTCTATGTCCATTGAAATTCAGACTCATCGATGAGAGGTGGTTTGTCTCCTACAAATACATAGGAAAGAAATGTACAATACTCAAGCAGGTTAGATGCTCAAATCCTGGTGAAGTCAAGGGGAAGTTAATACCAATGTCCCAACACACTTTCCTAATTCTCCAGATGGCACAAACCTGTCTCGTCCAGTCCAGAAGCAACATTGACCCTCTCTGCATGGGGACTTGCCTGCCCCAGGCTCTTGCAGACAGACTCACCTGCCCACGCTTGCAGCTACATGAAAACCAGCCCTGGAGCAAAGCTTCTAAGGTCCTGTGCCCCGTGAGCTCCTCCACCTCACCTGCCCAGCTCCAGGCGAGATGGAGATTCCCCAGGCAGGCTCAAGCCCTTCTCTAGCATATCCCAAATGGCCAAAGGCACGAGACAAATTTTACACCAAGCCTAGTGGTGTTTTCTCAGCTCTTAACAGAGAGAGAGCCCATCCCAGACATCACCTATATAATGCTCTCAAAACCAGCGTGGGTTGATCCGGTTTTCTCATAATGGTTTGCTTTAGATTCTCCTCTTCATATGGACATTCTCATCAGCCCTCCCAATGACTGCCACATGGATCCTGCTTCCTAGAATCCTTCACAAAGCAGAATTTGCCCGCATCTCTCCATTTTTTGCCTCATACCACGTTAGTCTGCATGTGAGTAATCCCCATATTTTACCTGCAGAGCCAAAACCACAATAGATTTATATGGCAAAAAGTAGCTCAGGGGCACTAGGCACTGAATCAATGTTCTGCATAAGAATCAGCTTAACTTCAAATTATAGTAAGGTGTCTTTTCAAGAGTGATTAATAAGGAAACCGCTTGTTTTCCCCTACAAAAATATGTGTTGTGCCTCCATTTCTGCTCTCATCATTTTCCTGCTCTTTCCATTTTTAAACTTTTTATTTCTTCTCCCTTGTCTTACATAATTCATTGCACAGCTAAATTATTGCATGCAACTGCCTTGTGATAAGAGCAAACTGCAGAATGCATTTTTATTGTCCTTGCCACAAATTAATACATTCCAAGTAAGCACATTTAACTTTAAATACTTGCAAAGATTTCAGTTCCAGACTTTGGAATATATGGATTATCCTTTGCTATTTCCCTTGGTGAATATATATCATTGCTAACCATTACTGTGTCTGCAGCCAAAGGCAATATAAAAATGTTATTATCTTAAGCAAAGTAGGAAAAAAAAAGAGGCATTCAAACAAGTAAGAGATTGGGTAGATTGTCTACCACTGCATACTGGGTAGTGCCTTTCTCTGAGCGCCCAATTCATTATAATAAAGCAACTCAGGTGATAAAGCACACAACGAGCACAGAGAGCAATATCAAGCCCCAAAGGCACACAGTGTTGCTACAGGTTCTATGTACTCCAAGCTTAATAATAATTAACAGATTAATCATTTCGTTAAGGTGTTTTGTGATTGAAATGTATGATTTGAAAGGAGTTTGCAGCATTATATGTTTTCTCTTGGAAAGCCACATTAACAAAACATCTCTGTTTAAAACATCTTTCTGTTTCTGGAAAATTTGTCCTACTGGACCTTTATAATTGGGCTGAGGATCGAATGGCTTTTTAAAACTGTTCTCAAGGAATACAATATTCTGATTTATGCTGATGTTTTCCAGAGTGCAAGGACCAAGGAAAACGATGCCCTACACTCAGCAGTCCCTTGATTTGCAAACTATCAATTTTCATAGTTGATTACTTTTTTATGAGATTCTTTATCCTCAGCAACTCTTTTTCTTCTTGAAAGTGATAAATTGCTTTTCTTCCCTAGAGTTAGTGTGTGCTGTACACACTTCCCAAGGAATATCCATACAAGGCAGAGAACATAATCTTCATACTGTTCTTGGCTTCTGATCAAAGATACCAGCATGCAAGATGATTTTTTTCATCCTTAAACTTTGTGCTGCCTTTCAGTGCATTCTTCCAAAGACATTAAGGGCCAGGTGTATAAATACACTGACTTAAATTTTACCACTGAATCCTAAGACTGATGAGCTCAACCCAAACCTACCACATCAAATGTCACACATAGCCTGCATTTCACTTTACGCTTCTTGCCCAGGAGATGTGAACCAGCGGTTTTGGGGCATTCATCTAGTGGTCGTCACACTTTCTGCCCAGCAGGATTCTCCTCTCTGCTTGTCAAAATGAGTATCTGGATCTGCCTGTGTTACCTGTGATATCCTGACCCAGCCGATACAAGGGGAAGGGCTGCAGGGCATTCAGCAGAGCAAAACAAACCTCCTTCTCCCCTTCAGACAGGCTGCTTCAGAGAGGATCTTTAGGCAAGTCTAGACCATGCAATGCCTGGTGCCAAGCCAGACAACGTGGGATTGCTTCTAGTGTGGCATTGTCAGCTGGCTGAACAGCCCCAGCACACACGTGGCTGGGTTGTGTGGCACAGGGACAGCAGCACGTGGCAGTAGGGACACCATTTGCTGGCCACGGACAAGCACGTGCCCGTCTTCCAGGAGGATTTGACTGCCATGAAGTGATTTTACTTTTCTGGGAAAAGAAAAGGAACAATGATGACAATATGCTGGGATGGAAGCAAGGCTTTCTATGGGTAAACTTTTGATAAATTTGATTAGCCTGCAATACTAGAGCTCTGAATCCCAGAAAGTTTCAATTTCATCAAAACCAGGCTTTATGTTTCCTATTTAAGATTTTATTTCCTAATTTTCTATATCACCTTATCAATGAGCTGTTATAAGCCAGTGTTGTGTTCTAAAAAGAGACAAAGGAGAAAGTAAGATAAAGAGAATACAATATGTTGAATAAAAGCACATGGAGAGGGTGCCTAGAACTAGCATCAGATTCTTTAAGGAGAAAAAGGCTATAAAAGGAAAGTATTTTATAAGCTGGACTGATGGACCTTAGTGGAAACAGTAAGGCAGGGCCCAGGTGGTACAGAAAGGATCAAAGGAAACTGGAAGAGTCATTGCAGCTTTGAAAACACTGAATTAACTGAAAGAGAGTCTAAAAGCTGGGACCTGCCTGTATGGACACAGTGAGCTTGGGAAGGGTTGGGGAGAAACCCTTTTGCTTCCAGTTGGTTCTTTCTCTCCTCTTTTCCAATAGAGAAACTTGGAGCTTTCTCTATTAAAAAGAAAATAAAAATCTGTCTGTTTTCATAGAATACAAAACCCCCTGTGTTTTTGATGTTAAAAGTGTATCAGTCCCTCCCTGGAGGAGACAGGTGAGCAGATACACTCAAGTTCTGGCTGACTTGATTCTGTCACATTCTTTTACAATTTTAGTCCAACACAGAAAAGCAACAAAAAAACCTCCCGTATTGAAGATGGAGTTTTTAGTTTGATACAGACAGACAGAGACAATCCCCAGCGCTGAACAGAGCCCATCAACTATACTTAGATTCTCGGCATCTTCGCTCAGTTCAGCTTGGCTCAGCTTCTGCCCTCTACTCCTGTCAAGAGAAATTCCTCAATTTGTCCTTTAAGTTACTAAAAACCGAGAAGGATTTCCAGAGCAGGGTTCTGCCTTGGGAACCTCACCATACATCTGAAGGTAAGCAATGTTGTCCTGTCATCGGTGCTGCTGCCCCAACATCAGTTGCTGAAGGAAACCACGACACAGGCAGAAAAGAAGAGAATTTAGTGATGTGGGCAGCCAGCCAGACACACCAAGAACTGCAAAAACCTGGCTTTGCAAAGCCTAATGGCTCACAAGGGAATATCAGACGCTGGAAGACAAAGATTTCTAGACCCTGCAGATTTTTCTAGCCAGCCTGGGTTGATAACAGAATGGATGGCATTTTTTTGCAGTATTCTACACAGCAACATTAAAAAAACAACATGGAGAGTGGGTTTTTTTGGTATAACAGTGTTCTTGTATTAGAAAAAACACATGCAGCTGTGGTGTGAAACTTCCATTTAAAAAGAAAATGGGATCTTCCAACAACAAGTTAAATCTAAGTGGCAGGCATGAGCATGAAACGAATCAACCCCTCCCCACACTCCATCTAGCGCTCCTCTCACTCTGGTTTTAGCTTCAAAGCCTTTGGGCCTTACATTCTCAGCGATGATAAAGTCTATATTGTCGTCTGCCAACTAAACTCCATTCAGGCCTCATAATATATCACATAATATACACGGGATTAAGTTGTTAGCTTGCTTTTCTTTCAACTGCCATTCATCAAACAAATAGCGCTTTGAGGAAGGAAGCCTATTTTCCCAGCTGCAGCTCGCACAATCTAGTTATCCACATTGCTGAGACTTTACAGTTTACTCTCTCAAAAAGATGACAAATTATTATGTGGAAACATTAAGTCAGTTTCCATTCAAATCAACTGGATGCTTTGCACTCTCCTCCAGGTACTCGCAGTGGGTGGGGAGCACTTACACACGTCCAGAAGACCTGAGCTGCAGTCAAACCCAAACCCCACGTCCACCACGGGTGCTTCTTAAAGTGCATAAATATCCCTTTTTACTGCTTCCCTTCATGTCAGCCCTTCTCTGTTAACCTGTGTGTCATTATCTGCTCTTACCAGTTGAAAGCTCTCCTTTGTAGAGGTTTGCACACATCTGCAGAAAGAACTAAATATTAAGTTTCCTTATAATATACCCTCTGTAATAAAGTTACTGAGTTTTCCTGTACAGAACTAAATACTTTTATACCAGAGTATGTCAAAATCTA
>JAOXJM010000052.1:42185711-42223439 GCA_026413425.1 Tringa solitaria
TTTATACCAGAGTAAGTCAAAATCTACCCATAGCGAGCAACAGGTCACACTGCCTCCTACTCTGGAGATCCTGCACATGTAAATAAAGGTTTAAAGTTGGACAACAATTTTGCTGCTGTGGAGGTGGATACTCCACAGACAGGTCACTCGATAAAATGCCGGTTTAAGCTAATGCAATTTTAAACTAAACCCGACTGACTGAGTTTGAGGTCAGAAGAAAGATAACAAACGCCTGAATATAAGCTCCACCAGGTGCAAATGTGGTCCAGGGGACGGAGGTGAATGAGGATGCTGGAATACGGCCCGTGTGATTCTCTCACCTGTAAAATGGTTTGCCCTCATTTTGCAACCCACTGGGCCATATCTTTAGCCAATGTAAACAGCCGTCAGTGAACCAAGCTGACTACAACCACATAATAATCTGATCTATAGCTGGGAGTTAAATAACTAGTTTTGGAAACACTGGGCTGTATTTATTTAAATAACCTGGGCTATTTCACGCAACAGAAATGATTTTCTGGAAGAAGGAATTATTGAAGCTTCTGCTGACAAAAGTAGTCATTAGTCTACGAGATGCTTTGAAAGGCTGCTCTTAACTCTACGGAAATGTTACTGACAGCTTGTTCTACAGTGTAGATACCTGCTGAATCCCAGGTAATTATACACGTGCCCCCTTGGTGCCCTTCTTTTTGGTTGCCTGTGCGATAGCATGAGTGAGCAAACTCGTGCATTCGCTCTCGCACACAGACAATTTGGTGCGTGGCTTTTCACATCTCTGTGCGAATGAGATTAACATGCAACTTTGCTTACAGGAAGGTTTTCATGGATTGTTATATATGCCATTTACTAACCATTCACCTGAAGGATGTGGGTCTGATACAGCTCTTCGTAGCCGTAGGCATGACAGGTGTAATTGCCCATGTGAATAGTTGTTACCTTGGTGATGTAGAGGGAGTCGTCTTCTCCAAAATCCTGTATGTAACAAGAGACAGGAAAGGTGCCTTATTATTTTGTAAAAATGTTTTAAAAACCTCAGGAAGGAAGACTACCTGTTCCATGGCTTTGATAGCATCGCAGCTTGGGAACACGGATTGAATATTGAACAGTAAGTTTTAAAGTTCATAAATCAAGACGCAGGAAGAAAATGAGCGGCAATTTAAGAGTAAGGCAAAGTAACTCATCCGAGAACATGAACTTTTGTGCTGGTCGCTAACAAGGTGTTCTTTGCACATAAAAAAGATGGCAATCTCCAGCTGTTTAATTTATGGGGGCATTTAGGATCTACCTGTTAACCTCAGATGCATAAAATGCTAACTTCTGGGTGGGTTATGGTTTCCTTTATCTATGCAGGTTCTTAGAAAATGCACTGTAACCTTGAGACTTGATGAGAAAGAACTGAAAGTGTTTGCTACTTATCTCAGACAATATCCCAGCCAGGAGACAACGAAGATGACAAAAAGCATTTTCTCAAACGAACTTGTTTTGATCTGTAACTGCTTGACAGTTTATCTTTCTTTATCCCCTTCACCTTCCCAGATCTGCTCTTGCGTTACTTCAATTTTTGATTATAGATGGGGAGAATATGAGTTAATAGAGAGGGTTTGGCACTTGAATATGCTGTACAAGTGCCCTGCCTAGGAATTTATTTCAAATTCTAGTTAACAGAACCACAGCACTCATGGGTATACAAAGCAGCTTCTCTTGTAATTCCATTAACGTTCAGAGTTCTGCAGCTCCAGAATGTTTGTACATCTATGCAAACCCAGAAGGATACATTTAAAAAACAGTTCATGAGCTCAAAGAACGACTTTTCTTTAATTAGCTCCATGTGTGAAGCACGCTAAACTAAACTCTGCATAATTTCACTGCAAAAGTATGGTAAAAGAGGAGGTGAGAACTCCTGGCCAGTGTCTTCCAGCACGACTTCATGGAACCTACCGGGGTGGACAGCATAAAATAGCTAGAGCAAATTTGCCCTGCTGGATGGGAGTCAGGAATCTGGGTCCCAGCTTCTTTGTGATGGAGAAGGGGAATCCGTGCACAGAGGTGCTGACGCTTCTCCCTTTCCCCGCTGTGCCCACGGCAGGTCCAATACGACAAGGAACCATCCCCTCATCCATGCTGTTACTGCCAAAACCCCTGCCAGGTGCTCAGAAATCATGAACAGGGGTTGTTTGATCATCAGACGGGCTGCTTTCTAAACTAAAACCATTTCGGGCTCCTTATACCTCACAGTTTCTGCCTCTTCAGGGTGCATCTGCTTTACAGTTTGAAGTTTTCCTTTCCAGACATGACACTTCGAACGTTTTTCGAAGGAAGCTGCGATCCTGAGGCAGACTTGTGATGCCAGCTGGCACGCTTAAAGAAAAGCACAAGAGTAGCCCATCGCTTGCAGCATAGGATTGAGCTGGCACTACTTCTGCTGGCTCTTGAATCTTCTCCAGTAACTTCTGTCTGGCACCAGAGACATGTCCTCGTGCCTCTCCTCTCAGTGGCAGGCCAGCACTGGCAGGGGAAAAGGGAAGTTTGGGAATTTGCCTAGTTTTTAGACATGTTACAAGGCAGATTGAGAGTGAGCACTGGGAAATGCAGAGTTTCCAGGCAGGACATCAAGCCTTCCTAAAGCACAGACCTTGTCCCCAGAAGGGACAAACACAACCTCCCTGGTTCTGCTCTCTGCTACCCTACGGCACGGGCTGCCCCAGTGCACAAATGTATGGACAACTATAAAGAATAAGAACAAATCCACAGATGATCCTGAAATTCATTATCTATAATCAAAAGCATCTCAGATATTATTGCCACCTTGAGATGCCAGGCAGATTCGTCATCTATGGGACTATTATTATGGGATAAGCTGGTTAAGCTACCCTATACATTATTACAAATATCTACTAAAAAATTCCCATTTCAAGCATTTGCCTGTTTTCTGGTCAACTAGATCTTTCCTGCCAGAAAGCAGAGATGCATGAGTAACTGCAAATAGAAAAGATATAAAACCTGTTCAGATGATATTTGCATGAGATAGAGAAAACGCTTGCAGTGGAGGGGACTTAACAGTTTTTAAAGTTAATCCCAAAGCAACGCAAATTGAGTTTAGATCAATAAAAGCAGGATGGCTACTTTTATGAAATGATTTATAAGGAGTTGTGGAAAAACAGGACAATAAAATAGTCTCTGTTTTAAGTATGTTCCGCCCTTTAAGATATCTGAGAAAAATATTATGAATGCTTGGTTTGTGCTCTGTAATTGTCTTTTTATGGACAATCTGTTTTTTCCAATGCATACAAATGTTTTAATATAAGTAAAGACCCTTGCAAAAACAAACTGATGCAAGATTATAGTATTATTCTCTTCCTCTCCAAATGCATTTTTCTTGTAAAGAGAAGCTTATATTGGTAAAAGCATGGTTTATGACTTTTAAAAACTATTTTTTGACTTCTAGCACTTAAAGAAGGTTATCAAATACGATTTAGCTTAACACTGTATCATTTATGTCAGGCACAGAAGGAAATCATCTGCACTGTATTAGAACTTCAACACACAGACTCGATTCACACAAGAGTACAACATTATTAAGAATGACCAGTATTAGATGTGAGAAGAAAAAAGTAATTATTAAATGTAGGTTCAGTACTGAACCTTTTGTTGCTACCAAAACCCAGTGAATTCTCTAACAAATTAATGACTCTTTCCATGTGTTTATTTATTGCAGCTCATGGTTTCTCCTTATGTTTCCCTGTGGATATAATTAGTACATTAGGGTTTCACAGTTACATTTTATATATATGCATGCATTCTTATGCACAAGAACTTTCTGTGTGTATTTTATAAGGGTATATTTGGAAGTGCTGTAAAAACACAACCCCTAGAGCATTAGGAAATGATGAGACTGATTCCTTAATAGCCTCTAACTCTACATCTTCCGCTGACCCCACCAGGAGCCCTGCAGCACAGTGGGCAGCCATCCCAGGCAGGCCGTGGCCAGCCCTGGTATTTGGGCTATTTCATAGAATTGTTTTGGTTGGAAGAAACCATTAAGATCATTGAGTCCAACTGCTAACCCAGCCAACTGCCAAAACCACCACTAACCCATGTCCCTCAGCACCACGTCTGCCTGGCTTTTAAATACCCCTTTCCCCGGGAAGCCTGTTCCAAGGCTTGATAACCCTTTCAATGAAGAAGTTTTTCCTAATATCCATCCTAAACCTCCTCTGGTGCAACTTAAGGCCGTTTCCTTTTGTCCTATCTCCTGTTGCTTGGGAGAAGAGACTGACCCCCACCTCTTTACAACTTCCTTTCCCAACCCCCTCCATACTGCTCTGCCTTTGGGGGCTCTAAGGAGCTGCTCAGGTGCATCTCTTGCCACTGCCACTGTATGAACCGGGATGTCAGTTAACACTGACCGAGTGTTTAGTTGCTGTTTTGGTTTGCTGGTCCTCAACAGGGTGTAGCACCATAGAGCTGCACACAATTTTATCAAGCTGAGATGGAGCTGCAGATCAATAAGGACCTTCCTGCCTCTCAAACATGTGCATCAGGCAAGTGGGAGCTCTTTGGACAAAAGTTCTCAGAAAGTGTTTAGCACAAAACATGTTTATGGTGCTCAGAATCTAAGCTCCATCCTTCCATCCAAACATGCACACATAAGCTGGCTGGGAGAACTGGGAGGGGAGAGGATGGGGTGGGCAGAGGGAACAGGAAGAATTCCCAATGGAAAAAGGCAGAAGAAACATTTTGTGTGCTTTGACGTTCTTCAGGTGACTTTTGCTTGCAACAGCCAAAGGGAACCATAAACATCTATAAGAATGATCTAACTTTATTTTCTCCCTAAAACTATCCTGCCTTTAAAGCAGAGTATCTCAGGGCTGTCCAGGGGCTGGGACTGCCCAGTCCTGCCTCCAGCAGTGCCCAACGGTGAACTGAAAAGGCATTTTTACGCATCATTCCGTGAAAAAGGACAGGCAATCAGGAGAAAGGCAAAAAAGTAACTTCTGGGATGTGGTTTTCCTCCTTTAGCGCTGAAGGTGAATTTTCTCGTGAGGAGGAAGAAACAGAAGTGATGAAAATATGTGAACAAAAGGCAGAAACCATTCTAACCCCACAAAGTGATGAGTCTTGCATCAAAGTGGCCAGATAAGGGTAAGGCGTTCATCACCTCTATTTTATGAATTTCATTATAAAATAATGTTACAGGTTCTGGTAAAAAAAATAATTCAGCAAGATATGTTATAATTTCTCATAATTGATAAGGTTGACTAGTGGCAGATGACAAATTGACTTCTCTGGCGGTTTGCCTCATGTTTTCTATCACCTTTTCAAATAAAAAAAGCTTATTTTATGTCTTCCATTTATCCTTCAAATAAAAGACTGATTAAGTGACCTCAGAATATGTTTTAACTTTTCAAGATTAAAAAAATGCACCACTCTGCATTTTAAATCGATAACAGCTCAGTAATCTGAAAGATAAAAAAGTTGCTACTGCACCCAGTCAATTCCAAAAAATAACAAAGCAGATCCTAGAAAATGGATATGTAATTTTTTTTTTTTGTATTGCATTTCCTTTCCATCACTACTGATTACCCCAGGCATTGGTCTCTCCAAACAGAAGATTTTTCATATTTATTTATCCCATTCCTCCCTTCTAATGCATTCCCTGGTCATGCAATCTGCTGTGGCTCGGAGACACCGCGCTCAGAAATGTGTAAAACATTGCATATTGCTTGTAAATCTCATTCACATTCTGTCTCAAGTGAAATCCAATATATGACTGTAACACCACAAATCTCCTGCTCTGACAGCCGGGGACACAGCCGGCGGAGAGGGAACCCACATTAACCCGGGCCGATGCCGGAGGGTGTGGGGCACCGGCCGCCCACCTTTTTTTTGCCCATTTCAGATATTTTTCCACGAAGCCTTCTAACACTTGGTGGGGTTATTCCGGAACGGAAACATATTTAAAAGCCTTTAAATTTTTGTCAAAGTGGAACACTTGTTTTCCAGGAAGTTTGAAGGGGATTTAGCATAGAGTAGATTCAGAATTCTTATTTTTTAGGACAACTTCCAGTTATTTGAGTAAAATATACTTGCCTTAGAGCTATAAATTGGAAGAAGGACCAGAAAAACAAGTCCCAGTGACACAAAACCAGACAATCTCCCCATCTCTTCAGCTACTGGAAATGCAGGCACATGCCAAGGGACAGTGGGGTACAGCACCCCCCACCCCTGGCAGCCCATCCAATTTTAAACCTACACAGTGACTTTAACCACCCCCATTAGGTACTGAATGGTCCTGATATACACTGGGGGGAAGTCCCAAAGACGGTCGATACCCCCTCACCATGCTGACTTACAAGTGTTCGTAGCAGAAATGAACACAGAGGGAATGCAGCTCCCCCAGTGGTTTCTTTTTTTTAGGAGAATCCCACCAGTTGCTGGGATTTCTTTCTAAATAATAATAATTCACTTCACTTTTAAACCCTTCCCTTTCAGCCCTTTCTGCCAAGCCCAGGGAAACCAGGACCCTTCCCCATGTGGTTTCAGTGCCTACCGACAAAACCAGTCCTGGCACTGGTGTCACTGGTTCTCCACCAGATGAAAAGAACCGTCATCACAATTTCATAGTAACCAGCACAGCAACAAAAATGTATGAACTGGTTCACATTAAAAACCTTGCATCATACTTGGAGTTCTGAAAACCTCTCTCTGATGATGTTTACGGGATTTTAAAACAAAATGTACCCAAGCATTTAATGAGATTATTATTATGCAAAATCTACAACAATGGCTATCACTTTGAAAATAATTTCTCCTCACTAATCAAATGTCTCTGATCTTTTTTACAATAGATTCATGAGTGATTCATATAAAAATAATAAAAACTAAATTAGTCATGGGCTCTTAAATCACTTTCTTTGGTGCTTTTAATAATTCATTTCCAGAGACAAGCTGAGAACTTAAGCTTCATTAATATTATTTGTTCTTTGTTTTACACATGCTATCACTTTAGTGATTTACATGGAGAAAAATTCAGCCTTAAGCAAATGCCACAAAACTATTGCAAACACAGTCTGATGGGGTATTAATTTATCTTGTCTTGTTTTTCTGGTAAGCCAAAAAAGTTTTTGGCTTGAACATACGGAAATGAACTTTTTAGATAGTTGTGCAATTATAACATAGATAAAAATGGACAGCTTTCATAAGTCAAGAAACTCAGAGACATTACAACAAGGAAAATCAATGATAGGTCATCCTGCTGGAGCTGTTGGGAGGGAGGAATTAGCATACCAGGGATTTAGTGAAATATTTCTATTAATTGGGTCTACTGGACATTTCAGAAAAATGCAAAGACCACAACTGAACAGGTAAGTACCAATCCTGGGAGGAAATCATGTTCATAAACTCCAACTCTTTCCCCACAGTACAGAGGTAGATAACTGGGATTCATGGATTTTGGTCTGTAATTCAATTATCAGTTCCAACAGTCAGAACATGTATAGGAGAATACAACTGATTTCAGAGAGTCCTAATTCATCTAATTCTCAATTTTTTTTTCTGATGCATTTTTTTTAAGCGTGCCAAGTCTAGTTACCTTAATAATTCACAGCAGATGGGCTTGCTCCCTTCTTCTTGCTCATTTTTAGAAGCCTCACACTGTATTCATAATTCTGCTTTTCTGTTAGAACACCCAGATGGAGCATGTGCAATTCATCTCCAGGAAAGTTGCATCTATCATCTCAGGTTTCTCAAACATTTTGCGAGGTGTGCACCCTATATGCCTCAAGAAAATGCAAGCAAAACAACACCACCCCCCCCCAGCTGCTAAAAGTGACGTCTTCCTCCACAAAACCAGGTTGTTTAGGCAAGTGAAGCCTTAAGCTCCACTGGAGATTTAGGACCAGGTGAACATTTGTCTCCCTGAAGGTATCTCTGCATTTGCAATAATCACCTACAAATGTTGGTCCATGACCCAAAAATGAGCTATTCCACTGAAGGCATAAAAGGATACAAAAGATACTGTGATCTTCTTTATAGCAAAGTGAGATATTAGAGACATATATATATATTCTGAAAATATTGTAAGTATTAATTTTCCACTTAACCTCTATTTTAGAGCCTGCAAAGACATAAGATCCTATAAGCACTGTGCAATTTCTTAAACTTTGATTTGCAAGAGAAAAAACTTGGCTTTAAACATGCAACTTCCTGTAATTTACTCCCATCCCTGTATTACTGCAGCATCCAGGACCATACAGGGTTTGATGATTTTAACAGCCCAATTTCTATTAGCAGGGTATTAAGTGGGGTTATTCACACATGATCTTTTTTATTATTTAAGTGAAACTACATTAAAAACATCAACAGGACTATATCACCTTCATACAGCCTGTTTTAATGAGAAATCTAATCCAAGTGACTTGCGCTTTAAAGGTTGGCCATTTGCTTTGGGTTTCAAATATTATACATGGAAAAACTGACATTTAAATGAACATGTGTGAAAAGTGTACCACAGATTTTGTTAGAGCCATGAGACATACAGGGAAGTGAATCTTCCTGGGTGCACAGGTAGATGTGGATTATGAGCCGTCGACAATTTAGGAGGTGGTTTGTGCCCCGTCACATTCACTCCTGCCACCTCCACACACACAGGAGGACCTGGCAGAGGTTTGGTGGGCAGAGATGGAGGCAGGTTTGGATTCAGCTGGAGTAACGCACACAGATTTGTACTGGAAGGAGGAAAACCTGACTGGAGGAGAGAATCCCTCCTTTTCCTCCAAGCAGGGACTGGCATCTCTTGAGCTCAGCCTCCGTATCTCAGGCCCCTCTGGCGTCTTGGGTGATGACAGGAACCCCAGCAGCAAAACCCAGACTTTCTTCATATGGCCTTACCAGAGGCAAGAAGGGCTGAATGTGACAGCAGGGGTCTCTCCAGCCAAGTTCCCTTCCCCGGACAGGAGGCAATGGCAGAAGAGACACATGGGAACAGGGAGAACCTCAGCAGGACACACTGCTCTGCTCCCATCAGCTTCTCCTTGGCCATTTCCCAAACCAGGGACTTCATGCTCATGCCAAGCAGCTTCTCCCCCTGACCTTGGACTTGTCTCATCTTCAACCCATCTTCCTTTCACCCCGTGTGACGTCTCAACACTATAATACAAAACTGAATATGCACGAAACTGCTGCAGGGGGTCTTCTGGAGAGGAACATTGAAGAATTCTTTGAGAATTTGGCACGTGGCCTTCTTACTGGACATTTCTCCGTGTACTTTGTGCAGGGTGAGCTGATTGATACACACAAGTGACAATAGCACACAAATGATATGCTGCATTTTGTTAACTCATGGAACCATGCTTGTTAAATGCAATTATTGATTTTTTCATCAAACAAGGAGACAGACAAGTCATAAAGTAGCCATAAAGCACTCTTGCCCCCCTGCTTTTAATTCCCTTCTGCATCAGCAGGAATGAAGAAACCTGTAGTTCTATGATCTGTCATGAAAAGGTTATTTTTGAACCAGTATCTAAAGCAGATTTGACTTAAAGTTCATAAATTAACAAGAAATGAATAAACAAAGACACTCATGAATTTATGTTATAGCTACCTGCATTACTCTTGGTAATTCACCAAATTCTTATCCACCTGTATCCCACAACATTTGTTTCCTTATGGTAAGGAAATCTTAATAATCTCTGTTATTTGCACGTGCTATGTTATTTGCACCATGCTTCTGGAGGATAAACTTCTGTTTATAAATTTTATTTATAAATGTATGTATGTTTCTCTGGAGATAATGCCAAATCATGTGAAACAATACTCTATAAATACTGTATAAATACATTTGACTCCATGAGGAGTTTATTATATTTTCAAATTGAGGAATGCTTTCATAATCACATATTTGGGAAAACATACTGCCTGTCTAGGGGACAAAAGTCTATTATTTTGAAAGATGACATATTTTAACCACTTTACTATCGGTAGTCAGAAATCAATTTACAGCTATCACAATCTTATCAGTTTCAGCTACATTATAGTCATTTTCTGCATGAGAAAAGTTGATGTGACTTTTTTAAAGTATAGCTGCAAAGGGACTTCTAATGGATAAATAATATGGATGGGTAATTTATGGATAAATAATATTTTTATGCTAAAAGCAATCTTCAGCGTTTGCAAGAAAAATGGTTTAATTACATGTACCATTAGGATAGCTCTTTTGCAGTAGCTATGTGACAACTCATTAACAGAGTTCTTCACAGACAGGACAAGACAAATTATTATGTTGGTTATGAAAGCTTCTGATTAAGAAAGCAATGAAAACTTATTAATATTTTGTTGCCAATCAAGATATCACATAAAAATTATTTACTTAATGCACTTAAACAACCAGGCTTTATAGTCATCTTTAACCTTTCAGTTCTGTGCAAATTTAGGATTATCTAGCTTTTTGTTGACCGTCTCTGTCACCTATAGTATTAATCTGGAACACAGTGAGTCTTCTCATATCAAATTTTTCAAGAACCTGGAGAGAATAAAGCCACGAAGGACTTTTCAGCTGTGTCTCTCCTGTGCTGCTCTCACACCTTGCTGGAAGGATTCTGGTTTTTCCAGAATTGGGCTTCTATTTTCATCTGATTTCCTGAATTAGCATTTAGAAGAGAAAGAATTTAATTGAAATATAATACGAGGATTTTTCCAAGTGCGTGAATATCCTGTAGGTTTGTATGTGATTACCACTGTGCCAGGAGCAGGGAGGATTTTCTTGAAGTTAAAAAGGTACAATTAATCTCCTGTTGCACTTCCAATTAGCCAAATTGCTAACCTTATTGTGAAAAGCAGAAATGCAATCGAGTTTCTGCTTGAGGCGTACTAAAAGAAAACTGAAGTAATTTAATTAACTGACTTCAAGTATATTAAGAAGCACACTGCCTTTACTTTCCTGCTGTCAAGGCCTTTAAATAGATTATTATTTAATGTGAGTTTCCGCACCCACAAGAGGCTAAAGCTTTGAACCGGCTGCTGCCGCCCACCCCGACCTGTGCCATGGAGCATGAGTGGCTGCACCTATTTTCACATGGGAAACCTCAAAATCCATGTTGATGCTATTTCCATGCTACATGCAAGTATCAATCCCAAACACACACGTGTTCACGTTGCAGATGAACGGGGATCATGCCCCACAAGTCCAGGACTTTTTAAACTTGCGATTAATCTAAATACAAAAGCTGGATTTACCAGCTGAAGGACCATGTCTTCACCCCTGCTATGGACAAGGGCTTCAGACATGCAGGGGTCCATCCTGGGTAGCCAGAGAGGGGACACACCTGAGCTCCAGAGTCCTACACGCTGCTCACAGTGGAAGAAGGAAAATAAAAGATGCTAATCCCCAAATTGCATCACCTCAAGTAACCAGACCAGAATACAGATCACAGTGATATACAGAACATCAACAATATCACAGTTTGATTAAAGATGAAAAAGGTGTGGAGGTGTTTATTAGACAAAAAAAAAAGAAGTTGATGCACACTAGTAGCAGGTGTTACATGATGAGGTGATAGAGGTCATAAACTAGCACGTGAAACATTAGAATTGAGGCATAAATCCTGCTTTTCCTCCTTGTAAGAATCTCAGAGTTCTCCTTTGATATAGTTTCTGAGTGATATATTAGTTCAAACTGATCAAAAATTTATTTTTATTTTTTTTTGTATTGCAATTTGTATTGCATGATACTGTCCCAGGGGGTGTTGGATCGTTCAGGAACCAGTCAGTTTATGCAAAGACATAACTCTTCCTCTCAATGTTTAATAACCGATGAGACAGAGAAGTACTTACAAGTAAACCAGAAATCCACTTGGGCCAGTGCTAAATTAGGGAGGAACTGGAATTTCAGCCTGAAAATTTACTCTTCAAACTTCTATTTAAAATAGTAGGAGCTGCAAATGGAGCCATGTGCTATCTATCCTTCAAAGATGCGTTTGTACTCCAATTCCTGGACTGTCATTTTGCGTCCAACTCAAGACACATAAACTTCTAATCTTTAAAGATTAATGTGATAATCATAACCAGAATTTCATAAAGGTAAGATAAATAACTGGAATTTTTGTTATTTTTCACCAAAAATGTCTAAGACTGCTCTTGAGCCTCCACAGTGTGTGGAAGTAAGTTTTCAAAATTGCTGAACTTCGCTTCTAACCTCAGCTGTCTTCAAAACTGCGCCTAAAAACAAGTCTCACATCTATCTAGTGAATATTATGGCCAAAAGAAAAGGCTATTTCTAGACTCTGATCACAGAAAGCTGTTGAATTTGCTTACTATAGATTAAACTAAGCATGCTGGCAGTGTGTGTAATCTTTCCTAACCAATCTGTGTCAAGGAATAGATCCGTTCTGAAGAAAATTTGCGCAAGGTGGTGGAGGCAGTAAGCTGCCAGGTCAACCACCTGCATGGCTCACTACGCTGTGCTTCGACTACAGCAGGGAATGCTTTCCACACCACAGGTTGGCAGGTTTCTGCATATTTTTAGTGCCAGTGACCTGAAGGTCATTATTCTAACCCTGGCACTGATGGATGTCTATAAGAAATCTGGTCAGGTACACCGGCTTTGGGCTGGCTGTGCAATCCTGAACATCCCCTTTATGCTTCCTTAGATATATACGGTCCTGTACCAATCCGGCGGTGGGAAATTTGCTGTTTTCATGTTGCATTTCAATGTCATGCTCCAAGTATTGACAAGAAATGCATTTTAAAAGGGTAATACTCGCTTTGATGAAAAGAAAAGAATGTTTAGACGGTTCTAGTTACCGAGACTGTGCACACAGTAATCACCTACACATAGTGCACCTATACATAGTACCTGCTAAGGTAGAGTCAACAATAACATACTGAATTGCAGTGTGTATTTCTGTCCTGTGTGCTGTAATTTTCATGTATTAATGCAGAAGAGTAAAACAAAGATTATTCGCATTTCAGCAATCCTGGATACACAACAATTTAGGAGTTACAGTATTGACTCTAACAACTCTGAACTGAGTGGTTATCAAATTAACAAGAGCTGAACAAAAATATAAATCAACTCTTGCTGTAGTGTAATTAAAATTAAACCTGATTTACTGTGTATTTTAATGCAAAGAGAAATGAAATACAGACCATCTTTTTTGTACACTACTTTCTACTCTCTCCATAATTAAATGTTACTAATAAATGAGTAAGTTTATACCATTATTCAGGTATTGTCTTTACTACAAACTATGACTCACACATTAGACCAGCACTGTGAATTAAAAGAGATTCATCTCCCTTCCTGTGAGGGGTGAGGGTATTGCCACACCCTGCTGAATAAACCCGTATTTTAAACTAGTCATCAGAAATAGTAGCTGAGGAATGAGAGACGAGAATTGTCTGAAAGGCAAGTGAAACGGGAGGAACAGAGATAAAAACATATTTTTTGATTTAGATAGAGGAGAGGTTTCATTGCCGAGCATAAATGTATTGCTTCATGCTTTCTTTGTACTGGGAATGAGATCCCTGAAGAGTTAACGGTCTGTGGAGCTGCTAGAATCCCGGGTTTCCAGGGCTGTTGTCCATGGACACAGGTTGCACCAAACCGCATGAGCAACTTAGGATGAAGTACCAGTGCTATCTAAGTGCTGGGTTATTACAGTACTAAGTTTTAATTGCATAATAACACATTCCAAGTACCCCTGCTCTCAGCTGCATATATGTTGGTTTGCTTTTATTCCTGAGACACATTCACATAAAATCAAAATATCACGCCAGTTTCCACTTTTCCATAATAATGAGATAAAACTTGTTCCCTCAAAACCATAATCTGTTAAATGAAGTCGTATTCAATGCCCTAAAAAGAAAATGACAAGAGTAATTCAGGACTTACATTAATATCTTCCAAGTCAAGGAAGTTGAGGATGACGCCGTTGCGTTTCCAGATGATGGGGGGCCGCAGCACCCCACGGATGTTGCATGTCAGAACGGTGCTCAGGCCAACCGTGATGGTGGTAATGCTGATCTTCTGGTCCTCTGGCAGGCTCAGCTGAACCACCTCTGCAAAAGGCAACAAACCAGGAATAATACTGAGTACTACAAAGGAAAGCTGTTCCACTTCTCCTCACTCTGCATTCTGTCTCCCCTGCAAGGATTTTGGCATGAAGACGGATATCTGTGTTGTAAAAAGCCCCAAACAATAAAGCCACGTAAGAGACATGGCAATTGAATGTGCCCCAATCTAACTCCCTACACCGTTTTCCTGAGGCATCAGGTAGCTGTGGCATTAGGACACTGAGATGGGTCCTCTGTCAAGCCTGGCTGCAATAGTTAAATCTACAAAGCAGTCAGCAACAGGAGAACAAACAAGGGTTTTCCTGCTTAGAACCTTCTGGGTTTGTTTTGCTAGGAGACTCCTGTGAAGGTTCTTTGAAAAGGCACAAGAATGACTCAGGTTCTTTCCTTGAAGCAGAATTAAGGTAAGAATGTTGTCACTGAAATATACATAAACCCAGTTTTAAATTGCCCTAATATTCAGAAGTCACCAAGCATGAAAACTCCTTTACCAAATGCAGCCACATAAGCCATCTAAGATACAGATGTTCCTATATCCAAGGTGTGAGAAGCTTTCTTACCTTTTATTAAATTAGAAAAAAATCACTTATTTTTACTTGCATGCAGCACACAAAAGAAACATCTGAGCAGCAAGCCTTACTGAAAACTGACCAACATCTTTCTGAAACCACACCAAAGTCACATCATTTCCTTCTGGCCAATCCTCACAAGATGTGTCTGCTTATTTTGCCATGTGTGGCCACACAGATAGGCAAGACATTTGATACCAGAATTAGGGTGAGCACAGATTGTCATTATTAAGCATTTCAGCAGCACTGAGCCAGCAATAGAGCAATCAGGCCACATTGTCAAAGCTGCTGCATTCACAGTTTTATCATTCACATGATGGTTTTTGCTTACTCTCCTTCCCAGGCTCTGCAAGAAGAAAGCCTTGAAACTATATTGCATATAAATGCTGAAAACGAGACTTTCAAGGTAATGGCCCATTGAACAGGGAATGTTCACAGCAGTTTGGCGCAACATTGCTTCAGCCAACTCAGAAACTTGGACTTGGGAATGAATGGTCATTAGGCCTCTCCTTCCTCAAGTCCACTGGCATTAACTGTGGTAACACAGGGATCAACAAAACCGATGCTGTCTCACACAAAGCCACGTGCGTTGGGAAAAACCACTTCAAGCAGTTCTAACTCTATAAAATGACATATGGGGTCAGGTTGCTCCCTCCCATCAGCTGGCATAATTACTCTTCATCCTACTTGCTTGCTGCTCATCTTTGTCATTACGACCCACAAAAGATCTGTGTATCACTTACAGTGTATCTGCGTTGGTAAGTTCTAAATACTACGTGCACCTCTATTGCTCTCTACAACTATCTGAAAGGGGGTTGTAGGGAGGTAGAGGTTGATCTCTTCTCCCAAGTAACAAGTGACAGGAGAAGAGGAAACGGACTCAAGTTGTGTCAAGGAAGGTTTAGATTGGATATTAGGAAAAAATTATTCACTGAAAGGATTATCAAGCATAGGAACAGGCTTCCCAGAGACGTAGTGGAGTCACCATCGCTGGAGGTATTGAAAAGACGAGTAGATGTGATGCTGAGGACTATGGTTCAGTGCTAACTTTGCATTTAGGTTAATGGTTGGACTTGATGATCTTAAAGGTCTCTTCCAATCTAAATGGTTCTATGACTTTCTTCCAGCCCTCGGAAGAAGCGCTGACTTTCAGCGAATCCAAACACTCATTTTTATCATGTCAGTTCATAGCTTAAGATGTGAATTTGCCCTAAAAGTTAACAGCTTTGATGGGGAAAATCTTGCACTCTTTTAGGGGGCTTACACTGTGGAAATGCAGGAAATAGAAATAAAAACCCCAGCATCTACTTTTGCAAGCATCATTCTCCATCTCTTCATACCCTCTAATTGAAAAATATCTTTAACATCTCTTGAGTAGTAAATCCATTACATCTGTTCACTAAAATATTCAGTCCATTTCAGTAGCCTTGGGAAGCCTGGAAGGAGTCACTCAGGTCTAGCAACTGATTGGGAACACTTAGTGCAAAAGCTGCTTGTGCAGCAGTACCCAAACAGCTCCGCGTCCTTTCTCTTCCTGCTTCTTCCACCTAAGCGAGAAGTTAATTGAATGTGCCACAAATTGTATTTGCTGCTGTAGATCTGAGACTGACTTAGGGCTGCAAAGATCAATACAGCACTGCATGTTGGGTCTGAGCACAGTTAGCTGTTCTCCCACTTAATATGCCAAGAGCTATTTTAGAAAGAGCACAAGCTGTTGAAAAGGAATGGTACCCATAGTTTCGATATATGGTTGATCAAAAATAGGAACATTGGACCAACTCACTGCTATCATTTGGGTTGCGGTGGCCCCTGTAGGTATCAAGTGAGAAGAGGTCCTGACACAGACCATCAAGCAGTTTCTGCACCTAAAACCTTAAAATCCAAATGGGGAGATGAAGGAAGTTTTGGAGTGGAAGGAGAAAATGGTATACCCAAGGTCACTGAGCAGGTTAGCAGCAAAACCAGGAGTAGATAATACGTCATTAAATGATGTCACCCTTGGTACCCGTTGGAGGAAGGAAATGGGAGTCGCGACGGTTCAGGACCAGCGACAGCGGCCACAGGGATGTCCATGTTGCATCCCACCACCCTCATCCCACTACCCTCATCCCAAAGCACGTAAACAGCCCAACAGGGGCGAATAATGTCTGAATAAAAGAGAGCTCCTTTTTATGAATAAAATATTTGGAGTGCACTTGACAGGATAAAGAACTGATATTTACAATAATTTGTAGCATAGAGTAAGGCTAATGAGGACATCTTTTCTTGAGGAGAAATGAAATAGAGGGTCATTCATTTACAAGAGAATTGTTTTTTTCATCTTACTGCTGTTTTCCTTAATTCCCTCTGCTGTTTCTCACACTGCCTTGAGTTCCCTGGCTCACGCTGGGCTCCCATCAGCTCCCTCTTCAGCAACATTTTTTGAGCGTTTTGTTGCAGTAGAATTTAAGGCTTCCTGCTTCCAAACGATAGCTAAAGAGGCTTTGGTTTTACATTTTAGAAGCACACTAATGAAAAATACATTAACTTTTAATTAAGAACACACCTTCCATAGCTGCCATTCTTGGATGAACCATATCAGGCCAAGAGATGACTTTTTATGTTAAAGCACGTAATTAGTACAGACCGCTTTAACAATACAAACACACTCCTTTTCTGAGTATTTCTATGGAGTATGTTTGAGGGCATATTATTACCAGTAGGGTTAAGGGCATCTTATTAACATCTAAAAGCCTTTCTACTAATTAGATTATTTTGTGTGGCTTTAGTCATTGCTTTATCATTATCAATAGAAAAGATTTCATTACATAATCAGGTGTATTGGGGAAGAAACAGATTTCCTAAAAGGTTGCAAGGTCTGGGCTTTTTAAAAATCTTTAAAAAAACCCTCAGAATCTTGGACTTAAATTATAGAGCTTAGACACACTTGATGCTAGTTGGATTATGTGTACAAATTATTCAAGTCACCATAATGATTTTGTGTAGACCTCTAGATTAAGTATTGAACACTGTTCATTTTCTTTTTAAAAACCTTTAGGAGATAAAAGGATTTTTACCACGCATATAAAACTGAACAGAACAAATGTAATGTTCAAAGCGCGCTCACTTGCAGAACACAAGCTGGAATGGAATTTCATCCTAAAATCAAGCAGTTTTATATTCATTTGGAAATTCTGCAGGATGATGCATGCAAAACAGCTTTCTATATTCAATAGATTCAACGAGTTTCAGTCCTAGCTGATGATATTTATCAAGTCATGTCAAACCTGGTAGTATTCTCTGGGATTTCAGTTGAAGCAAGTCCTTGGTCTATTCCAGCTGGAAATAAAAAAAAAGTTTCCTGCCAACTACTCTGCCATCAGAGAGAGAAGCTATCATCATAGAATAAGATACTATCATTTTTGACTCAACTTTTAATGGCTCAAGACAGGAGTAAAGCCTTTGTAATAACCACCTTTATGAAGGGATGGCTGTAACCCTGTCTCTGTGTATCAGAGGCCCAAGAGTAATATTTCACTGGGTACTGCACCAAATGCAGAAAAAAAGCAAGGTCAGTAAAAGGCGGCCAGGACACCACAAACTCTCTTTGGTGACGGCAGCAGCTCAGCGCCTGAAAAGTGTGCAGCTCCAGGAATTTGGGCAGAGTCATCTTCAAACCTTTCTCCCCCATTCAGGAGAATGAGGGATCACTCCCTGCGTTGCCAAGAGGTTATTGAGGGGAAGGATCGCTCTGTCCTGTCTCTCCCACCTTTTCTCTCTGCTGTTACATTCAGCCCAAGAGAGGCTGCGAAGCACCGTGGACCTTTGGTGACCCAAGTGTAGCCGTTCTGATGTTCTCATGTTAAATTTCCTGCAATACCAGGTCCCAGGGCGACACATTTGAGAACACGAAGGCTTACTAATTCCTTTTCTTGTTAAAAATGTCAAGATACTGTTGAACATTTTCCTCGGCCCCTCCTCGGCTCCAATTTTATTTCTTAAGGTGCTAAGCTGGAGTTGCACTGCACCTTTGCAAGCTGTGCATACTAATGCGAGCAGGTAGTACTTGTTGTGCTGTTTTATCAGGGAAATCTTTCTCTCTGCTGTCATTTGCAGCCTGCCAAAGGCAATCATAATTTCACAATGAAGACATGTATAATTGAGGTCATTATAAGGAGCAACCTGGAATGAGCATCTATGGAGAAAAACGCATTGATTTAGCACTGCATGGAGATAATTTACATAGCAAATGTCGGTTGCCTGCCTTTGCTCCTGCTATCAACATGCAGAAACAGACTTCACACGTTAAAAAGTGCTTAATATCACTAATTAGATCTTTTCCCTTAAATCTAAAGAAAATATACTTTTTAATACATTGTTGCCACCTTTAATCATTGCTACATTTGTTCATGGATATCTTGCCTTGCTAAAACAGCATATGGAGCAACTGGCCCTATTGCTTAGATTCTGCCCAGGGAACAAGGCAATGCTTTTTTAATCCTGTAACTTGCTTTCAGTGAGGAGACAATGAAGCAAAATGTAGCCTTGTGTGAAGCAATGGGAGGATGACTTTCAAAGAAAGCCTCAAGCACGGATTCTTTCCCCCAGTTTAATGCTCCTGAGCAAAGAGACCTTTTGTTGGTGAACTGAAGCATGGGTAACATAGCCCTAAACGCGTCACGATTCTCCAGCAGTGGTTCAAGTCAGGATTGATTTAATGGGATGAAAAGTTTAGCCTCCATTCAATTCCCCAAGTCCTGCAGCTGTGTTTAGGCACTACTTTGCATTAGTAAAATCTGTTTATTGCCTTGTGGCCCAATATTGCAGCATGAAGGTCAATGGCGATTTTAGCAATTGTTTCAATAGTTAAAAGAGTCTTCTCTAGCTGAATACATTCTAAGGTGAGGAGCTAACCAAATCAAGAAAAATCAAAACAATTAATGGATCAGAGAAAAAAGCAGGATACACCTTTTATAATTATTTTTTCCCCAATAATTTTGATGAGATGTATTTGGCTTTGCACAGAGAGAGGACAGGAATTTAAGACCCTCTTAAATCTGAGCCAACTGCCGATAACGAATTTTAAAATGACCATGTTGTATGTGAGATGTATTTATAAGCATGGAATGGAAATGAGATTTGGCCACCCAAAGAGTGACTCCAGTGATGCTGTTTGGGAGACCCGGGAAGAGATGTGGTCATCTAATTACTCACTGCAGAGAGAGATTAAAAGAAATTAAGGGCAGTTCACAGTGGGTCCGAATCTGTAAAGCACTGTATAATATGCTTATCAATTACTCATGTTAACATGTGATTTAGTTTCTACCCTACTCTATAGACCAAATAAATGAATTAATAAAAACCTTAGTACACGAATCACCCTGGGTTTGCAAGCCTTTGCAAACCTGTCACACTGGCTATTTTTAGGACTATCTCCAAAAGAAATGTTGCCATGCTATCACATTTGCTGCTTATTAAGGTCTTACCTGGAGATACTTGCTGCCTTCTCACCTGTTCAGTCGGGTGAAAGGACCATCCATCACCCAGCCCCAAAAGAAAACTCCACTTGCTGAACACCAACTTAGAATTACAGAAAAGCCAGTCATGCTACTAAAAATGTTTATGTTATTAATTAACAACATTAGAGCTGTTAATGAACATGATTAAAGTTGTTCACAATTAATTAACCCAGAGAATTCCTACAGCTCCTGCATCGGTTCAGAGCAGGTGACTGGGATGAGGCTTCTGGCTTTATAACCTGTGAAAAACACCATCAAGAGCTGGCTCTGCCTCTGGCCACCTCTGGTGTCACCCCCACTGCCCAGCTGGCCTCCCTGGGACATTCTAGGAGTTTGTTTTCCCTCAAAAAGAAGTGCCACAACACAGCATTCCTCTAAGGCTTGTAAACTTAATTAATGTGAATAATAAAATGATTTCTAAAGCTAAGTAGAAATGTTCATATCTCAGCTTTATTTTGTAACTGCAATTATTCAAGTTCTTAATGTAATTTATAAATCCTTAGGACCTTGGGTGTGCTACTTCAGGAAGTATTTTATTTTAAATTCTCTACTAAATTAGTAATGCTGTTTTCCAAGTCATAAAAAGGCATAATCATATTTCTAGCACTGTGCAAGAATTTAGTACCTCAAGCCCTCTTCTGTCATTACTCTTGAGGGCCACAGACTATGACACCCTGAGGTAGGTCCCAGCCTTGCACCCGAAGCTAAAACCTGTTTTGTCATGGAATTCAGAAGAAATGTGTGCAAATCACCAGCGCCATTCAGCTCTGGTGTGGTGCCAGAGGACAAGACCCTGTCTCTCATCCCTGTCAAGCTGAACAGCTCTTCGAGTCTGTGTGGCCATGACTCTTAGATTAAATGCAAGAGAAGAGCAGCTATTGAAACAATTACATAATACGATGCCTTGCACTTTTCTTCAGCAACAATGTCCATAATACACATATGTCACTGACATATCATAGAATGGTCTGCATTCAAAGAGACCTTCAAAGATGATCTAGTCCAACCCCCTGCCGTGGGCAGGGACATCTTTCACTAGATCAGGTTGCTCAAAGTAATTGATTATATAGACAATGAGAATATGTAGAATAAAACAAAGCTGAACTTGAAGGGAAAAAAAAAAAAATCTCACGTCAGAGTCTGGCCCAGCTTCTAACTTAGAGGGATCAGGACTTCACTTGCAGACCAAGCTGCCCTTGCTCCTATGAAATACCTGCATAGTCCCCTAAACCCTCTGGAAGAGCGAAGAAAAGCGCCCAGGGGAGGATGAACGTTGTTTCCAGGATTTGAGTGCAACCAAGGACTTGCCATCTATGAGGATGGATTCAGATCTCCTGAACTTTGGAGATCTAGAGGCTGGTACCACCTCCAAGCTGGTGTTTCAATCCCCTCCAGACCCCACGTGGGGCCCTGGGTCAGCACGTTTGCCTTGACCGTGTCCCAGGAGGGGGTGATTTGCTCCCAGGGAAATCCCATTCCTCCCACTGACTATAGAGCAACTCCAGGTGGGTAACTCCAATACAGCCACCTGCACTGGAAACATCTACACCTGGAGAGGCAAGATCTGTTCAAACAGCTGCTTAGATATTTATCTAAATTATACACAAATTTCGTCAAAAAATCATACACATTCAAGAACCCCAGCTTTCCCATTTCAATTTCTATCAAGCACATTCACATAGCTAACAAATTTGCTAAAAATCATTTATATTGACTTTTAACCAAACACAGCTTCTTTATGTACTGTATTCTAAAAATCAATTTCTTTTTTTTTTCTTTTAAAGAAAAAAAGCAACACACTTTCCATCATAAAATCCCATCACTGCCCTCCTGTTACTAATCAGAGAGCGAACATTTAGTTTGTGCAGGAAGGGATAATTCATTCATTCTTGAAAGGACATGAATAAATATAAGTTGTTCAGTGCTTAATTATCTAATCTCCTGAGGCTGGTAAGTGATGGATTCATTATGTAAATAGGCATAAGTAGTCTATTTTAGAGAACAGTTTACATAAATGCATTTGTTTTTACTTTAAATTCCTATTTCCCACAGATTGAGAGCAATGTTGATATGATTAATTTTTGATAAAATATTCCCATGTTGTGTCAACAGTGTCCTGCCTTGATTGTAACAGCCATGCATTTCCCCAGTCAATCTATTAATTTGAAAAGTAAAATTGCTAATGGTCTAACAGGCTCTCAGAATTACTTCTGGCAGTCAGGCCAGTCAAACATGGGACTCAAAAGATTTGTCTCTTTTTCTTAAGAAAAGTCAAAAACATACTATAGTTTCCTCCTCTGCCTCTCTCCAAATAACTACAACCCTCTCACTGACCCCACAGAAAAAAAAAAAAAAAGAATATTGCATTTTTGGGGGGATAGATGTGAGGTTTTACAGCTGCTCTCTGTGTTTCACCCTCTCTATCCTACTGGAATTGAAAGACATTAATTAGCATAAGTTGCTTCATTGCCACAACAGCAACAGTTGTCTCTTGTAAAAGGCGTATTTCAGCATTCCTAGGAGTTTAAAAGTTTCTCCCAGTCCTTCAGAAATGTCTTAGCTTTGAAAATGGAGAACTCTTTAGCATGAGCAGGTTCTTTCAAAGCAATGAACAGCCACTATCTTTATTTAAACTACGGTATTTTAGAGTTTCAAGGGACCAAAAAAACCATATGAAACCACTAAACTTTTTTTTGTAACTTCTGCAAGTTACAGCAGCTGATTTATACCTGATTTCAGGCAGAAAAAGATAGCTTCTGGTGGAGGATGTGGCATGCCAAGTTTCTCCCTGGAGTGAATTTTTATGGCTGCTCTATAAACCCCTAGGGTTTATCATGGAAATACTGTCAGACCATTAAGTCCAGCATGACTTGTGGGAACCGCTGTAATGTGTACGTAAATTACTTCGAAAATAGAGACCAGTCAGGCCACAGGGTGTTTGGGGTTCAAGAAGCATTCACATATAGTATAAAACCACTGAGACATCAAAAATGGCTGCATCCAACTGCTCCAATCTCTCACTCTCCTTTCATTTTACTCGGGAGTTCTTGGCCAGCATTATGCAATGAACGCGATGCGCTGAAAAATGCATGAAACAGGAAACAAGGAGCTTAGAAAAAAGCCCCACACTGCTTCTAAACCCCACGTTACGGGTTTCCAACAAAAAATATAATTCCCGAGCATTTAAAATCATGTGTATTTATTTCTTTCGTATTCCCACATTTACTGCGTTCATAAACCACCAAATCGGTGATAGCAACACCTTTCCAGTCGTAAATAAGCATTAGTAATATTTTTCATGGAGCTTTCATTGCTCTTTCTGTGGATGACTGCAAATTTAGCAGTGGTGATTGTATGGATTTTGCATCTTTTCTGACTGCAGCTCCGCTCAGGGTACTTAATAAACACAAGGACCCTGCTTTCCTGTGCTCATGCCATCCCAAGCCAGAATCACAGCTATTTCATCCCCTTCCACTCCAGCCACTGCCCATTTGGGTTTTGCCTTGTTAAAGTAAGATCTCAGTCTCTCTCTAAGGCTTTTTGGTGATTTTCCTTGCAAACAGTTTCCCGGGTGTCCCAGGCCGGCAGGATAAAATCAGACCATATTTCATTTGTAAATTATAGATACATAAGCAGGGAAAAAACCAACGTCATAAAAAGTGAGTGGCGATAGGGCATACCCAGATATTTACGCCGTGCACCCCCAGGAGGACGTGGGACTTGCATAATATCCATCAGAAATGCTGCCTCCCGGGCTGCAAAACGGGATTATGGACATAAAAGACTCCAGCTACGCCAGGGCTCAGCCGAAGGGGTGTCTTTGAGGATGCTTTTCTCCTTGTCCCGACCTCGGAGCTGCCAGTCCTGCCTTGGAGGGTCAGGCTTTGGAGCAATTTAACGTGTGACCAATTTAATGGAGATCTATAGCTGTGAACGGGCACCAACGGTGCAAATTTGGCTGGGGAGGGATCGTGCAAGGTTACAACAAGGTTGCTCTGGGGCAACATTTACCCAGATAACATCTTGTATTTTAAAAATACATGAGTTGATAAAAACTTCGGCATCAGCACTCTTGTCCGTGTCCTTCCCATATTCAAACCCACCAAACTAAAGTTCAGGGGAAAGTCAGAAACGGGCAGACAAACAGCAGCGATTGGCAAAGAAACAGGTAATTAATTAACATTTCCTTCTGGAGAGGGGGGAGAAGGGGAACCAGAGAGCAAAGAAGAAGTACCTAAAGAAAATCCTCTGGTTCATGCTATCAGCACATCTATTGTTGTGAGCAGGTTTTTCTCCTGGTGAAACCTTTTCAAGCCGAATCCCCTGAAGTTAAGAGCTTTTTAACAACCACATAGAAAGGGCTGGGTAATTCATCAGCGCTCCTGCACCATGCCTGCCAGGCAGCTGGGACTTTTTTAACAAAATTTGGAATCAGCCTTTCAAAGCCAGAGTAGCTCCTCGGCATTTCCCTGGGCTTAGTCTCCACGGGGAATTGCAGAATGGACAACAAAAAGGTTTGGAAGGGACCAGCAGGGATGGGGGTAAGTACAGGCTTCGTGTGGCCACCGAGTTGGCTTCTCCAGCAGAGTGGAAATCTCTGCAGAGAGCTTCAGAGATGGGGATGAGCAGCAGCAGCGGCAGGAGCAGCAGATTTAAGTCCTGGCCCAGAAAGACAGTGACCCCTTGCTCTGCCTCAGTTTCCCCCATGGGAAAGACCTCTCTGGGTCATTCTAGGAATAACACATTCAAAAAGATTTCTCAGCAACCATGGTAATAGGGGCCACACAAATACCCAGAAGCGTGTCGTGTCTGTGGCTTTCTCATTAAAAACCCTTAGAGGTTCACAGATAAAATCCACATATAAAACTGAAATATAATTACAGAAAAATACTTTGAAGCAGAGATTTGCAGCTACTGCTGAGAAACTTAAATTCCAGTAATACAAGAATGATAAATGCTGCATCCTTGAGAGTAACAGGAAAAACAAATCATCCGGACTATCACATTAAAAGGCATATTGAAAAGCAAGATATGCTGGCAAAATCAAATGTGGCCAGTAATACTTTGTGTACTAACCAACATCAGCTTCTTGAAACTTTTAAATCTGCAGAGCCAAATGATTTATAGCAGCTGTTCTTTATCATTCAGGCTTTAAAGTCTTATGTCACATAACTCCCCCCTGGCATTAGAAGAACATTCAGGTTGCAGAGGGAAGCGCTTGCAGGAGAGGAGAGCAGAGACAGCCTCCATCACTTGGGTCACCCTTCTTCATTCCATCAGCGTATGCTATTTTCACACTGAACAGACAGGGCTTATTTAGAGAGCAGCTATTCAATATTTTGTTTTTTCTTATCTTATATCCTCAACCTTATTTTCAACTATTCAAATGCAGCTCTGAAGGCAGAAATGATTCGTTTCTCCCTGGATTTCTCCGTAACACCCTTCACTGTTAAATCCGCTTCAGGAACGCTGGTGAGCACCTTTGACATGTTTGCTTTAAGTGAGTTCTGCGGCCCCAGAGAGGGATTATTCACCACGAAGTACTTATTAGCCCCTCTGCCTCCTTTCTGCTCAGCTCCAGCTTGCTCCCAGTTTTGACCTGGCCGAGACCCCTCCCTGCGGAGCTCCAGTCACCCCATGGACCATGCTGGTCCCAGCATCCCTTCTCCACTGTCACAGCACAGCTGTTCCCATCACCTCCAGGATCAACATTTGCCCTCTTCACACCTCTCGGGTCAGCAAAGGCTGATGGGGACAAAACCTGGCATGGTCCTGCTCCTGGCTCTGCAGGGACGGCCTCCATCGCTTCTCACCCCAAGAATTTCTCTGCCAAAACCTGAGAAGTATTTATCATAAAATGGTTCGAGTCCATGCAAACTGCATTTAAGTTGGCATCTAAAAGCTTGGCCCCACTTGGGCTCCTTCTGTCCTCACAGCCCACTTCTGCTCTCCTGCCACATGTTCTTAGTCATCCATTCCAACCAACAGCATTTAAAATAATGAGCACATTTCCATTCCTTCTTCCTATGAAAATAGTCTTTTTTTTTTCTATTTTTTAATTGTTCCCCTCTCAGTTTCCACCAACTGTATCTCATTATCTCTTTGTATGTGATATTAAATGGCTCTGTGCTACTCACCACCTCCTCCCTATACAGGAGATTACAGACCACAACATAAGAGATTTCTCTTGTACTAATGGAATACAATCTTAGACATCACCATTTTGGTAATGGCTGTTAAATATTGACTTTTTAGGCTGATTGCAGTAGGTACATGCCTTGTTTGCGTTTAATGATCACAAATTAAAATCAGCTCAATAAACTGAACGTTTAAGGAATGTGCATTGCACTATATCCAATGAATTATTGCTGGTTAAGTCTATAACTTAAACACAAACACAATCTTTAAACATATATTTAATTTACAACAGCCCAGAAATCGAGTGGGCCAAATGAAAGCTTGTTTAATGCTAAATTATTTGCCAGCATAGCCACCATATGCCAAGTATCACAAATAACAATATTCATCACATCAAGAGTCTGGGGATAGTTTCTTTTTAAGATCTTTCGCACAGTGCTCATCACAAATATTATCAACCAGATGCTCTGTTTTTCCAAGAAACAATTCACTGAATGTGAAGAAAGACCAGAAATTCTCTCGGACTGCAAGTCCATGTGCATATCACAACAACAGGTCACAGAAATCTGTTAAATTTCTGTGAAATTTAACATAGAAGCACAGAAAGGGTCAAAGTGGTGACCCTCTCCATAGCTGGTACCTCCCTAAACAAGAGCCTTCCTCATCTGCTCCAGCCAGATCTTCCTCCCCCTCTATTTCTTGCAGCTATGCAGAGACACAGAAACAGCATCCAAAATACATTCATTCACTCACCAAAGGTCAGATACAAATTAGTGCATCATAAAAAGCCACTATCTTGTGCAGAACATCAGCGCTGACGGCTCAATTACTTTTGCTAATATCTTGCCTAAGTTACACCTCTGTGATAGGAAAACCACAGAAAACAGTATTAAAGTGTAGCTAATGCTCATGATGGTAACGTCAAAGTTAAAAATTTCCAAGGTAAAACCTGCAGCCAGAGCACGTATTAGTAAGATCAGTGGCTGGCTTGTACACGGCAGTATATATTTGCCATTGTGTAAATCATGGCTTTCATTATGAACTGATTCTCACAAACGTAACATGACATTCATTCACTAAGATATAATACATACCTGCAGGGCATTCAGTGAAAGCTTCTGCAGTACTTTAATTGATGTATAGTCCTTTGTGGCTTGTATCCACTCAAAGCAGTCTCAAATCCTGCATTTTTAACTGGCTTGACTGTATTACTATTAATTTGGGTAAACAATTAATGGTAATTTATGGAGCTATGATTTAGTTAGTCCCAACACTGTTGCAGCACCAGACATGATACGTGTCAAGGTTTGGTTTGGATTTTATATACGGTAGTGAGACACAGCACACTAAAAGAGCCCAACCATGATCAGGGATTCACGGGGCAAAGCTTTGTTCAAACATATACTAAAAAACTGGTTCATGCCCTAGGGAGCTGTGATGGAAAGTGCCAGAAGACAGCATGGGAAACCAAGTCATAGTTAGATAAAATGACTTGCATCAAGCAGAGCAAACCTTGTCTCCCTGCACGTGAGTGGTACTGTCAAAAGCCCCAAAATTCCATAAATTATTGTGGGAAGAATTGTTTACATCTTATCCCTGAATCCTGCTTTCAGATGTTTTCACAATGGTGACCAGCTCATCTACAAGCATTTGGGATTTCTCTGGCAAGACCCTCACTGCACGAGTGACTGTTTCTGGCAGTGGTTAATCCTGGGTGGAAGGGATTTAATAAGCATTAGCTAAATTATGCTATTTGAACCTTGTGACACACAAATATTCTTTCATTTCTCTTACAGTTATGCGGCATCTTTTGCCAAACCTGTAATTTTTCTATCTTTTCTACTAGTTTCTCCCTTCCCCTTACTAGGGCTATGTTGAGCAAGACAGTAAAATGCCAATGCATGCAATTGAGAAGATTGCCTTTGATCCTAAAAAGATGGCATCCCCCAAATGAAAATGCCTCCAACCAGAGCAAAGCCAAGAGACACCACTCTTTCAAACCAGGTCAGATCAAGGAGGGCTGTAGTTTTGCACTCGTGTTTCATCAGGAGCAGAGGACATCAGTGCTCAGTGCCATGAGCCTGGCAAACCTCACCTCCAACCATGGGCAATACAAACTTTCCAGGAAAATTCCTCCAGATCTGCAAAACGATGGTTGGTTGGCTCATTGCAGAGGGCTCACAGCACAGCAAGGGCTGTGGGCAATGCTTGATAAACCTCGCCAGATAGGTTGGAGCAGAAGTATAGGACCAGGTCCTACCACGCTATTCAAGTGCTCTCTGAAATGATCCCTACTCATCTCTTCTTCATCTGTCCCCCTTCACTGCCACTGACTGCACCCAAAAAGGAAGAACGTCAAGCGGTGTCTCAAGGTGTGTCCCAAGGACTGACTTTCATGGGCCCTTCTCTTCTTTGCCCCAAGTTAAAGCTATGCCTGCAATTTTAAATCGCCCCCTTTGAAGCCGCCGCTATCTCATTACACTTCATGCACTGCAAATCATTAACTCTCAGTATAAATCAAGAGCAATGCTTATATAGGAAACGTCAAGGATGAAGTACTGAAGTCAGGGACATATTGTGAAAAAAGGCTCTTAATGATTCAGAGTAATATATTTCAGATGTTTGAGCAAACAATGCATTCATAAACCATGGCAAAACTGCTCCTTTCAGACTGAATGGAGCCTTTATTCCCAAGTTACAGATAATAGTGATTGAATGAAGGAGAAAAGCCAAGGACACTAAGCCAGGTAAATCAGTGCTCCCCAATATTTTCAAGCGAGGAGGTATAGAAATATTTCACGTTGACCTTCCATAATACTGCCTATTGCAGTGTGGAAACTTGCTATAACTATTTACTCCTAGCTTCTTCCCTTAGCAATACCTGAGGATATTAAGTGCTCATCAAAATTTATGCCACATGCTTAAAGAAAAAGCATGCTTATGTCCTGCAGGGTCTCACAGGTTGGAAAGTAAAAGTCAGGAGAGCCCTCCTTCCTCATCTCCCATTAATACCTTGCGCAAGGACTTCCACACACCAGCTGCACACGTCCTTGAAGACCACCCCGAGGAGAAGCCTGGCTATCACGCATGTCGGAGTACTGAAGAAAAAGCCTGCATGGGTTGGTCCTGTTGTGAACATGGTCCTGGGAAAACTTTGGGTCTGAAGTGGCCTCACTTCAGGACTATGTGGACCATATCACTGAATCTTCCCATTTGCTGTAATGACAGTGGGAGATGCAAACCTGCACTCGCTCTTGAGGGATGAAACGTCCAAGAACTCAAAAGGGTATTTCATGACAGCAGAGGATGTGAGTAGTTTATGTTTGACGCCTAACATAGAGAGGGATAAGCTGGCATTTGTCCAGGATGTCAAGGTTAACACCAACTCCTCTATTACAAAGAAATGTTATGGATGAATCTTAAATAACTACAGATGGTCAGGTGTTGATTCTGCATGTCCTTTGAAAGACAGTACTGTCAGCAAAACAGTGCCTTCTAACCAAATTTTGAAGTTCAATACTCTGTCAGCAGGAAGAGTGTTGGCTCTTTAACTGACTCATCAAAAGACCGTTCTTTTAGTTTCCTCTAGTGACTTTTCATCCCAGTACTGCTCTGTGGCTGGTTCTTCAGGAGAAGAATATCTGCACATTTCACAGTTGGGTTTTTTTTCCTCTCCCCAGTAATATTCCTTTATGGAAAGAACATAAAAATCCTTGCTTTACAGATGGTGAGCTGAAGCAGAGACAGACGTTATTTAACTGCAGTTACACAGCGTATCTGAACCAGAACCAGACACATGCCTTATTTCCCAAGGTTACTCTTCCAGCCTCTCCGAGATTACTTTATAATCCCATTATGGGTGGAATAGCTACATATGCACAGCTGCCTTCTTGGAGCCATCATCTTAAAACATGAGCAAGGTTTGTTCTTTCAGTGGTTGTCATGCCTTGGCTTGACCTTGGCTTCTACAAGGGTTTGCAGAAGGGTAGAATGGGAACAGTTACCACCAAACTTGAAAAAACAGTCTGAGAGGAGACTGAGAGGCTAGACTGAAATACACGACCACTGAACTAACAGCCTAACACCAGAAGAAATGTCATCAAAAGACTTTCTGCATCTTCATGCTGTCACGTTACACTATAAGTCATCTGAGTTGGCATTGCTGGAGTCTTTTGATCCTTGCTTGATTCTTTGCATGTGATCTGGACACACGCAGCAACTACGTCTCCCCAGAGCAAATTAGGGTGTGCCACCCCATGGCAATGGTGCCTTTAGGAATAGGACAAGAAGTCATCTCCCCATTGTGCTGGCACCTTCCTTGCTTCTTTTCTACTTCAACTAGAAGCTTTTCTTCATCCCCCACTTCAGATGGAGAAGACTGCAATGTGTCCTAGGCAAGGCACTCCCCGTGCAGGTTGGGGCTGGGCTCCCTCCCAGCCTCATCACCCCGACATCGCTGTCATCACCGGGCGATGCGCGCAAATGGAAAATACAATAGACTAACTCATTTCTTTCCACTTATTATTGATGACCTTTCATGACTTTCATAACTCCGCCTCGCTCCACCACTCATGAGTTATGAGGTCATCCGTAACTCAGGGAAATAAATGAAGTTTCCCATCAGCCTATTGTATATCCCCATTTATTATCTTTTTATTACCAACCTTTAAAGTTTTATCCCCTAGTATCCTGTTTTACAGTGGCATAACATTCAGATGCAGGGATGTATATGAATCAGACCGAAACACTTCAGTTCAGCTTGGTTTCACTGGAGGAAGAGCTAAGCTGACCCGCAGACACAAGTGCCATTTTTCCCAAGCCATCAGACCACGCCTGAGCCTCTACAACCACCTTATGCCAGTGCTGAGGATCTCGTGTCCATACTAAACGAGGTACAATGATTTCTTCTGACTAATTCACATTAAGATCATCGGCTGAGCGAGGTTTGCCATAGAAATGACAAGACATATCATACAAATCATTGGTTCAAAGGGTCAGAGAAGATGTTTGCAGGGTAGCTGCTAGAGGGTATGATGGCTGTACAGCGTTGCATACAACAGGTTGAATAATGATCCTTTGAAAAGCTTCAGCTGCAGCATTTCTGTGCAACTGCTGCACTTCTTAACAGAATCACTTTTGTCTTTGACCTGTCAGTAACATACCAGAAGACTTAAACAGACGGCACAGTAATCCTCAAGGTAACACTTAAATTCTTCAGCTGTGTTTATCACAGGAGCTCCTGTTGTCCAGATGCTCTAATGACTGGTTTTGCAGGACATGGCATCCTGTGCGTACACCTTCATGGCTGCGCTGCTTCCCACGGAGGTGAGGCAGTTCCCTCGGGGTCTTGGCTTCACAAACCACGAAATGAGCCATGGTGAGTGCTGGCCTGGGGACAGCCCTCCTTGGGTGGAGAAGGGAGGGAGGAGAGAATGCATTTGCCAGATAAGGGCAAACTCCTTTGGAAGCCGGGGGCTACACACTCCATGCTGGAGTTGGGGCAAGCATGGACCCTTCTCCATGCAACAGAAAACCACAAAGGTCAAGAGGCTTCCCCAAAATCTAGAAGCAGAGTGAAGCATGAGGAAGGCTAGAGCTGTCTGCCAGAAGTTTTGCAAGAAACTGCAGCTGCAAAAGTCAGCTGCTGATCAGTGTAGACAAATGTGAAATAATTAGCTCACAAGCAAAGAACCTATTGAGGGAGCAGCTGCTAATTGCTGCAGTCATGTGCAACACTCAACAGGATGTGAACATTAATTTATTAATTTATTTATTTTGAACAGAAACCTCTGAGACCACCACTTAGTCCACAGTAAGAAAACCAAAGCCAAGCTCTTATGCCAGAAGAAAACAAACAAAATGCTGTGATTTCTCTTCTTACTTACAGTACTTAGGTGGCCGTGGCAAGGAGCAAAGTGTCACTGCTCTGTGAAACTGATACTGCAGCCTCAGAACCGGCCCAAGACCAGAAAGGTTGAGGGTAGGGCATAAGTAAAGTCTTCACTAATTTCAGAGGAAAATATCAGGATTATCCACTGAAGCTTTCAAAATGTGAAAAGATTGGTGACCTGATAATACTGATATATTGCCACACTTGCACAGAGTAAGAGAGTGCTATAACAAGGAAATATGGGCAGACTGGAGAACTCAGGGCAGCTTCATAAAATAAAACAAACAGATCTTCAAAAATATTTTTTCAGGCAATTAAGTGAAGTCAAGAATACGGAGGGAGCACTGGCCTGTTTCCAAATGGAAGGCTAGAAAATAAATTGCAAGGACAAGAAAATTGCCTCAGAATCAGGACCAAATTCCATAGCTCCTGGGACCGTTACTACTGACTTTGTAGAAAGTTGGTTTGCTCTAAAAATACTAATGTAAATGTCCTTCCCTAGACCCAAATGAAGTTTCCCCCTACCTGGAGAGCAGAGAGCTCCTCAACCCCAGTTCGTGCTGAAGGGCTTATTCCCCACAGCTCAGGAGAGGAAGAGAAGTAGGGGCAAGGTACTTGTGCCAACCTTGAACCATGGCTAGGAGCTGATCCTAGGAACAGAGCAACAGAGACATGGTCCCCTTCCTGATGGGATGCTCAAACCCGTGTAAATCTGTCCTGGTGAAGGAATACCGTGTGCTTAAATACCCACTGCTCTTGGGAACAGAAACGAGGAATATGACCTTCTGCTCTTCACATAACAGTTTCCCATTGCAGATCACACTTGTTTTATTTATAATGGGAAAAAAATCTTTACTTAAGTATCCTTTCTTTGCATAACTCTTCCTCATTTTGTGAACTAACACCTTCTCAAGTAACATTTCTCTGCAAAGCCTGGTAAGACATCGGGTCTGGAGGAGCTGAGCAGCAGATTATATGGCCTGCAGAAGACTTTATTGGCAGTAGGGTAGCAGTCTTTCACAATCCTTTACAGGTGAATGGGGAAAACTCAATAATGTTCACTATCATTATTGAGTATAGTGATTAGCTTTGAACGTTTTCTAAAATAAGCCTGTCATTAAGACAAACGTCTTGTTAATGGTAGGAATTTCCCAACTGAAGCATTAAAAAACTGCAGTGCCTGCACCATTAGCTGCCTCAGAAAGCTCCTCCGCTCTCCTAAGCTCCATGTCACAACGGCCAGTGCCATCTTCTGCTCCATTCATCTGCGCCACGTCCTCCCAGAGCCTTTCCCACAGTGACTCTTACCCTCTGCAAAGCCTCTCATGGCTCTGTCATGTGCTGATCCTTTCTGTCTGCACTGCAGACAAAGGGGACATCTGCACTAACTTGGAGTGGAGAAGAACGTTAGAAGACTAGAAGAAATGCCGTCACATCACGACCTGCAGCATGTTCAGCCGCTTGATGTACAGGATGAAAATGGTATGACCCTGGCAACTGCAGCTCCATCTAAGGAAAAGCCAACAGGAAAAAACTGGGCAAACCAACGCATTTTTTCACCTGAAAATATGGCCCAATTATCTGCCAAATCTCTTCCCAGACCTGTTCCCATCCTCTGGGATAGCTGTCCCTTAGGCTCTCCCCCTGCACCCCTCTTCTCCGCTCTCTCCTCTTCCCCAGCCTGCCCATTATGATATCCTCAAAACTCTCTATTCACATCACAGCTCATCCTGCCTTCATATGTTAGTATTTACAACACACCACAATGACACCACCCAAACCAACGGAGTAGACGACTCCTGATACACATAGTCTACAAGTTAGGACTTTGAAACTAGAGACCCCCTCCATACTTAACAGAGAGACTGTCAGAGGTACCTGTCTCCGACTGGAGAAGGTAGTGAAAGCCCAAAGCACCTGAGGTATTAACTTAAGCCCCTCAATAAGATGTCCTGGATTAGGTGGGATGAAGAACGGGTGCCTTGGGACATACTGTCATCACCTTTCTGTAAATAAAAGTCATGTTTTCCATTAAAAAATGCAATAAAAGAAAATAAATATTTTGTAAGTGTGGCAGAACCGAACATTTTTTTTCTCTCCCTACTAGAGTGAAGGTAGCTTGAGCCAGCATTGTGCTCTCTGGTTCAGTAGGACAGAAGTTAGTATCAGTATTAGTATATGCTCTCCATAGAGCCAGGTTCATACCGAGTGGTTACCAGCACGTATTGTGGAAAGGGTCAGTGTTATGGATAGACTAAAACGATTCATTTAAATATTTAACATCTTATGGTCACAAGTCTTGACTCCTGTCTTCCAAATTCTGATTTTAAACTGACCCTGATATTCAAAATTTTAATTGTGACAGGTCTCACCAAGACTCTGCGCTGCTGATTGCATCTGGAGCCAGCAAAAATCACCTTGCACTTGAAATGACCTTGGCAAAGTGACTTCTATTGGAACAACTGAGCTTCCCAGGTTCTTCTGAAAATAATAGAAATACATCTTCTGTAATGTAATTTAAGAACTAGCTACCAGGCTGAGGGCAGTTTTGATTTTATTGATATTAGTTTAGTGAACACTGTATATTGTAAAACTGATAGAGTGGGAAAATGACTTCAGTAGATATCAAATTTGATGGAGCTGGTAGCTGACTGCAAACGTAAGTAAGGGAACTATTACCTAAGGAGGTACTCAGTATTTCATTGTGGATTTTTTAATGTTTCATATTCAGAATAACCTAAAACAGTGGCCCTGAAAACAATAAAATATGCTTGTGTAATACCACCATTTATGTGCAGTTACACTTCATTATCCCTGTAATCTAACATGGTGGCTCAAAAAGGAGAACATGAGCATTTTCTGAGTGATTTAGCAGGATGCTTTAATGATGTATTGAAAATGAACATTGACCCTATGTAATAGGTGCTAAACTGACACTCTTAAAGCACTCCATCCGTTTCACTCAGACTGACTATCCTTCTTAAATCATCAGGGTGTCATTTTTATGATGCAGATCCATCTATTGAGACTATGGGACTGTGAAATGTCATAAAAAAAAGGCAGCAACAAAAAAAAATAAAATTAAGTTGCAGGTGGCAAGTATTAGCATTTCAAAAATGTTCTGTTGCATTACACTATTATTCCATCTCTGTCAAGGGGCAACAAGATTCGATTCTCACCTTAAAGAGGCTGAGCTGTTGAATGCATTAGCTCTGGGCACAAGGAACTCTTGTGCCAGCTGAAGGGCATTTTACAATAAAGGTAAAATATGTTTAGGACCAAATTTGATAGGGTCAGCCTCCCCCTCAGATGACAAAGCCATGATTGCTTCTTTTCTTCCCTGTTGTGTTCCTCAGCTCCCAGGCTTTTCACAAATTAAAGCCTTGCAACTTTTTGCTCACCACAAAAGACAGAATAAAAGGCAGGGTGGCAAGGGAGTTAATTGTAACCCTAAAAGGTCAGGCTCTCTAGCTGGCAGGGCTTGTCAAAGCGTTTACTCGATGCAGACCAAGGACATTTTGTTATGGAAAGCAGTGGTTCCCTTCAGCTTATTTCTAACTCTCCAGTTTTAAGCTGCAGTGAGATTATAAACTGAGTTAAATCCCCTGAAATCACCACCAGGCAGAGAAACACCCCGTGCAGGATGTCAAGGATTTTTAGTACTGTTTAAGGGCGCATGTGAGGCTCTGAGTGGAGCTATAATTAAAATGTGCAATTATTTGTAATGATTTCCGAGAGAGGAGCGGGCTGGAACTTCAATGGAAGGATGCCACCAGCCATCCCCATTTGCGGTGACTGAAGGATTCATTCTGGCTCTCGCTGAAACCTGCCACCACCAGTGGATTCATATACTTGGAGACCAAGACACTGACTCAAATATGTAGTGAAATAATTCAGTAAATCTGACTATTTCCATCTAGAAATTTCTATCTATTTCCATCCTAGAAAATTCCTTGTCCTGCAACATGTGAGCATCTCAAGAATCATAGAATGGTTCAAGTTAGAAGGGACCTTTAAGTTCATCAAGTTCCAACCCCTCTGCCATGGGGGGCAAGAAGATGCAAGATACGAGAACTGTAGATACAAGATGTAGATATCTCAGATACAAGAACTGTAGCATCTATTTATTATACCCTGGGAAGGAGGGAGGAGAAAGGTGATCTCAGCAGCAAACCCGACCTGCTTGGGTTTGCAGAGGCGCAGAAATTCTCACACAGTACCCCAAAGCGTGATTCAACCCCAATATCCTGGTCTTAACAAGTGCCATGACCCACACACTTTCAAAGATCCCTAATAGATTTTGATTCTCAACTCTGAGAGAAAATAACAACTAAATCTTTTGAACCCTTTACAGGTGGTGTAGAAATAAGCTTCATCATTCCAAAGCTGCAGTACAACCAAGGGTTGTAAGCATTGTATTTCTCCAAATCGAGATGATTATCTTCCATGTTCATGGAAGTTGCATCGCGCTAATGAGACATAAATGATTACACTTGGCGTCTGCTGCTCTGCCAGGTGGGAATTTATAATCAATGCAATTTCTGGGTGGAAAAATGAAAAAAGAAAATTTGGGAGGGGAAGAACGAAACATCATTGTTTAGGGACTGCTTTATAAAATTTGGTGACGCGAAGCTTCCCGTAAGTCTGTACAATTGTAGGAGTTATGGGATAACGGTTCCTCAGGACACACCCCCACCAGGTTCTCTCTACTGACCACTGTGCTCTGCACACACAAAGTAACATTATCATAGATTCATAATTTTCTCAAATTTTGGTTAATTTTTTACACATATGGTGAATTCAGAAAGAAATTTCCTCATTCCAAGTGCAGCACAACTGCCCAGCTTAAATCCAATACTGCAAAACATCCAATAGTAGAGCTTCACACAGTAACTGTAATAATAAGATATTTTTTTTTTCTGTAGCCTGGACTAAACACTGGACATTTCTCTAATCTTGTTACTGAAATCTGCTGAGCAATTCCCACTACGGTTTCCAGAAAGCAAATAGAAAAGACAAATCCATTTTCAGCAGGTTCCTGGCATGGAGCATTTCAGCTTGAATGGATTCGGTTTGGCAAAGGCACAAGAACTGGAAAGAAAATGTCTCTACGGGAGGCACTGACCGGAGGCTGCTCCCAGCCAGGCAGCCCCACACCACCACGCTGCACGCTGGCACCCACCAGCCACCTCATCCATCAGCACAGGCTGGGGGATGAAGGGATGTAGAGCAGATATAAGACATTGTCTTACAATGAGGGTGGCGAGACACTGGCCCAGGTTGCCCAGAGAATCTGTGGACACCCCATCCCTGAAAACATTCCAGGCCAGGTTGGACAGGGCTCTGAGAAACCTGCTCTAGTTGAAGATGTTCCTGCGCATTGCAGGGGGGTTGGACTACAGGACCTTTAAAGGTCCCTTCCAACCCAAACCATTCTATGATCTAGTCTGGAGAAGAGAAGGCTGAGGGGAGACCTTATCAATGCTTACAAGTATCTCAAGGGTGGACTGAAGGAGGAGGGAACCAAACTCTTTTCAGTAGTTGCCAGTGAGAGGACAAGGGG
>JAOXJM010000052.1:42228556-42241257 GCA_026413425.1 Tringa solitaria
AGCCCCCTCCAACCTGGCCTTGAACCCCTCCAGGGATGGGGCAGCCACAGCTTCCGTGGATGGTTGGGCAGAGAGCGAGAGCAACATCTTTTGTCGCAGGAGGATTTTGAGAACACCAGGTTGCAATCACCCAATATTCCAACTTACCACCAACGCACGCTGCCTCCTCATCCTCAGGACAACCACTTTGTGCAATGACCATCTCACACAACTTGCTGCCATCAAACCCCCAGGGAGGAGCAGACGTCCCGGACCATCCCACGGCCCGCGCCGGGACGCACGGCCCCATCTCACCGTGGCTCTGGAAGGTGGGGATGTTTGTACAGCTTGAGCAACAAGACGCAGGCACTTACCATTTTTAACCAATGAAGCACACTTCACAGTAATTTGCATCAGAAATTGTAAAAAAAAAATATGCATTTTAATGAGTTTCTCATAGCTGGCATCTTGCAGGTGTCAGGAGAGAGACACATGGATTGAGCAGAAAAGCACTATTTTCACCGTAGGGTTTAGACACAAGGTTAACCACACCCCACCCCCCACCCCCTCCCCCGACTGCTGTGGTGACTGAGGGCTGATAGATTTCTCTGCTCTTTCCTAATTAGAGGCAGATAATCACTGTGACAGTGATAAATGTTATTGCGCACAGTAAATTTAATATTACAAATATTATGGTGTGTTTTTTACTGCTGTGTCAAAGCCCTTTGAAACAAATTCAACACTTACATTATGGAGGAAGGGTTTTAAAGATTTTCCCTTGTAAAAACCTACACAAAACCCAGACAAGGTTACTTCAAGGCTCAGAGATCTAATTAGCAGACTGCTGCTTAAGCAGAGCATGCCTCTAACTTTTTGGTTATGGTTCTTGCATAGTGTTTAAATTCCAGCAATATATGTAAAGCAGCAATTCAGCATTAACGCCCTGCTGGATATTACAGCTTTATTTTCATTTAGTTTGCGTGAGTTCAGAGAAACCCCATATCCAGGAACAAATATCGCACATTACTTGGAAGGTAAATTACAGTTTTTGGACTTTTTTTTTTTCCCCTAATTGCACAGCCTTGAATAAAATGGTTTTATAACAAAAAGGGATCCAAGCTCCCCCAGCATTTGAGAGTAGTACTGATGCTGCCAGCATTTCCCATCCCACGGCAAGGATGTGGGTGTTTCCTATAGACAGACTCAACCCACATCAGAGAAACATAAACCCTCTCCGGCTCCTTGGACACAAAAAAAGGCAGCCACAGGCTCGCACAGCCCAAGAAAGACTGGGAAAAGTCCACACCAGGGCAAAATAGAACAAACTTCCAAATTAACAGCAGGAAAACACCAGCCAGGCACCACCGTGCAGCGGGTGTAGGAAAGGTAAGGGCAGATGATGGTCAACTAAGGAAAGCCTCTCAAAATGTTCTCCAGCGCACAGAAGACAGGACAAAGCACGATGTTACTTTTACAGCCACAGATCAAGACCCAAACATACGGCAGGGATCGGGTATTTTGTTAACTACATAGCGTTAAAACTCCAAAATTATTAAAGTTAGGGTTTGCCTTCAAATTCGGGCAAGGTCATGCTTGCAGGAGGACAACGCCTCTCATCGCTTCATCTTCCCAGGTCTAACATTCACACTTAATAGTCCTAAATTTCCACTTTTCCAGCAAGATCATTGAATCGTACATGATCAAGGGATCGATTCACCTCTTTCTCTACAATAGAGTGCCATGCATTAGACCACTGGGAACAGAGGAAAGTTTGCTCAAAATGTCCTCAGACTTTGCAACTGATAAATGTAATTTTGATTTCCCGGATCCTGAGCAGCTCATTTCCTCTGTCCAGGGCTTCCACCCGGGTTAGCAGCAGATCCCTGAAAGCGTCTTAATGAAGGATCAATAGAAAAACCACATCAAATCTTAATGCTAATTTCCTTTCTCACTGCAGTTACATTATTAGTGTCACACTCCTCGGAAAGGACCATACATGCTACTTGAATGGACAACTAATAAGGTAATGAAATTAAATTAATGTCTCTGCGTGTGGCTCTAATAGTTTAGAATAGCGTAATTTTAAAATTATGATAATTTAATCTAGACATCAACCAAGCAAGCAAACTTCACATTTTATAGGTATCTCTTCATCTTAAATTACCGCAAGGTACCATGCACAGATGTTACCGAGATGCTACACAGAACGTGACATTTGAATAAAAACCTCTTGTAGCAACCACACGCACTAAAAGTTGGTTCAACTGGGAAAATAAATCAACATATTGATTCTGTGCTAGGCCAAGTCAATACCAGGTGTATCTTTCTCTATGGTTTGGTATTTTTAATTGTGGTACATCACCAACAACATCCCCCCTGACCAAACTTCCCCTTATACAACAGCAGGGGACCTTCCCAGACCATTCATTTTAAAGTCTCATTTGCATATTTTTCTTAGAAAAATAAAAGTTTCCTGGCCAGTACAGCACTCCGTGGGAAATCTGCAGCACAGCATGAACTGAGCAATGCAATCACCAACCTCAACTCGCCAAAGAACACACACGATTATTAGAATTATGGTTTGCATTTAAAGATCTAACAAATTTCTCAAAGCTAAGTTATGCACATATAAAACATACCAAAAAGTACTGTTACACTTTTGGAATGGAAGATAGCACTGCAAACAAATCTACACATCTTTTACTCAGGAATACATTTGCAGAGTAATTACATGGCAGGAAAGTTAATGTAATTAAAAATAATGCAATATAAATTGTTGTGGAAATTTAAAATTCTACACGTGCCTTATTTCTTACTCCACTGGAAGTGGGGTTTTTGGTTATTTTGATTCAGATCCAGGTGGCTGAAGGTTTGCAAATAAGCCAAAATACCCAGCACTGTTATTTCATTAAATAGAATGACACAGAAATACTACTTTGGGCATATTAAGTTGAAACAATCATGTTAATGTTGGTATTCCATTAAAATTGTCTACAATGCATAAAAAATTTCAAGGTCGTCTGTGGTTTTATTTTGCTTTTTTTTTTTGTTAACTACAGCTCTGTCATGAGGCAGATAACATGTGTGTGAGACTCCAACATCAGTGCTGATTTTTCTTTCAGTTTTTAAAATAAGTTCCATGGATGTGGTCAGCTTCTGGTGAAATGACAGAACTGAAATCTGCTGGGGTCTCCATCAAAACAAAAAGGCTTTTTAAATTGGTATTTTCAAAATTTGTGTAGCAATTGTGCAGACATTTTTTTCCTGTTTTTCTTAATGCAGGTCTCTCTGGCTTTCTTTTGTTGTTTTTTTTTTTTGTTCCTTTTTCTTTTTAATTGAAGTATAAAATACTTTAACATTGGTTTTATTACTTGTGTTTGTGTGTGAGCATATAATACAGTGAACTAACTTGTGAATGAAATTCCAGTTTGAAGTGCAACTGCTGCATTTCAAGAATTTCTTTTCTCTTCCATTACATTTCCTAAAACTTCATTATACTGGAGGTATTTCCAGTGCCTCCCATTCCACCTACAGAAAATGCAGGAAAGATTTCCCAATCCGCGCATCCTGGGTTAATGACAAACATGTCTCCTGTTCTATGACACTACCATTAAACACTTCATGTTCGTGCCCTAAATACCTCTTGCACTTGAAAGCAATATTGGTGAAACACTAAAGCTTTCCAGTGAAACCACAGGGTTGCCAGTGATTGTCTCCTGGCGGTCTGCCCATGGACACTCACCTCACACACTGGAAGAAAGCAGAGGCTGTAAACTACAAGCTTGATTTTTATCCCAAAGATGCATCAGGGCATGATGATGTAAATAACAAGAGAAAAAATAAAGCATGATGATGTAATTTGAAAAAGTTCAATTACTACAAGCCAGATTTTACCCAGCAATGCAAGGGAGGGAGTCAGAAGGGGTTTTTATGAACTTTACAGAGGGACATCCACAGGAGAAATGGGCCAACAGGAACGTAATGAAGCTGAGCAAAGAGAAATGACCAAGGTGGGCAAAAAGACATTCATTGCTGCAGGATGGAAAGGTCTGACTTCCTGAAGTCATGAACTGCACTTTCTTTTGATAGCTTCAAGAAGATACAGCGTAGGTATGGACTCATAGCACCTGCTGACCAGCTCTGAGACCTCATGCTCCTGTTCCCGCGGGCAGTCCTGCCCACGTATGACCCTTTGCTTCATCAAAAGAGAGTGATGCTTTTGTCCCAGCTTCTAGCAAGCTGATCTGGATAAAAAAAAAAAAAAAAAGAAAGCGAAGAGGATGTATATCTGAATGTCTCTGCATGCGTTTCAGATACGCATTAAATTTCCCATCAGTGACTCCATCCATCTCTCACTTGCCACAGAGCTGTGTGGATTGTTTACAGATAAACGAGAATGAAATGTAAACTCCTGTCAGATGAGTAAGATATACAGGCCGTGTCACTGGGGCTCCACAACATGCATTTATATAAAACAATAGCCTATGTATGCATGGAAGAGCAGCTACTTCTATTTCGTGGTGACACTCACCCCTGTCTGATATAGAAGATCATTACAGCAGGTCCCAGCTGGAATTGTTCATAAAGTGCAGGATTTTATTTCAAAGTGCTCCAGTCTAATTTCAGAGATGTACGTACGAGTATATGAATTTCTGCAGAGATCCAATGTTAGCCCGACGATAGCATATTTTATTAAAGAGAGGCTCTAAAATAGCAATTTCATTATTTCCATTTCTGCAGCAACGGTAACAAATTTTCTCCACATGGCTTGAATCAGGCAGTTGATCTGGAGATTTTTGCCAACTGCAGAATTGGGGAAGAAAATGAAAATGTGCATCCTCACCTCATCTGCTGGGCACTGCGACTCGTACGCTCAGCACCTACCACCAGCTGTAGGACCGGGATGTGGGCAGCGATGGGCACTCCACGTCTGGGGGAGGCAGGGCTGGAAAAGTCCCATGGAAGGAGAACCGAGGCTGGGGAGGTCCCCCATTAAAAATCAAGATGCTGGGAGGGTGTCCAAAGAGGAGGAGATGCCAGGACGGCCACAGGGTAGTTCATGGTTGGACTAAAGAGGACACTCTGAATTCATATAAGGTCTATCAGGGCTGAAGATAAGACTGCTCTTAACTTTCCCACAATATTTGGTTAATTTTATTGCACGCTAACTCCCCTGCGTGGTGATTACCACAGAAACAAGCATTGGCAGATATACTCTTCTGTTGGGGATGTCAAAAATTTATTCTTCCTACACTTTTCTGATAAAATTACTCAATTCAGCACAATAGGTATGAATGGCACAAGAAGTGAAGCTTTCAAGGCACATTTCCTCTGGTCATGGAAAAAAAATATAATAAAATCTAATGAGGGGGCACGGCTTTATGGGACCACCCAATTTCCCCAAGTCCTCTCCTCTTCCAGCCAAAGTCTTTCCCAAAGCTGACTCTCCATTCAGGTAACTGGATTTTTGGGCTTTCCAGTAAAGGTCAAGGCTCTTGAGCACAACTTAAATAATCAGCAGCCGAGGAGTTCTCAGAACTTCAGAGGAAAGACAGGCAGGGTGCTAAATAACCAAACTGCCATCTTTCCACTCTTACTGTTGCAAATTGAGAGCTTTCCAAAGACAGCCCCATTATTAATGCTATAAATCTGTTACACATTTTATTCAAACATGCAGACAGGGATCCACGACCCTTGTGACAGGTAATTTACTTTAAGGGACTTACAGGAGAAACCTTGTAAATCAGTTTGTCGGTTTTTAGAAGGTAAAACTCTCAGCTTGAGATGAAATAACTTGAATTATTTTTCTTCCCGTGTATCTTAGATTGGGGAAGAAGCATGGGTTTAAGAAGTGTGTTAAGATTTTACCTGAAGCACTGGGAAATTCAGCTGCTGGGTCTTACTTGACTGCTTCCTGTGCTTTGTGGAAAAGCTATCTGAAATAATTTATCATCTCTAATGTTTGCACCGAGCATTTGTTCTCATTGATCCTTTTCATGCACAAATGAAAAATAAAGATGTGAATGCATTTTTCTGACATGCACATTTTTTTTTTCTGATCACTGAACAAAGAACTCTAATTCCTCTTTTCAGTCTGCAGAATAAACCCCCTGAACACTCGGATTTAAGGTTTGAAGACCGAATGGCTCTTTATCGGGGGCTGGGACCAACAACGTCACCTCTGCCTGTCTCCACGTTTGTACTCCCAGGACCAACATTTGATTTGCAAATTCAATCAGCGAACAGCACTGGCACACCCGCACCTTCGGGTCTATCTCCAGGTGTAAAACAGCAGAAGATTTGTATATTAAGGCCCTAAATGGGATTTTAAGAATCTGCCACAATTCATCAACAGCTAAAACACGGGCAGGATTTTGTGGCTTCACTCAGTGGAGAATTATAAACCAGGATGGTTATTTATTTTCATTTCATTGTTTATTATCATTTATTCTTCATTGTTTAACATCCTTTGAATTTTTAAAGATTTGGACAAACACCTTCTATGAACTTCAGGGATGCCCAAGCAGATCCCCACTGGAGAAGCCACTTAAAATCTGCCCTTGTGCTTCTGAACTTCCACCACGTATTTATGTCCTTTTTGGATATTTAAATGCACGTGAACATGTGGCCCATATCAACTGGTATTCTCCTCTAACACTCTCTGGAGCGAAGAGTGAGGACCAACAAGACATTTTGCTTTTCAAAACTATATATGCAATTAATTCACTAATTACACTGCAGTAAGGAACAGCTTGGCAGGCAAAGACAGGCATTTTATAAGAAAAGATGGACATAAACCCATGATCTTAAGAAGGAGACACAGAGAAAAGAGACCCCAAACCCGAACCCAGACGTCCTGGAAAGTAAGGGCAGAGGACAAAGTAGGTTAGAACAACACAACAGGTATCTGTACTGAGCACAAATCCACCCAGTAGTCAATAACTCTCAGTAACCTTCCTTAATCCTTTTTCTTTAACTGAACTGCATGGTGCAAGCAGGAGCCCCGTGTCTAATTTAAGTAGAAAAGTACCAATGTAAGCTAATTGGTGAAAAGCTCGTGTTTAACGTCACAGCTTTAATATAGGTATTACAATATAAACTGCAGGAGTCTATAAACTGCCCTGGGCTTTGTTGAGCTCCATATGCTCCATCAGTAATTATTTCAGTCCTAAAACACTTATTGTGCCAAACTTAGACTAGCTGACCATCAGAAAGATGGGCTAGCAGATGCCAGCTTCTCCCTTCTCTGTTTTGCAGGGGGTCACTCCTGATGGTGGACATTGTCACTGAAGCCACCTACCCAAAGTAGCCTGTAGAGGCTGAGGTTTTGCTGCCCCCCTCCCAATGTATGAGGAGAATCTTGAGAGCTTGCAGCAGTAAAAAGCTGAGCTATAGTGCACAACAGATGCCATTCACCATGAGGTTTATCGAACCAGATTGTGCAAAAGGTGAGAACAGACTCAAATGCAGATGGGCAATCTTTGGTCAGCACTAAATGTGCAGGGAGGTGAGCTAAATTATGCCAAGGTCAGTCATAACATACCAGAAATTTTCTTTCATCTGACTTATAAGAAAACTACACTGTAGATTGCATTGCATAAGAAGCAAAAGTGCTCAATAACTAGAAACGCAGCTTCTTCTTCTTTACCCCACCCTGCCTCAAGCCTCCAACCACCAACAGCCTATGGGGAGTGGAGACTTCATCATCGATTACCAGAGAAGCTCTAGACAGTCCTGATGCTTAATCATAGATTCGTTTAGATTGGAAGGGACCATTAAGATCATCAAGGCCAACCATCAACATAACACTGACAAGTCCACCACTAAACCATGTCCCTCAGAACCACATCTACCGGTCTTTTAAATACCCTCCAGGGGTGGTGACTCTACCACTTCCCTGGGCAGCCTGTTCCAGTGCTTGACAACCCTTTCAGGGAAAAAAAAAAATATCCTAAAATGCATCCTAGACCTCCCCTGGCGCAACTTGAGGCCATTTCCTCTTGTCCTGCTTGTTACCTGGCAGAAGAGACCGACCCCCCCTAGCTATCTCCTCCTTTCAGGGAGCTGTAGAGGAGAGAAGGTCTCCCCTCAGCCTCCTTTTCTCCAGGCTGAACACTCCCAGCTCCCTCAGCCTCTCCTCACCAGATTTTTGCTCCAGACCCCTCACCAGCTCCATTGCCCTGCTACATAAAACAGAAGGGGCAGGTAATCATCAAGGTCTTAGCCAGAGAAAGGCAAGGCATCTCAGAGTAAACAAAAACCACTTTCTTTAATTAATTTTGCATGTTTAAATGCAAAATGCAAGAGTGAAACCTCTCCTAACTCGGCGCATGCCAGCTAAGAGAGAACAGAGAGCTTTGCTCTCTGCAGTGTCATTTCACATTCATGAAATAAATGAAATATGTAATTGGAAAACTTGAAATGAATTTTGAGCCCATTAGCAACAGCATAATATTTACCCCAAATGGCAATGTTTCTCATGAGATAAGAAAAATACACGGGGTCCTACAGCAGCCGTACTGCCCCAGAATGAATGAGTAGCAAGGAAGCAGCTGTGGGTTACCTTGCAGGCTCTCACCATCAGGGCTTGGTTGAGAAGGAGAAAACAGCTTGCAATCCACACCCGGCAAAGAATTCTTAACAAATAAACCAGCAAATTTCACTACAAGTTTTACAGCACTTAATTTATGAAATAACAATGCCACCGGACTGCCAGAGAGTGCTTTGGGGCAGCTGGTTTATGTGCACAGCTCTTGCTTCTACATCACCATGTTTTTAACAGAGCACAAGTTACACGGACACTTGCAAAATAAACATTCCCACATTTGTCTAGAAAGTTTAAACAGAATGTCTTGGAAAAACATGGGAGATTGTTATGTTAACATTACACAATTTTAAAAACCTCTCTCTCTATATATACACACATGTATATGAGGCTTAGATAATGATTTTGCTGCAGCTGGCTATATTAGTCCTAAGTGTTAATTCAGGCATCCGGGAACCCAGCACTTACCACTGCCATTGCTAAGCACTCAACAACAATGCAATCAATCTGATTGCTGATTCAACAGAAAAGAGGCTTAAACCATTTTTTTTCATCACAGGAACTATTTTTGGTGTCCAAAGGGGGGCCAGGAAGAAAATCAAGGTTGTGAGACGGAAAAAAATAAAATCTCAGAAGAGCTGAGGTCTTACTACTGACCTCAGAGTCAGAGTCCTTGGTCTCCTGCCTGGGCAGGTTTTAGATGTTTTCATAACTCAGGTGCTATCGGCTTTTGTACAGCTGGTGGGTCACAAGGGCTGGCTCCTGGCTATCACACCCTCTCTGCTGAAGCACGTCCCTATTGCTCACACAAGCAGAAAGGTCAAACTACATAAAAGGATTTTAAACTCCACTACTGAGTCAGCCTTGCCAACATATAAGCTCATTCTGCAGTCCTCCATCCATTATTTTGCCTTCTCCCTCCGGACGGGCAGCACAGAGGGTCGCTGGTTGTCCTGCTGGCGCTGGGAGAGCTTCTAATGCAACACAAAGATGCTGATATGTCGCTGAGAATTGGAGATTTATAAACTTCAAGAAAACCTGTACATTTCTGGGAGCAAGCTGCGTTATCCACCTCTGGGCAAGGACCAGCCATCCGTGGGAACACTCGCTGTGAGACGTGGGATCCGGCAGCATCAGGCTTTGCTTCCAGGCACTGCCCTGTGCCAGTGGGGAATACAGCACAGTGCAATTCAGCACACACCAATAAACCAAACAACACTATCCGAAAAAAACCCAAAGGGAGCATTAGTCTCAAAATACCCTGTCCAATACCTGCCATTCAACCTAGTCTCTTCAGGATTGTATTTTCTTTATCCCTTGATCAGCACTGTATTAAATACTACTATGTAACCCACACAAAAACCCAACACTGGCATTTCTGCAAAGGTATGGTATAGACCCTGACTCCATTTCTATATGATTGTCCACCAGCTACAGGCTGTTTATAGCACCACGTACAAAATCTCACAACGCTTCTCTCCAAAACAGAGGATCTCTGCACACTACCTATCACAACGTGTCAGAAAACATCTTTGCTAAAAACCTCAATCCCATGTTCAGTCTCCTACTGAAAGCCACGGGCTGAAGTTCTCCAAAAGCAGAAAAAAGTTTCATGGTATAAATATCCTCATTTTCCAACAAAGAAGCCTTCTCAAATGTTCTGTGGAGCTCCTGGCTCCCCTCGCAGGTGCCAGCAACACACGCAGAGGCACCGCCGAGTCCTTTAATTGATGCACAGAGCATCCGGCTCCGCTCCTTCCCCTCGTCCTCGTAAATCCCTCTGCAATTTGTGAAGAATATGTTCCTGCTGGGACTTCCACTAACCAGCTTTCCTTTTTCTTACAAGATTTCTCATACTATGCAAGCTACTGTCACAGCATTTATCTTCCACAATCATTAAAGAGTAAAAAAGGATTGTGTCATGTTGAACGAGCTAGGATTTGAATCTTTATCTGGTTTTCAGGTCTGATATATGGATCCTTGTAAGTTTCCTTTCCTGTAGCTTCACAGTCATATTCTTTCATGTAAAATATTTGCAAAAGAACCCCACGCGCTGCTTACTAAATATTATCTCCCCCTGAATCAAGGCATTACAATAAGCCTAGTGGTGTGTGCTGTACAGAATATGTGATCACCCAACTCTGAACTAGTTTCCATTGATGCCACCCACAGAAGGAGCTAACAATCTCACTACAAATAAGGTAATTTGTTTTAAAGTATTCACAGTTAAATACTGCGGTCTTTTCTTTCTTGATTCAGAGGCTGACTTGAGCTGGGAAGAGAATGAATATTTTTGCATCTACTGGGAAAACTGGAACACAAGAAATTCCATCTGAACATGAGGAAAAACTCCTTTACTTTGAGGGTGGAGAGCCCTGGCAGAGGCTGCCCAGAGAGGGTGTGGTGTCTCCTTCCCTGGAAATATTCCAAACCCCTCTGAATGTGTTCCTGTCCAACCTGCTCTAGGGAATTGGGCTGGATGATCTCCAAAGGTCACTTCCAATCCCCACCATCCCATGATTCTGTGATTAAGAGGTATGGGTACAGGGAGAGAAAAAGGCAAAGGTTAACACAAGCCATATCCACACAAAGAAAGCGTTCTTTTAATTAAAAATATATTTGCGCCTTGTATATTGAATCTGTTTTATGGGTGATGGGCAGTCAATGCTGTACACGCATATTAATAAATTTTCTACAATAACGTTAGAAGGAAACGAGGAAAACACATGCTCTAGGACTGCATCTGGATTTCTAAAATTTTAGACTAAATCAGTTAGATGTTTGCAGCAATCAGCTCTTTCCTGAAAGGACAGAAGTGTTCTGGTAAACTACAGCTGACACACATAATGAACAATTCAATTTCTTGAAGATTCAATAAACGATAATCTGCTGGGTAAAGTTCCCCACTGCTGACAGCTGCCAGGTGAGAAAGGGGATTTGTTTCTATTAAAGACAGAGAAAGAACCATTTGGTTTTTATTTGCTGGGATCTAAGCAAATATATGCTGACAAGTTTAACATTTTGGGGTGGTTTTGGTTAATCTTTGAGTATTATCTTATTTAATTTTTTTTCTGCGGGATTATAAAAGGACTCTGGTGCTGACAGTAACGAGTGGCTGTGCACAACAGATCTCGTGGTTTGACTACTGGCGTATGACTTGGACCTTTCATATTTAATATTTTCTTAAAATGAAACTATAGCCATTTCCACACAGCTGACCCCATCCCAAGCCAACACGAAGAGCTGCTTCTATACAGTCAGGAAACACAAGCAAACATTGGAGCTTTCAAGAATTTTCCTCTCTCCATTGCCACAATGGGCCAGCCAAGCCACAGCAAAGAAATAAAAACCATGATGATGGGCAACTTTAAACTATATTATGCTGTTATTAATGTTAAGTCCATGACAAATCTATTAAGTCCTGTAAAGATCCATAAACGGCTTGCCATGCCCAACTACCCTGTGTGCTAATTTATACTCCTATATAACAGATTTGGTTTGCATTAAGCCTGCAATTACAATGACTTAAAACTACGTTAAAAAATACACTATGTTCTTCCCATTTCAGAACTACTAAAAATCATGTCTATAAAAATATTCATCTCTAAGAAAGAAGGCAGTTATTCTGACAGTTCGCCAGCAAAGACTGCTTTTGCACCAATTTAGAAAAAAACACAATCAACCAACCAACCAAAACCAAAACACCACTTTGGAACTCATAATGTGTAACACTTAGAAACTGGCGCTTTACCCTTTTACTCAAAATACTGCTGGACACCTGGAAGTTATTAGGTACAGTAATAATTTCTACTTTGCCTCCAGTCTACATTTTTCCTCTGGGTCACTCATGAAACATTTTTAATCCTATAATATAGAAACCTAATTCAAAAAATATCGATTCCAGATACCTTTTTATCTTTCTGACTTCAGGGTCCCTCTCGGCCGGGCTGGTTGCCTGCATAGCTCGGGTCTACACCACGATCTCAATGTGTGCAAAACACCGCCGTTACCTTTTTTATTTCTAGCACCCAAAAAATCAGCTTGGCTCAAATGTCACCCCTTAAACAAATATGCAGGTGATGTTTCACAGCCACAGAAATGTTTGAAAAAAGGTAAACTTTAAAGGTAGGAGTCACAAAGAAGTCCTAAGTCAATCCTACTGTATTAACTGTGAATG
>JAOXJM010000052.1:42242956-42258040 GCA_026413425.1 Tringa solitaria
AGAGTCCCTCCCCAGCTTTCCTGGAGCCCCTTGAGGGACTGGAAGGGGCTCTGAGATCTCCCTGGAGCCTTCTCCAGGCTGAACCCCCCCCAACTCTCTCAGCTTGTTTGTCCTCACAGCAGAGGGGCTCCAGCCCTCCCAGCATCTCCATGGTCTCCTCTGGACCTGCTTCATTCAGCCTGAACTATGCCACAGGCTGGGTAATAAAACCCCAGGATTTGTGTGGCTCATATAAATAAATGCAACCCAGAAGAAGCTGCTGCCCCAGACAGTAATGTAACTGCTACGAGAGTTTACAGCTGAAGGGAAGGCTCAGTGACAGGGGTAGCAGCACAGAGTGTGCTGGGAGTGGCACATCTCCCACCCCAGACACACATCCTCCCCTTTTATTTAATGCTGGGAAAATAAATTTTATTGTAGCAAGAAGCTTAGATAATTTTTTCACTGAGGTTAGACACTGCTTTGACTACACTGACTGCTACCTCCAGCAATAATACCTTAAATCTCCCTGGGCAGGGTTTGATGGCACAGTAATAAAAATGTCTGTGCCCTGTTTATACCTCAGCTTCCACTCCTGCAACAGCGGTGATGAACAACACGTTTGATTTCTCCTCGTATGGAAACACCCCTGCCTGTCATCCCTGTTTGCTCTTGGTTTCTCTCCTCCTCTTTATCACTGGAGAAGCAGATTCGAAGTTTGCCAGGCTTGCTTTGCCAGGCTGGCATCTCCCAGAGGGTTTGCACATCAGCTCTGAGCACTTTGGGTCACTGAGATGCTTCTGCAAAACTTTTCCACAGCCTGTGCCCACCTAAGGGCGTTCAGACACCAGTTCTCCAGTCAAGAGCCCTGAACATCATTTCTCCATCTTGATTACTCTGCTCAAATGCCCGTCTCATTTACATCAAGTGAGAGACAAGAGGATTCTGGCCCACAGGGAGCACGGAGCCCTAATTTCATTTCATTTAGCCTGCGGACACAAGACTTCTTCTTCTGCTGAATTATTAGTGGATAGCATAAAGATATATGGCCTGCCAAATATGTTTAAATGACTTCTTGCTCCCCATCATCACCAGGAGAAAGCTAACAAGGTTTGTCCAATTTATCTAAATAGAGATGGGAGGGAACTGGGAGGAGACGACAATATTTAATGAAGCAGTAAAGAACTGACGCTTTCAAAAGAGATGATAGACCCTAAATAAGTAAATATAAAATGGTAACAGAGGCATGCTTGCCTAATTGTATTTTCACAGTATGCCTGTTCAAAATATGCTTATTCTCTCTGGTTTCTAGGCAGACACAAACAATCCCAAAGTGATGCAGTCCTCTGACTGAAGGAATAGCAAAAAAGAAAAGGTAAGCGTGTGTAAAATGGAGAGCTGAAAATGGAAAACCAGAGAGAGGTGTTTTACCTCAAACCACTCAAAATACCTGGTTTTAGGGGGCAAAATAGCTTGACTACAAGTGTCACAGTAACCAAAAAAACCCAACAAAGTGTATTATTATCATAATTTCCACTGGTTATGGCAGCCAGACTAATCCTTTCTGAAAGTTCAGGGAATCAGATTTCCAGCTTTCAGTCATTTCTTTCTCTTCTACAGGTGATGCTGAAATTGTGAGTGCCATTGTTACACAGCACAAGCAGTGAACAAATCAAGATTACCAAAAAAACTGTGTTGACTTCCAAGAACACAGGATAGCATCCGATGGCAGCGTATAGGTTAACTTAATACAGTAATACCCAAAGTCAACTGTTTTTCCCAAGTTTGAGTATTTTGTACTCCGTATGAACATATCAGGACACAGTTCTTGCCCCCAGGATCCTATGGTGTGAAAGATCTTGCCAGGTTATGACATGCACCAATTTAACAGAACTGTTTGTTTTGATTTTTCTACTGCTATCTTTGAGGAGAGAAAAATATGGAAAAAAAGCACTGGAAAAAGAAAATAGTTTGAATTGTATTTTTATGCAAATGAAGTAAAGATAAACTCTGTGTCCTCTCTTAATATATTTCTGCTTGCCCACAGATGCAATAAAAAGCAGCCTACTAAAAGCTTTTCATCCCTCCAAGAAAAGAATAGTCTAAAAGAAAAATGAGTACTCGAAACAATTCTAAGCAGTCAATTTGTTAAGCAACCATGCAAGTTGCTTCTGCTTGGAGCAACAGAGCAATACCAACAAAAGCTGCAAGTGGCCGCGTGAGCTGCATCAGGATTAATTAGTTTATATTACAATGTCTGGATGCGAGGAGAGCAAAAGAATGAAATGGAATTTTAGCTGTTTTCGGCCAGCAAGGAAGCTGGTTAGGCTACTGGCTTCTGTAAGTAAATAGACAGCATAAAGGCAGATCAATCAAACTGCTCCATATCTTGTCATACGTTGATTTTACCTCTTTGAATCTGAATATGCCGTGATGAGCTACGCAGAGACAAACGGTTTGAAAGGAAGTTGTGGAGGGACACGTTGAAACCGGGTTGGGCAAATTGGTTGAACAATTATTTTTGAAAATCTTTCACGAAATAATAAGAGATGAGGAGTAGATACCTCGTGATCAACAAGCACATCCTGCCAGGAAAAGTAAAACATGGCTTATAGCAATGTCATATTACAAATTAATCAGTAAGAAGGTAACTTACTCAACAACAAACAGCTGAGCATCTGCTTATGCTTATGAAGGAGCATCTCCATCGGCACAGGAACCGAAGCAGCTTTGTTTTATCCAGCACCAGCCTGAAGCAGATTGACTTTGGGATCTAAGGTGAAGTGAGCTCCCAAGGATGCTCTCTGCCTGGGGGAGGTTTAGCAGGATCTTCTCCTGGGTGCATTCCCTCGTGTGTCTCCAGGCAGTGAGCTCATTCTCCAGTGTTCCCCTCAGTTGGGACAAAAAGATAATTTTTGTTTCCTTTGCAGTCGTTTTTTAATACGATTTGGCATATTTAAAACTTTTGCCTCTCATCAAACGTGGCTGAAACTAGTAGATAGGCCCAGCTATTTTAGAGGGGGTGGGGAGATGAAGCACATAGATACCTGCCAAATGCATGAAAACCATCAATATCGAAATATTGCCATCAAATCCCAGACTGAACCTTTCCAAGCAGCCCAGCAAGTTTGGGATGAGGGCTCCTCCCTGCAGGAGAGTTTGCTCAGAAAGAAATCTTTTCATACGTTCTTATTTGCAGTTTCTAGCCAGGTAATAAGATGGAAAAAGATGCATCGTTTGCACAGCCCCGACAAGGCTCCTGATGTAAAGGAACACTGCTGCTTTTTAAAAAAAATCCCCGATAGGGGAACTGAGAGGTGGTTCACTTCTATAAATTCAGGTTCACTGATTTAAGGACACAGCCTGGGAGCACAGACGGTACTACGTTCCCTTTCTTACTGTTTTCTGCAAGAGATGTTATTTTTCTGGGAGACAGTCGAGCTGGACAGTCCCATATTCTGCAGGGCAGAGATGCTCAATTCAGCCTTGGAGGTTTTTTTCAAGAATCCTTTCTTCATCTTCTCCATCTACTCTTAAAGCAGATTTAGCTGCGGAAGAGGCTAATATAGCTATTCCCAGATAGCCACAAATACTACCCTGCAACAGCTTGGGGGGGCAACCAGTTAACTCTTTAGTGGCTGCACTGCCCAGAGCAGGTCTCACCCCCAGGTCTCACCGGTGCGGTGTAGCTCTGGTCCAACACAGTCCTGGGCAGCTGTGGAAACCAGGATCTGCCCCTCTGCCTTCCTCCACACGACCATCCTCTCCCTCCTCCCATCCCTCTCCTGCAGGTCAATGTCTGGGGGCAGCAGCCCCCCGTGTCCCCCTCAACTTTCCTAATCAGAGAGACCTGCCCTAACTCTTGGTGTCCACCACCCTGGACCAAATGGTCCTTATCTTCCTGCACACTCGGGGGGATGGTGATAAACTCCACCTGTCCCGACAGAATCAGAGCTTCTGTGTACTCACCACATGGGGAACGGCTTCTTCTTTTCTATAAAAATGAAATGGTATCTTCTCTTGGAAAAACTTTCTTTCGTGGTCCAGGGTTTTCTAACTTTTATGACCCCAATTAGGTTATGTTTATATATTTCAATGAAACTATGGGGTTTAAATCATGGGAAAATCTGGCACCTCTATCCTATGGTTTCTTTCTTTTTCTGGAGAAAGAGGGGCTTTGAGAGAAAACACCTATTGCAAAGACATCACTTTTAAAAATCCGGAGCATGATCCTTTACCCGTCTTTGTAAATCACTCCTCAACATTACAGTCATCTCGGTTTTAAAGTTACTCCAGTCCTCGTGTGTGATACACAGGGGTGGCTGTCTCAGACTGTGCTTCCTGCACTTCAGAGAAAGATAAATAGCGGCTGGTGGCAGAGATTCCCCCAGACCCCCAGCTCACACAAGCATCGGATGGTGACAGCAAGGTCATATTCTGGGGGAAAATCACTCTGAGGTATGCCGAAAATGAAGTAAAGGTAAAGTTTTCTTTAGAAGTTTCCGTTTGAACTAGAAGGCAGTTGGGCTTTTTGTAAGAGAAAAAAATAAATGCAATGTTCAGCACAAAAAGCCTTTGCAGCAGCCAGTGACTGTAATGTATTTGCAAGGGCTGCAGTGGGCACCGAGAATGTCCCATCATAGAATCTTTCAGGCTGGAAAAGACCTTTAAGATCACCAAGTCCTGCCAAGTTACGTCTGAACCACATCCCTCAGCACCACATCTACCCACCTTTTAAATACCTCCAGGAATGGTGAGTCCATCACTTCCCTGGGCAGCCTGTTCCAGTGATTGATAACCCTTTTGGTGAAGAAATTTTTCCTAATATTCCATCTAAACCTCCCCATCGCAAAAGTTGCTCCCTGAACAAGGCAGGCAAAGCTCTGCCACACTCATCATGGAGCTATTGGGATCTTCAGACACTGGCTCTACTGGGAGAGATCCCAACAGCCATCCATTTGGTGCTGGCTGAGGAAAAGGGTCATAGAAAACGTAAAGTATAGAGAAAAGTGCACCTCTGGAGAGCAGAAAAAGCAAAAAGCTGAGAACTATTAAAAAACCCCACACAACAAACACTTTTCTGAACACTGACAGCTCCGTTGAGAGTGACAGGGGACCCAAACCTGTCCCCTCAGCCAGCCCTGCTCTGCTGCCCCCCGACACCGAGGGAAGCCCAAATCCCACTTAGTGGAGACTTTGATTACTCTCAATTTCATGCAAGCACGAGACTCACTTGAAATGCAAACCTTGTGTAAGTAGCTATGACAGAGAGGTCATCAGTCCCTTTGATGCAGGTAGTAAAAAAATAAATAAAAAAATCAAAAAAGTGTTCACAGAAGGATGAAGACCAATCCATTTCTCGGGTAGTGTAATAAAAGATTCCTGGTAGTGTAATAAAAGATTCTAATAATTTGCAGGCAATTTTAGAAATTAAATCTTAATAACAGAAAGAAATTGCAAGAAAGTTACCCACGTAGGTCTTGCTATTTCCAGCACTTCTTCAAGCTCATTTTGATGTGTTTGCTCTACAAACTCAGGCTCTAACCAATTTCTTCAGATGATGGGCATAACCCAAAGAAATTTCCTGTCATTTTGATTTAACTAAAACCCTGTGATCTGACGAGATTGCAATGTTGACACTGTAACATTGTTCAAGCATACAAAATTGTGAATACCTTTTCTAACCTATGGATGATTCTCTCCTTTGCCTTGTGGAGGACACGTATTCTGCCAAGGAAGCACCACTCCCGCAGCTACAGCTCACGCAAATTAATAATCTGATAAAAAAAGGCTCCGTTTTTAGAAACAGCAGAGCTTGCAACACCTAATTCACTCTCAGAGTCACACCATTATTTTCACATCTCCACCTGCCGTAACAGAAGGAACTAATGCTGATGTGGATGTGCCCAATAAGAAGTTTGTAGTGCAGGAATGAGTAAAATTGCAAGTTTTTTCGTGTGTGGTACCATTTCTGTATTTCTGCATTTCTGTCTGCTCTGGAGGGGACAGGAACATTTGAGACTGCCCATGGTCAGAGGAGGAGGAGGAGGAGGAGGAGAAGGAGAAGGATATTGCAAGTCCTACAACAGATACGGTTAAGAAAGGTTAAATGGTGAAGAAGTGGTTTCTTTCTAACTCTGGTTAGAAAGAGATCTGTGAGGAGAGAGACATAAATTACCCTTTTTTTTCCAGATTTTCAGTGCCTGTGAATTGAAGAGAGATGCTGTAGCCCCTGACAGACGAGACCCATCTGCTATTGACACAGAACAATTTCTAAGCATCAACAAAAGCCTTCGAAACATCTCTTAGACACTGATAGTCAAATCTTTTTTCAAGACTTATGCAAGGAGGAGACCTAGAAATCCCTTAATTTGCCAAAATGGGAATTGCTCACGTTCCTCCTGTGTCTTCATTTGTAAACCTTTGCTTTTACTTCCACCGGAGTCAAAAGAGGCAGGTATGAAAAAACACCCAAAACCCTGAGTTAATTGAGAAGAGAAAACCAGCCAAGCGAAGCATCGGGGCGGAGGGGCAGGAGGCAGCTGCCTGTGCAGGCAACGGGGCTGCTGGAAACCAGGAAGGCAGTGGCAGAGATTTTTCTCAGTGTATTTTATTAGCCTGCTGAAGGTAGGCAGGGATCAAAAAAAAAAACAAACAAAAAAAAAAAAAACCCAAACAAAAACCCCCAACTTAGCAGTTTCTGTTACTCCTCGTGCTGTTTTCCCTCCAGGGCTGTCACTGCTTTAGTTATTTATTTATAAGGCGGGCTGCCCCGATGAGAGACGTCCTGGCGATTTTATGGAGTGGGAAAAGAAGATTTCCAGAAGAAATAGATTGAAAGGAGGTTTCTCAGCACCCGAGATCGCAAATATTTATAGAGAGGTGTGTTGTGACACATGAGCAATTCCACTGAAAGTAAACGAGCTTTTTAAAAATTATTTTTTAAAAGTTACAGGCGTATGCGAGGGGAATTAGACAGCCAGAGGTCACACCAGCTTAAACCTAGAAGAGGCACAAACCATCAGAATACGCAGAATCTGCATTTCATACACAAACTTGATACAAGAGATAATAGAAAGAAAGAAATAACGTATTTCAAAGCCGACCACTGCTGGGTTTGCTGGAGACTGGTGCAGCCCCTGCCTGACCTGGGGCTCACCTGGGTTCCCTGCTGCAGGACCACCCCACGACTAATTAAACAACACTTCAGCACAGCAAAATCATCTTCCGTAGTTTGACTCGTTAGTAGGTAATTCTTCACAAGATAATTGCAAAGGAAACAGTGAGGCTCAAATAGCACTTCTACTACCCTGACACTGCTGTTATAACACCTATAACATTTATTTGGCTACTTTAAGAGCCCAGCACCAGTTTCCTCACTGCATTCAACCAAACCTGTTATTTTAAGTGACCTCAAACATCTGACAACTTTTGAAGCCAATTTGAAATTAGTTTGGCCTCTCAATCCAGCTCCTATGGGGCACCGTCCACAAAAACTAATAACAACAACGATAGTAATAATGATGATAGGAAACCAAAAATGCCCACAAGAAGAATAACTGCTTCATCAGATATTTCAACCTCTTTATGAGCAACTTGTATCTAACCCTCAGAGTAAATTATCCTGCGCATTGACAACAGGCATGTAATGAAATTGCTTCGCCACTGGCCCCGTTGGTTTCTTCAAAGTTTCTTTTATTATAGCAAATTTGTGGATAGCTTAACACTAGTTGAAGCACACTTTGTTCCAGGGGCAGAAGAATGTCTGCAGAGCCTGATGGAAGATCTGAAGCTTAAGAGAGACACCGCATGGGAGGATTAAAGCAATGCCTCAGTATGACGCGGTACCGAGTCTCCCAGCTTTCCTTTTCCCTTCCCTCTTGCTTTCTCCTTAAAGGAAATTACACCTGCCAAGTCTTCCCTTGCCTAATGTTTAACAAAAGGAAAGCTGATCAACAATCGCTCTGAGCTGCTGATCTTCTCCCAGGAGCCAGAGGAATGAAGCTAACCTGCCACTCTCTTATTTTTTTTTTTATTTTTAAAGCTCTTGGACACACGATGCCTATTGCGGGGAAAAATCTTTTATTCCCCAGCGTCCTCTGTTAAAGAGCTCTTGCAGAAAAGGAATCCGACAGTTCATTACTTCTATCTGCTCAACACACTTTTGACATAATTGTATTAGTGTCTCATCGCAGGGCTTGAAAAGTGAAATCTGAAAAGCAGCTTTTTCCCATTGGTTTATTTATTTGCTGAAGCCCCTCTTTATGCACTAAAATACAAACCATATTATTTGCTGTTCCTATAATTTGCTTAAAGCATTATGTTCAAGAGGCCACCTGTGCTCGTGCAATGGAGTGAGCGGGTTGCTCTCCCTCTACTTAAGAAAGGAGAAAACGACTTTCTGAGCCACATCCCTCCCATCGATGCACTTGATTTGACTGAATTCCAGCCAGAGAGGGTGCAGGGGAAGGGGAGAGCGGGAGAAGATGCCGGGGCAGCGCCCACGGCACTCACCTGGACAGCAGAAGCTGAGTTTGCTCTTTTATTTCCTGAGCATCCCTCTCCTTCGTGGGAGCCCGACACCGCCGGAGGGATGTGGGGCTCTCCAGAAGAGCCATTGCATTAGCAGCCCCTCTGGCGCCTGCAGGTTTGTATTTCTGCCTTGTCAGCATATTTCACCATCACCACAGAACTCCTCTCCGGCAAAGAAAATGCATTTCCATTCTCTTTGAAAGCTATTTGACTTGGTGGGTGTCCACGTAGTGCTGCAAGATGAATGCAGGCTATGTCCATTATAAATTGCTTTCATTTTCCATTCAGCTATAGTTGTTGGATGTCAATGTATTAATTACAATCCACGGTGCTTGTTCATCACATTACACTGAAGTATTCAATAAATACCAATTAACATATTGGAGTCTTTCCATGAACATATCTTGCCTGACTTGGAGTGAATGGGCTCATAAAAACACATCTTAAAACAAAATAAGGAGGATAATAGCAATTCTGTAACAAATTTAGACTCATATACATCTCATATTTCAGCAGATGATGGGTTGGTAAATTGCATTAAAAGCAAAGCAACTCTATTAGCCCTGCCAGAAGATGTGTGACACCTCACAGCAGACTCCAAACCAGTCTACCTAGTGGAGACGTGTATTTTTTGTGGTTTATACTACACTGAATATAAATTAATGGTGAAAAAAACCCCTAACAATAATTAGTATTAAAATAAGTGGAGATGTGCTCTCTAAACCAGTTGGAACACATAACTTCTTAAGCCCATAAATTACCATATGGGCTTGTCTCAGGGACTGGAGATGATTTTGGTGGCTACCACAGTGCTACATGAATTAAAGACAGACAGCACAGATTTTTATGCTGTTTTCTGCAGGACAATCTGGCACAGAGCTCTTTTTGTTGCTGCAATAAACCGCAGTCCCCTGAAGAGAAAAGATTGAAGGAAACAGCCTCTGATATCAGTAATGACCAAATGCAACCGGATGTTATCCCTACTTCTGAAACAACTTTGCCTCCAGGTCCTCTAGGAATATAAACCCTATCTAGTGATGCTTGAATATCAGCCACAGATGTCAGGACTGCCATGCTCTTGTCTGGGTTTTTAGGGCAGAAAAAGGAGTTTTGGTTCCATCTGGCCCGGTCTGTTGATGAATCTGGGTTGTACTGCTGCAGAAGGCTGTGTAGGACGGGAAGGTCCATGCCTCCCACCCCAGCCAAGGTGTCCTCAACAGGCAACCGCAGCCTTTCACTGTACAACTAGCATATTAAAGAAAAACACATTAGCATTCCTAAAAATAGTGAAGAAATGATATTCCTGTCCTGCCAAACAGGATGCTGAATGGTTCATTTTAAACTTTGTTGCTGTAAACTGCAGGAAATTGTAACTCTACATGTGGTCATCATCTGGAGAAACCCCCTCCTGGGCATGTAAACCACCAGGTTTTGGGGGAGATGCTGAGTAGCATGCGACACAGCACGTCGTTCTCCAGTTTGACCGTACAAGCATTAGTAAATGCTTTTCCTCCAATTTTATTGAGGGCATCCAAGAGGGCCCTGCTAACAGAGATAGGTTAGATACCCAGAAGAACATTAAGCCTGGACCAGCAGTTGGATCTCCTCTCATGAGATTGCCAAGGGCTCCTGAATTTTCACAGCAGAAAGGATTTGTTTTTTCCCCCACCAGCAACGGGTTCCTGAGATCAATAGCCTTTTGGAGATGCGCAGAATCTAAAAGGGAGACATTTGTGCAGCAAAATTTTTATGAGTCTAACGGTAAGAGCTACCAAATAATAGCTGTGAGACTGTGTATTAAAAATACGTGTATAGAGCCTCCGTAGTAAAAACAAACAGTGCAGTGGCACTGCCTGAACTCGGGCAACACAGTGTCATGACTTGGCAACGGCTCTTGGGTTTTCAGAGACCAGGGTCAAACTAATCTGGCTTTTATTCTTTTTTTTTTCCTCATGTGAACAGCAGAACAGCAAACCAGGCTACAGGTTTCAGCAAAGGGCGTGTGATGGAAAACTCCCAATTCGGGGTAGTACCGAACACTGGGGAAAGGTGAATTTTCTCCACGATTAAAATAAAGGAGGGATGACATGGCAAATCAGGTCACAGAGCCAGACAGGAGCACAAAACCAGAGAAAAAGTTGGTCTGGGCAGCATCGTTCAGGAAAAACTTCAAAATCAGTCTCTACCTGAAAGCAACGTGGGCAGCAGCTCTGTCAGACCAGAGCCCTACAGCTGTAACTACACTGTGGGAATACCCTGGGAAACACAGTTCATGTCAAAAATGCAGCCTGAAAGTGTAATTTTGAATGTTACCCTGGTCTTTCAAGCTCTCAATTCTCCCACTTAATTTCATATTCAGAAGGTGTGTGAAACCTTATGAAATCACGGGGTGAGGATATTTTTGTTCTCTCTTTTCGCTCCTCTCCTTTTTTGGCCCTTTGCTTTGAAATCACTGTCATTCCCTCTCCCTTTTCTGTCCCTCTCTGCCACTCCCTCCCCACTCCAGCGGTTTTTGGGGCCGTGATGCCCAGTGCTGCAAGATGATGCCAGGTTCCAGCTGGCCACAGAGCAGGACACTGCTCCAAATGCCCTTCAGTGTCCAGCAGGTACCGTGACCTTTTCTAACACATTTTTCAGTTTTGCACGATGAACAGAATGACCAAGAAAAAAGAAAAAAAGCTGCCATATACTTAGCCCATTTCTTTTTTTCTTCTTGGTAAACCACAGTCAGAAATTACTTCCCTAAGCAGCAAGTTTCTAATAACACTGCTGGGATGTCAGTGCATGGACCGTAGGGAAAGTTATAGGATCTAAGTGTAGCTTAAAGCGTGGGTTCAGTGGGACCTGCACTTACTGGCTTGCACAAAAGAGAAACAAAAATTCTGCAGACGTAGTTTATATATTGCAGAGGGAAAATCTGGCAGCAGAAGTGGTGCTTTGGAGGCATGGCAGGCTTGAGCTCCGAGTTATTTATTTCTATTGATGGCTCTTGATGTTCTTTCTGAAGTTTTGATCATCAAGAAACTTGAGAATGAGCTTTTTATGATGGTACTAAAGACAGACATTGGCAGTAGCTGAGTTTCACCTCAAATCCTGATGCCACCGAAGCTTTTTACTTTTCTCTAAAGGCTAGCACCTTTTTTTATTCTTTTTGGAAGTATTAAAGCAGAACCAACCTTTGAGTTCAGCTTATTCAATTTCCTATTGCTATTTTTTTCAGCTTCTATCTGGACATCCTGGATTTGTCAAGGAGATTTTCTCCTGTGAAGAACATGAAATAAAAACATCTCAGCTGTGGCTCTACATAAATCGTATCATCGCACTGGGGATATGTACTGTACTTGGTAATTTTCTGATGGCTGCTCTGGCATTTTGATTAAAAAATTAGCACTGCAGCTCTGTAGTGTTATACAATATCAATAAAATACGTGCTAAATGAACTAAGAGCTGGCTGATGGACAGATCTCAAAAAGCATTTCTCAGAGGGGACCACTCAAATAGGGCTGTTTCTAGTTGGTGCCGCATGAAGAGTCATCCAAAGCCCAAATCTGTTCAACATCTCCATCGAGATCTGGAACGAACACAGAAATTCCAGCTGACATTATGGAGACCACAGAGTGATGGAGTGGAAGGCAGGACTGAGGTACTGGCTTGGCTCGTAACCTGTGCCCATCCACAATAAAATATTTTCATATAACCACACATACAGTTATACCCAACACATTGTCCACATGTCCAGGAAGGAGGAACGCAGGTCAGAACCATAAAATGCAAACCAGACAAGGTAACTAATCCTGCCCCAACTTTAGCAGGGAAAAGTGTAAGTGACAAAACACACACCAGCAGCCAAAGACCAGTGTGATCCCTGTCTGGATGGTGGGGAAGGGTAATACAGGCAACATGGGAGATGCTGCCCTCTGCACCGACACTGGTGGTTCCAAACCTAAAAGGCACCAGAAGACACCAAACACAAATACAACATGAATCAGGAACGGTAGCTGCTGCAGACACATCTGAGACAGGTGTTAGATAGACTTTCTCTGATACGTTCACAAAGATTTTTGGCCTTAAAAATCTATGAATCTGCTAAACTGGTTGAAGAAAAGATGAAGAGCACGTAGGTGGAAAAGCGATTCAAAGCATCCATGAAATGCCTGAAAGGGCAAAGAGAGAGAACATCCACGGAGGCTTTCCTTAGATGAAGGCAGGTTTCAAAGAAAAATATAGCTCTAGCAATTACCCACTAGGAAAAACAGGTAGAGAAAACAAGAAACAAGAGGAAAACAGCAGTTAAAATGTTCCATTCTGTACGTAATAATACAAGACCTAGGGAAGCCTGCCCAGGATGCTCCAAATCATGACTTTGACTTCATGTAAAACCTTATGCATTTTAACTATGATTTTCCCCATTTTTAGCGAAAAGACAGTTTTGCTTCATGACTATGCTGTGTGTGCTTCATAAATCCCTCAGAAAGACAGACTTTGGCTGAAAAAAAGAAAAGTAAACGCAACGCAGAAAGTTTGGAGCTGATTTTCAGAAATGGCATCCGCTTTTGCAATACCAAGAACAGAGCCCTAGGAAAGCCTGTAATTCCACACTCCTAGCCCACTGAAAAAGCAAATTTTACTTTTCAGCTCTTCATCTCTGGGATCTGAAGGTGCACATGTATGTCCAGGACTGTCAGCCATTTTATGATCTCACCAATATTTCTATTTGCTGTTCACTGACATCATTTTGTGTCTACAAGCAACCAAAAATGCTATTATTTGTGTCTGTGAAATTGCCTCAGTGAATATTGCCGGTATGGATCAAATAATTTTTTGAGAAATGGTATTTGCCTGGTTTTATGCGCCAGCGAGTCACTCATGAGTACTCATAAATATTTAAATATTCTGCTCCTGCAAGAGTCTGTGTAGGCATTTGATATGGTTTGTACTACATCACCTCCAAAGCACTACTCCACACTGCAAATTCTTGCATTTAAAGCCAAGATTAACAAATCAATGCACCCTGAAAAGCATTTTAAAATCACTAGTACATTGTATTCTAGTGAGTTTTCTTTGCAATTTGTAGACAATAGATTTCCAATAACAACTTGTAATTAGTTCATTTTCTCTTACTCAGTCATTACATATTAAGCCTGTTGACATTTTGCAGATGGTATCTTTTGAAATGAGAGGTATTTGAAAAACTACTAGAGGTTGGCAAATCACACTTGAGTTCATGGATTCCAGCGTGCAACTTATATGTCTGCGCAGAAAGAAATGGCAAAACCAGTGTCAGATACTCTCTCTGCCTTTTTCTGAAAAAATCTGGACAGCAATTCTTGACCAAAAAGCACGAAATCACAATAATTTTCACCATGCCTACATTTGTCATGAATTCTGCCAACATTTTATTTCAGGAAACTCTGTTGATTCAAATCATAATGCCAAAAGGTACAAACTATGCAGAGTACAAAACTGAACAGCAAACCTGGTTAGATGAATTGATCTCTGAACTCAGGATGGAAACATTCCCTTTTTTGGCCTAAGGGAAAACCATGTCCCTCTTTCCACTATTAAAGATGCATCCACATGCAACGTATTTTTTCCAGATCTGAGCATTCTTAGTGTTCTGTCTGGAACCATATTTTAGCATTTAAAGCATATTTGCTTAGAATAAATTTGTCTTTCTTCCTGCAAATTACTGTTTCTTTTTTCCTCTGAGAAAATGACTTTCACTTTGTTCAAAATGCAGCAAAACAATTGAGAATATACAACAAAACCTGATTCTGAGAGAAATTTTGCAGAATTGCGAAAAATGCAGGGCACTTTGCTGGAGCCCAGTGATAGATTTTAGACTTGAAGCTCACAACTGATGATTTCCACAATGAGACAAGCTTTAAAGAGAGTGAAAAAGAAATCACTTCCTTTGCAGATTGTGTTTCTTTGATAGCAAGGGAGAAAAAAAAGCAAAAAAGAAAATCAAAGCAAGAAAATTTTCCACATTCAAAAATTACCTGTACATTAAAATGGAGTAGATGTCTACCCAGTTGAGGAATCCTACCAGCCAAAAATTACATTCTCCAGATGCAACAGGGTCATTCCTCCTGCTAAAGCCAGGCATCCTACACTGCATTTATGAGCAAGGCAAGGAGCCAGCTGCTTCTGAAGATCATCTAAGAAGTCAGGACTTACTGAGCAGGGAGACCCCGAGAGCTGATCAAAGGCAGCCTTGTCCTCAAGAGTGTCCCTGGAGCACCGGCGTCAGCCCAGGCACAGAGAGCCCCTCAGCTCTGGTTGCTGTGTCTCCACTTTGCAAAGCTGCTGTGCCTACACCTATAGCACAAGCTGCCAGTTTGTAATGCCTAAAAATAACACCTAAAAAGCCAGCACAGGTTTCTCTCCTGAGACAGATACCCCACCATGTCTCTGGGCAGCCTGTTCCAGGGCTCTGACACCCTTAAAGAAGTCCCTCTTCATGTTTAGATGGAACTTCTTGTGTTCAAGTTTGTGCCCGTTCCCTCTTGTCCTGCCCCTGGGCACCACTGAAAAAAGACTGGCCCCATCCTCCTGACACCCACCCTTTAA
>JAOXJM010000052.1:42265043-42276406 GCA_026413425.1 Tringa solitaria
TGCCCAGGGCAGGGGGTGGCACTGGATGGTCTTTAAGGTCCCTTCCAACCCAAACTGGCTGCTCTGCTGCCATCTTTTTGCTCAAAGCAATTCTGTTGTGGAGAACAAATGAGTGGGCAAAGATCCTCTCCCTCTCCCAGTGCCTGGTGCTGCCCCAATGTAGGACTGTCCTCTCTGGAGGACTCCGACTCCATCTTCTCCTTTGGGGTGAATCCATCTGCAATGAGCCTCCTAAAGATCCTCCTTCAGTCTTAAAAATGACTTTTTTTCTGCAGCAGTGCACATTACCTGCCTTGAGTTTTTCCTTGCAGACAAGGTTATAGTGCTCGAGAGACTATTTTTCTTTTAAATAAAACAAAGAAAATGCACAGCAGCAGCTCATCCAGCAACCAGAGAGAACGAGGTCCCTCTGCACCACCTTCATTTCAGCTGCCTCTACCCACGGGCAATGAAACTCCCATCGTTGGGGGAATTTTAAAGTTGCAGAGAGCTTCAAATTAAAGAGGCAACACAAATCAATCCCAGATCTACCTAACAAGGCAAAGCAATAACACGGGAAACGTGTTAAGACTATAACACGGGAAATAAAAATCGCTCATTACCTAAAAAAAAAAAAATAAAATTCCCTTGAAAACTGGGTGAATAAACCAGTCATGTAAGAGCAGATGAAAACCACCTTCTTGTTTTCTAACAAGAAAAATAAAGAATTGACACATAAACTGCTGCTGTGAGAGCCCCGGATCTGCCCTGCAGATGTGTCCTCAGCCTGGTTGGGACTTCGGCCACGCTGCCACCAAGGGGCCCAAGATCAGTGCCACTCAGCTCAGGATTAAAAGTAGCCATGGCTTATCTATCCACTGCATTAACTGGCACTATTCCGTCTTTTGGGAGGTGATCATGCCCTCAACTCAGCCATGCTGGTGGCAAGCCTTTGTGGAGGATGTTTGGGCGAGAGGGCTCCGAGCTTAGGGCTGAACTTATTCTGGTCCATCAAATGGGAGCGTGCTCCAGACGTGCGAACATGTTTACCAAGTTTTGTAACAGCGAGAAGAGAAAAATTGAAATAATAAGTAGCCGAGGTCTATGCTTGCTCTTGTGAGAGAGACCTGAGCTCCAAGCACATCTGCAAATGAAGCCCATGGTAACTTTGCGGCAGACCTTAAAGCACCAAGTCCTGCTCCTTAAAAATGCAGGTCCTTGTTTCCTCCTAATGGTAATGGCCTGCAGGCTGCCAAACCTTTATTTCCACGCCACTTGAGTTTTAATATCCTGACAGAATAAGTTTCATGTAAAAAGGGGAAAAAATTGGAGAGTAGAACAGACATTTAGATGTCACTATGCAAAAGCTGGCTTTGAATCCAGATAAAAGTGTTTTCTCATACATACCATGTCTTTATAAAAAAAATATCATCGCATGCAGATGAAGTATTGTATATATTCATAGCCCTGAGATCTAAGGGAATTTACACTGACACTTTGCATCGTGCAGAAAGGCTCGTGCATCATGTCAACAGCCTGAGGATTAAAATTCAGCACAAACTGTCCTACCCGGGAGCCAGCTCGGGGAGGGGTGAGCCGGCGTCTGTCCCCCTGCGTGCTCCCAGCCTGCACTGACAGGTGGAAACAGCACCCCACATCACGATCACCAGGATGTGGGAGAGCAGATGAGATGCTCCTACCGAGCAAAGGTTGAAGGGCCAGCTTTGGAGACTGGAACGGCTCCCAGGCAGGTTCTGGCTTCAAAAAGGCTTGTAAAATGGGCTTTGCTTCTAATTCTTCTCATGGATGACATGATAAAATGGAAAGGACGACATTTTCCCACCTCTGGCATAATGAGTTTTCTCCAATTTACAGGACTGTTGGCCAGAGAAGCTGTAGCTGCCCCATCCCTGGAGGGGTTCAAGGCCAGGTTGGAGGGGGCTTTGAGAAATCTGGTCTGGTGGGAGGTGTCCCTGCCCAGGGCTTTGGGGTCCCTTCCAATCCAAACCATTCTGTGATTCTATGACTTTTCTCATGTCTGCCCATGCAAAGAGCAAGTTGAGGACAGAGAGCAAGCAGCTTGAGCGCCTGGGCTACGTGTTCCATTCATTTTATCCATGAGATGAATTCCAAAACCACAGCGTGCCCACAATGAGAAATAACACGTTCTGTCTTTTTTTCAAGCTCTCACCTTTTCTATCATTATTAGGTTCTGCCAATCAACATTTCAGTATCAGCTTAGAGATTTGGGGAAAATAAATCTGTTAAAAAAAAAAAAAAACATTCCAACTTTGCTGTCATGGCACTACACGTTAATGCACGGTCCAGAAAGCAGGCAGGAAGAATTAAGGGATTTCTGCCTAACTTGCATACACCTAAAAATCCAAATTAATTCCCCCCAAGCTGGCTAGCTGGAAGTACTTCAGAAGATGATGGTTAGCAGTGAGGATTAGTATCTATTTTCAGGAGCAAGGACGGGGCTGGAAAGCTGCCATGGCTTTTTGTTTGTGGAGGAGCTTCAAATGTTTGAGAAAACAGCGTCTCCCCAGAGATGCAGAGAGAGACTTGTGTTCAGCAGCAGATTTGCCTCCTTTACCTGCTGCCGGCCGGTTACAAACGACCGTTCTCACAAGAGGGCCGCTGCCTTACATTCAATTCACACTTGGAGTGGAAAAAAAACCAACCCCACAGTCCGCTTCATAACTCCCTTTTCGTCAAACAATAAACTCACCTGAGCCAGTTCAGAGCTGCTGAGATGCCCATCGCTGTTTATATCCAAGTGCTTAAACATATCTTCAACTAAGAGGCGCTTTTGGGATGCTCTGTCCTCGGCCGGGCTGCTCGGCGGGCTCCTCCGATGAGCCTGCAGGTCCAGGAGGATGCTCTTGAGCCGGCTGTAGTCTGCCATTGTACAGGTGTCACCTAAAAGAGAAGACCGATTTACTGGACCACGTGCATTTGCCTCGATCTTTTGAAAGGACCGAGCTCCTAAAGGGGAAAATAATAAGGCCAAAAAAGACAGGCTGTCTGCAGACACGGCGCCGCTCAGCTCTGTGCTCGAGGAGCCCCCGTAGTCCTTACCTTTTGTAATAGCCGGCAGTTTTTCTAAATCCTGCTGTCAAGGATGCTCTCCAGCATGTTACCGTCCAGATTACAGGGCCTCGGTTACAGACTTCCACACTCAGCTTCCTAATCCCCACCCATATTAAATTGGCTCTACAGTTTTGTGAAGATAAAATGAATTCATCTATCCTGTGCTTATAAAGTAAAAAAAAAAATAAACCTGGGGAAGCTGATGTTTAGAAAGTGCCACGAGTATAAATAAAGGGCAGCCCTAAGCATCACCCTGTGCCCAAACACGGAGCCGGTCGTAAGGAATCCTTAAGGGCAGCCCAAGGAGCTAAAAGAGAGGACAGTAAGGAGCATGGGGTGCAGGGAGCCCCTGTGGCTGGAGTGCTGCTGGTGCCTGCACCCATCACCCTGCAGGCTGCCGTGAATGCTTTCCTCAGCCACTGACCAGGAAAAAAAAAGGGTTATTACCGCAGAAAAGCCCTCAAGCCACTCTCTCTGAAGTGATGCTGGCTTGGCTGGAGGAATCAGATTAAGCCTTCATGACCCTGAAAGCTCCTGCTGTGCTCGCAGCAGCCAGCTCTTCCACTGTTCTTCTCCAGGGAGTGCCTTGCTCTGATTTAAAGGCATCCTCTTAGAGGAGAAACATCCAATGCCCGAAGTGGTATAAGATGTCGTGGCCCTTTTCTGCTACGCTGCTGTCTGGCATAATGAAGAATGGCAACTATCTTTTTTGTGCAAATCTCTTTGCTTTAGTGTAGACCACAGCGGCTGGAGCCTTGCTGGAACTTGACTGACTCTGCCCTTGGAGTGGACCCTGGAGCACCCTCACGCTCCAGCTGTCCCACACTGTGTGGGCATCAACCGTCACCCACCAATGGTACTGACACATTCCGCTCTTCTGTTACATGTCCCTTTCTCTGTAACACCATCTACAATGTAGATGCCCTTATTCTCTATAATGATGGTTTTACAACAACTTTTTGAAGTCCCATCACTGACCCTGTTGGATTAAAGCTGAGTTTAAGGGACAATATCCTTGCAGATCAGCTCTCCAAAGACTCCAAACATTACTCCTCTGATAAATAACAGAAGACTCTTGCATACGGACAACTAGCGTCCTTTTCCTGCTGAGCTGCACTATTTTTGGTCCTCTGGTCCTGCTCCAACCAAAACCCAATTACAGTTCCATGTGGGAGGCATTTCTCTGACAGCAAACCCATCTACTGTTAGGATTTTTTTTTCCCCCCTCATACTTCGTGCTCACAACTTCAAAAGAACCATGACTTGGAGAAGGTGAGAGAGGACACAGCGGCTGGACACGCGCTCTTCGATGAGGTCAGTGCCCTGCTGCTACCTGAGCAATAGCTGCAAGACAAGGCTTATTTTCCATCCTGAACTCAGACCCTCCTAGCTTTGAGAGCTTCTCGCTGCTCAGGGATACTAAGCAGCTGCAAAATTTTTCCTTCTCTCTACACAACCTCCAAAGAGCTCTTGGTCCCACATGGGATCAGTATCATTTTCTGGAAAAAAAGAGGCTACTCAGTTACCATTAGTCTTGTTTACTATTTCTGGGGGTTTTGGAGTGTTTTTTTCCAACCATGTCATTTGATGACTATTGTGAAGGCAGTTTGAAGAAATTTATTTCTTCCAATCATGTGCTTACTTAAGAGAAAAATTGATTGCCTATCCAGTGTAATCAAGCAGTTCTGCAATCCCCTTGTAAGTACCATTTTAGCTTCTGCAATAATAGTTTTTCTGAGCTGGAGTTTTCCTTTCTCTTCAGTCAAATCTTAATCCCAGGGAAGTATCCAAGGCTAATAAAGACAGGGAAATCTATTTAATTTGCTTCCCCCTCTGTTTCTGCTTTGCGGTTTCCATTTGTGAGCACGTCTCCAGGCAAGCCAGGTGGTGACACCCGGGTGGGCTGTCCCACTTATGTGGTCCTCCCTGCAGAAGGGACCACCCCATGCTGGGGTCTACGTGTGCATCGCAGCCACCAGATCTGCTCACCCTCACAGCTCCTTTAACCCTTTTTATTTCTCACTTCTTGCTCCTATCAGCTTTTGCCAGTAGCTTGTGCCAAAGCAGCTCTTCCTTTACAACCTCCAGACCTTTTATTTTCTGCAGTTGGGTCTTTTTTGCAGATACCTCCTAACTTTTGCCTGGGGCAGTGCTTTCCCAGCCTTCCTCCCTCAGTAGCCTTCTGACTCACTTCCACCTTAACCCTCTTTCTGACCACAGAAGGCAGAATTGAAAAAGGACCCAAATGCTTCTGAAGCCCCCTCATCTCTTCCAACAGCCCTTCTCACTTTATTAAGCTTATACCGACAACTTCCCTGGCTAACGGCATCCCTGGGACCAGTGTGATACCGGGCACCCGCCTGGGGGATTAACTGGGTGTGATAGTTCCTCAAACACTGGAGCCTCAGCCAAAACTGAGCAGAACCGCATGATTAAACAGAATTTCCAGCATGAACCCTGTGTTACCGTAATGGTGAAATATAAGCAATATGGGCAAGGAGCAGATGTTTGAATCCAAACGCTGCATCTCTATTTCTGGCCGTGTGGGACCTGACCAGGTCACCCACTGGTGACATGTCCAGGCTCTGGAGTACAGGGGGTCAGCTGGGAGGTGGTGATTTCCTTTCGCTGCATTATAACCCCCCCAAGATCCTTCCCTGCTCGGAAAACAAAGCCACTGCAAAACTGCTCTTTTCAAAAAAGTACACGCTCATCTGAGCTACAAGACAGCCCAGGGTAGGTGTGCTCATCTGGGGACTTTTGGAGGGTCACAGTCACACTGCAGGCTCCAGGCAAGTGTGATGGGCACGAAAAGGGAAATAGAGGGAACCACAGAAGGAGAGGGGTGGTGACAGCCTCTGCCAGCAATTCCCAAATCCTGCTATAAACTCACAATATTTTTCCCCTCGCCACCACTACACCGTGTCCGGGGTCAGGGACCCAGCAAAGGCTCATCCTGTGTGGCAGGATAATGTCACTCCACCCCATCCACAGCAAAAAAAAAAACCCAGCAATAACACAATTATGTTTCCTATTTAAAAAATAAGTTCAGTTTCACATGCTGTTAACCCACGCCGCAGTCGGGAGGTCAGAAGGTGCTTCCAGCCCCTGTTTAAAGCTGCTCCAAAACCTCATTACCTTCACCTCCCTCTAGAGAAAAACTACACTCTTCAGCTCTGCTGGAAGCGGATCCCTCGGCATCTCTCCACGGTGTGAATGTGACAGACTCCACGGGTCTCACACCTCTGAACCGATGGTTGAGCGAGGCACAGGCGGGCACTGCAGAGCTGCTCAGCAGCACCCGACGAGTAAAAGCAATAAAGTTCTGTCCCAGGGGTGTCAGATTAATAATTTGTCCTTCTTTGGCTGAACTAAAAGATTGATAGGAAACCAGACTAAAACCGCAATATATATGCATATAAATATACATGTATAATTGATATATTTCATCTGACTGTAGTGGAAAAACAGTGGGAAAAGAACTCCAGGTCAAAGGAAATACTCTGACCTGAAAGGATGACTTTACAGTAAATTTGGCCAAAGTGTTACTCACAAAATCATTCATGCTTGGGATGTCTGAGCCGATGTTTTGCTGTGCGACCTGCTGCAAAGGTCAGTGCTAAAGCACGGATGCTGGAGGATCCCAATAAAAGACATCGCCACATCCCCTCCTCCTCCTGCCCACCCAGGAAAAGAGGAGACACATTTGGGTAACTGGAATTGTTTGGCAAACCGATGCCAAGGACAGCTAGGACTCGCCTGTAGTAAAGATCCTTCCCTTCCTTTACTAGGCATTATTATTTCATCTTTTAACCTGTCTTCCCTATGGAGACCGCTAACAGTCTCCTTCCTCGGAGCTGGTTGTACAGGTCCTGCAAAGGACAACTCTGCATTTTCTCTCCTTCCCACCCGCCTCTCTCCTGCTGTCCATGACATTCATAATCTTCTTACATCGTGCCTGGCATCCACCAGCTTTATCTACTAAATACTGTCTCTTTAGGCTTCCGGCAGCACTGCTACCTCCGGGACTATTGCTGTCCTTTCAGGTATTATAACCATAGCTGTTAAACAAAAAGAATCACAGAAAAAACCACCTGGATGCCCTCTCACTTATCCTCATTCTTGTCTCTGCTTTGCTAAGTGCCCCCAGCAGTTTCCTTTGCAACGCGAGCTCATCATTAGCAGTTTATCTCACCTCAGACTGCTCTCCTTGGTAGGTTTACATTAATGGACGTCTCTCAGCTTGGTTTCCTTGTTAGGGCTTCCCAGGGACTTGGATTCTCTTCACAATTGGGACCTGCTCAGACAAGCTTTGTATTTCCAGAGGTGGCTTGCTTGGAGGTGGGTCTCCCAGCCTGTACTCTGGGATGCCACCACCACTGCTCTTCTGAGATGGGTTTCGAAGGACTTCTTCCCTACCCTTCCCTGGCTTTGAATACTAGAAATGCCACCGTGTGTGCTTGCAGTGTCTGTGTTGTACCACTGCCAGCTGATCCCCTGTCCCTATCGCCTACTGATGGGCTCAGGACACCATTCCCACCACACAGCTGGGGGAACCAAAACACAGAGAGCCAGAGACACAGATTTGGGGTGAGCTAAATCCACTATTCTCTCTTCCACACCCTAAACTACTTCTCCATTTACTTGATCATCTTTCTCCACTACTTTATACAAGGGATGGTGAGAAAAAAGTCACACACGTTCCTTTTCCGTCTTTAACCACAACCCCATTATGATTTATTCTGCTGAGTCTGGGAGAAGAGGACAGGTAAGGACACACCACAGGCATCTGACATCAAAACTAAAATGCTGTTCATTTAACACAGGGGGTTTCTTACATGAACTTTAATAACAACAGATAATACTGCTATCTTAGGATTCCAGCTTAGGAATTAAAAAAATAATTGAATAATTAAAAGGCCACCTTCACCATTTTAAGAGACTCTGCATCACTTCTACTGACTTTTTGAACACAAACCTAATTTGATAGCAGTGCTTTGTACAACAAACACAAGCCTTCCCCAAGAAAAGCTGCATGGGTTCTGTCCCGGGGTAGGATGCTCTGGGCAGAGATGCCTTTGTTCCCATTCTACCCTTGGAGATCAGCCTGTCTCTCTTCTGTGAGCTCTACATCCCACTTCGCAGCCCTCAGAAGAAAACGCTGGTGGCTTTCCAACAAACCTCACACAAGAATGCAGCTCCCTCCTGTGCTCTTTGGATAAAACCTCAACTATGCTTGCCACGCTCAAAATACACGGATTTCTGGCAAATTTTTGAGGTAGAAATGGATCATTAAATACACCCGGTAGCAGCCTGCAGTGGCTCCCCATCCCCAAGCCCTGCTCCTACAGCAGCCATGGTCGTGGGATGTAGGATGGAGCCAAAAGCGAGGAACCGACCACAACCTCTCTGGCCAGGGAAGCCCACGATTCCCCCTCCACACCAGGGGAGATCTCCAAAGAAACAAACCCTTTTTATCTGTTTGCAGCACTTTCAAAACCAGTGAAGCCCAACAGCGTTCAAATTAAAAAAAAAAAAAAAAAAACCAACAAAAAAAAATCAACAAAAAAACCCCAACAACCAAGCAGGCAGGCACAGAAAAACAGTAAGACAGAAGAAAAGTAAAAGAAAAACCCAGCGTATTAAGGTCTGATTGCTAAAGTGCGGCCACTGTCACATTTACATGCTCTGCTCACACCAAGCAACACCACTTCTTCCTCTGTTTTGCAGCAGCTACGTAATTCATCCTGTTTAGCACTTCTGCATGGTTTGGCAGATAAAATATTGATCAGCCTGCCAAGAAACACAGAGTGCCATTCTGTTTTCATGTCAGAACTTGGTAATGAACTACATTTATCAAGAGCATCCTCTCTGTGAAAGGTCAGTGGTGAACGTGGCTAAATTGTGATGACAGATCATTAATCCAGTTCCCTCAATAATTGCCCTCTTTAAGAATTTTGCTCCCGGTTTCTGTGAATTCTAGCAGGTTTTTACAGTGGGATCCCTGAGCAATCTTCTGAGTCAAAGCAGATAACGGAGAAAGAGCAAGTCTGGGGAATAAGTGTCCTTCAAAGGAATGCGGTTAACATAAAATAAAAATAAAGTGAGGAAGCACAGAGCTTGCTTTGATGCGTAAACTAATCTCTCTGTAAAATACTATTGTGCAAGGTGCTTTACAACGCAGTGATTACTTGAAATGTCAGTACTACTTTGAATATCAAAAATGATCTGATAACACCTGTAGAGCACCAAGCTTGAAGTCCTTGGTGCACAGCTAACCTGACAGTAGGTGTGAACCTACACATGTACAGAAGACTTTAGAGGATTTAAGCCCTGCTGGTGGCTGAGCTATTTTTCAGCACAACAAACAGGCTGGTGGCACCAGCAGCTCTCCGTAAAACCCGTGACAACAGCTGCGTGGTCATTAGCATCCAAGTTATGTACAGAAGTATGTGATAATCCGCACAGGAAGGTATACATGGAGATTCAAACTTCTTGTGACCTTCCAAAAACACTGGAGGAGCTTCCCCTGGGCGCAGGAGAACACACGGCATCCCACGTGCTCTCAGCTCTGGGCTCCAGCCCTGGAAAATCCGTATTTGTCCTGCTGATCCCAGCAATCCCCACCTCCCTGCATCCCACACCATCACCCCCCCCAGAAACCCACCCGCAGCCCCGGGGGCCTACAATAATAACCCAGCACAAATAAACCACCGCCAAAGGTGAACCCCAGTGGCACTAATTTTCAAGGCAACCTTTCGCCAGCGCCAAATGTGGTAATAAAGAGCAATTTGGAGGGGGCTGAAGAGTGTCATTTCTAAGGCAGGAGGCACCGGGGGGGTCGCTTTATTCAGCAGCTCCTCTTAGCCCGTGCTGGCTATTTTCAGCTCTTCCTATGGCAATTTTCTAGCTCCAGGAAGAAATTCAGTCCAGGAGATGGGAGCGCTAAGCTTTGTTTTCTCACCCGTTTCCACAGAGCAAAAGAGATGCGGTTGCCGAAAATAACATTTCTAGCCAAAATTAAAGGATTTGAGAAAGGTTTTGTTTTCAAACAGCCCATCCTTTCATATGCTTTACTCGGGCTTTATCTGGTACTGTTAGAAGCATCAGAAAAGGACTAAACTAAAATGTTACGGGATACAAATTTATTTATGAGCGTGGCTCCTTAATTGTCATGCCGTTTACGGCTAAATTGCCTATCAGCAACAGCCCATTTTCATGCATACAAAATGAAGGTGCTGGCACGCCTAAACTGCAAAAATGTGGTCCCAAAACATCAGGCTGCCGAGTCCGAGCGAGACGATTATGTGAACTCTTTACACCAATAATCCGTGGCCTCGTGGCCCCTTCGACTTGACGGAGCAGGTTTACACAAGGACAGGAAAATTAAAGATGACTTCGGTTCTTCAGGGGTCTCATTGCAAACCCTCATTCCTCCACGCAAATTTTCTATCTGTCTCTTTCCATCTATCTTCCCCTTCCTTTAATTGCTCTTTTTTTTTTTTTTTTTGCACATGCACGGAGAGATTTGATGGACTTTCCACCTACTTCTCCTGTGTGGTTGGAAAGAAGGAGAAAACCTGCTTTTCTCAACAAGTTGCATAAACAGACTCCTCCGAGCAAGCGTAGCAGCTCGCTGCAGTAAGGCAGAGAACATGGGGAAAGCTTGGTGAGATTCAGAGATTCCTTGCAATTTAGAGACATCTGTGAGTTTTGAACCTTCCCCTGCTCCGGTTTTTATCGGCTGTTAAGTACTAGGTCTGAGCAAACCGATCCAGGGTGAGGAAAAATTAACCCAAATCTTCATCTATAAGAAGTCACATTATCAACCGTTTGACTTTTGATCGCTTGGAGAAAGCTTCCTATAAAATAGCGGGCAGTGCTTTGCAGCAATTACCCTGCAGGTAACCGCCGTGTTTCTGGAATGCCTGATAATCACCAAGAAGCATCCTGCTGCCCCCAAACACCACCAAAAAAGCAGGATCTTTAGCGGCGCCCTGCACAGGGGAAGCCACACGCCGTAGACGTGACGCTTGGGCAAAGCTGGCTAATTGCATCGTGCTAATTGCACAGTGCTACTTGACCACCTACTTCACACCCTCCAAGCCCGAACACCTATTTTATTCCTGCTTTGAATTTACAAGTTAAGTGAAACTCTGGTAAAGTTCCCGCTAAGAGGAGCAGATGTTTAACATCATGCAAATTCAGGAACATTAGCAATCCTTCAGCTGCTACCGCCGAAAAAATTCAATTAACAATAAAAGCCCAAACTAACTTGCTTATCTCAGGGA
>JAOXJM010000052.1:42279704-42297185 GCA_026413425.1 Tringa solitaria
CAGCCACAGCTTCTCTGGCCAACCTGGGCCAGGCTCTCACCACCCTCACACCAAAAAAACTTCTTTCTAGTATCTATTCTAAATCTCCTCTCTTTCACAGCAGCACGATGTGGCACTTCAGCAACCTGCATATTCAGTCTGTACACAGCTGAACAACTAAAACCCCTGCTTTTAGAAAGAATTACCTAAACTATACTTATTCTACATATTTCCTCACGCTTTGCTGTAAGAATGACCAGGTGAGAGGTTTCCTTCCGTGGAGTAAACCCTTTGGACCACCAGCAATGGCAGGAAAGCTCTGGTCAATGTGTTTTTGCTGTGATGGACAAAAGGAGTATTTGGGGGGGGAGCTGCAGGGGGATTTTAGTGAGGTTGGGGAGCAGACTGCACTAATCCCAACTTCTCCCTGTCCCGTTTCCAGCCAGTCCACTTAGAAGGTCTGAGATGAGGCTGTGCCTTGCATTCATAGAGCTCCTGGCACAGGGTTAGAGCCTCCAAGCGCTGCCAAAACACAAACAATAGGAATAAATACAGCTCGACAGATCTGCTGGGACCCTTCTATCCACAAACATGGTAGCATCAGATGTGGTTGTCAGTGAAGGATTACAGCTTCAAGTATAGAAGCAGCAAAAGCAGGAGATGGACAAGTTAAGAGCTATCACCTGTGGCTTGACACACATGGTTTGGAGACCAGAGGCAAGGGAAAAAAAAACCCCAAAACAAACACATCAACAGGTAAACAAGAGAAAGACTTGTTTTAAAGCCAATATAAATTTTTGCAATGCATTAAACATCAGTTTACACAGCTTACTGTGCTTTAGCTTTAGTTTTTTGCACCTGAGATTGCTATTTCTAAATGAAGGGAATAGATCTGGCAGACCGTTAATGTTTGGGGCGTGCTGCTTTATCAATGTTGAAGCCAAATCTTAATGCTAAAACACCCGAAAACAAAATCTACGACACATCCACTTGTCACCATGAACTGGAAGTGGTTAATTTTTGTACAGTGAGGATCAGCTTAGCTCACACTTCACTTCGGTAGTTACACGAGGAGGAACCTTGGTCCATTGGTCTGACTGCCCAGAAAGCCTTGGTTACCTTTTCACCGTAGCCAGTTTGGGATTTTCATTTCTATATGGGAAAATCTCATCACTATTTTAATCCAGACATCCTGCAATTTAAATTAACCAAACAAACCAGGCTTTTGTTAGATAAACGGTATGTTTTCTCGTTATGCCTGCTTCAGATGATGATGCTATGCAATTTGCTGTTTGACATTTTACAACCCTCTCCCTTATTCCTATTAGAGAATGCAAAATTGTCTGGATTCCTCCAGGAAGTAACCAATGCTCACTTTTTTATGGCTGACTGGCACATCTATCAAATACTTCTAGATAGCAAATGTATTATTTGGAAGCTTTAATAAACGTTAAAGCCCTCTGGCACAAATGTAAATTTCACTGATCCTGTTGTGCTCTGAAACATTTACCTGTCCAAACAATTCACGGGTTTCTACTGTCGGAAGGAGGGTTTCACCATCACTCTCTACCAGGGATTCCCGTGAATCTGACTCCCTGCTAAAGACACTTTGCTTCTTACTGTCTGGTTTCTTATCACTGCCATGAAGTACGCAGGGGAAATGTGGCCGGCAATGATAAAGGCTACTGCACGCCAGCCTTGGTGATGGATGGAGTCAAGAATATCACATTTTTTTTCCCTTGGATATTGCGTAAGCAGCCTTTCCCTGCTGCCTTCTTGGAGACACTCTTGCTTCTATCACGAGACTGCAGGATCCACCCTGGGACAGCTTCATCATCTACCACAGTAACTTTTTTAAGCAAATCTGAGCCAGCCACTGCCTACAGTCACCCCGTTTCTCTTGGTAACGTCCCCAACTCAGGAGGTGTGTGATGTTCACGACCGCCCCTGCAGACAGAGAGAGCAGAGGGTACAACACACATGCTGGCAATGAGTTCTCATGACATTTTCAATCCAACTGCAACAGGAAAACACCATAATTCTCCCCAGGCTGTGTGTCCTTCCACATCCTCACAATCAAAGATACTCAGAGAAACTTCCCGCAAAACAACAGCTGATTTTAGGCACTTCCCCACCCCGCACTTGAGCTGTGAAGTCTCCAAGATCCTCTTGCTAAGCACTAAAGGGGAACAGCATTACAGTAAGCAGGAGTATTTATTATTGTTAAGGATGTGTGTAATGGTCTAATAACGATGTGCTGTGGCTGTTGTTCAGATGTCATTAGGGGACGTCTCAGGCATCTCATTAGTAGATCATAATGTACACCCTAAAGGGCATTATCATAATTATAAAATGTTAACTTCGAAAGAGAAAAATACGTACAAGGAGGGAGAAAGTACTTCTAATGCAAAAAAAAAAAAACCCTTCAAAATAATTAAAAAGGACAAAGAAACTGCACACAGAAAACTCTTCAATTGGTCCAGCAACAGTAGATTAAATAGAAACATTCACAATATGCACATTTATGCAGGAGAGTCCACTTATTCCTCCAGAATTTGGCGAGGTCAAAACCATTCCACTGCAGTTGTCATGAAGGTTTGCAAACTAACTGTTGGATTTTTGTTATTACCTTGCACAATATGTGCCACCCCAGAAATCAAGAGAGCCTCCCATGACGCATAGTCAAAATTTGCCATTTAATGATAGAACATCCCTGCTATGCAAAGTGTTAAATCTGATCCTTTCCACATGAGGAACGTTGCAAACGAGGACTCTGCTTCCTACCACACCAACTCGGCCAACTGACCGCAACGTTCAACCCAGTTACACCTTCGAGTACACCTCGACCTGCCCATACCAAGCTGCAGTGTTACGGCTCTCAGGGCTCCAACACGGAGAAGAAAATACAAACACATCTCCTCTCACTTCCCATTTACAACACAAACCCAGTGCTGCTCCTCCTGCCCTCTCCCATCGGAGCCCAGACAGCAGAAACGATTAGATTTGTATTTCTACTTCAAATCCATGTATGAGGAACAAACGCAACAGACCAAGAAACAGAATGAATAAATAAAAGCTGACCGATGCAACAGGCTGAATTTTGGGGATGAATTCCTCTCCTATTTCTTCATGGGATTTTTTTTTTTTTTCTCTTAAGCACTATAATGATAGATGATGAATGGGACAGTCATCTGAGCACTGGAAGTGCTTTGCTGCTGACAACGCAAATAACCTTTCTGCGGTTCAGGGTACCAATTCTGGAGTAGATCTGCTGGAGGCCTGTCAAGATAACAATATCCCCACACTGAACTGTCGGCAGTGGGATTTTTCATTATATATGTCACTAAAATACAGAGGGAAGCTTCTTACTGCAGAAATAAGGGGATAAAAACATGTTTTTCCTGAAGATTTTCAGCACCGAGAGTGACAGATATTCCAGGGTAAAGCAGAAATGACAAATCACTGTGTTTTGATCTGCGAGAGCACTACACTGAGCCTCTGTTGAGAGGGAATTAGCACAATTTAAAGGCCAGGGCGCAGGAAGCGATGGCCCTGGAGAGCTGCCTGCCCGAGCACTTCTGCCCACATCGTGCAAAGCTTCATCTTGTGTCTGCCTGAACAGGTTCCCTGGAGACCCCCCCTTAAAGAAAGGTGCTCCCAAATTTCCCTTTCTTGTTCCAGGTGAGGATTGCCTCCCCCATGGCAAACCCACACACTGCCTGTTTCTGCCTTGGCCACAGCTGAAAACCCCCAAATTATGTCCATGGGGAAGAGGATGGAGGGACTGCAGAGCATCACCCTTGGTGTCCCGCTGCGTCCTGACAGCCACCCCCACCATCGGAGAGCGTTTTGGGGTTAGAAAGGAAAGAGGGAAGCAAGCACAGCACAGCACTAGGCTCTTCCAAAAGAAAGAGGTAAAACCATTTACATTTCGAAACGTATTTACCATCTTAACACCCTTCCTGCCCAAACAGCACTACAACAGAGACCCTCAACTATGGCGGTGAATTTGTTTTATATACCAGGAAATCTTTTAATTTGATTCTCTGCTCCATATTCATAACACTCAGTATTTATTTCAAGTGCATTAAGGATAATACAAGCGACAGATACAAGTGATGTGTCCCTTGGTTCCCAGGGCTCCGCTGTCTGATGACCCGACACGACTCCACACCCCTATGCTTACCGTAACATGTCCCAAGGGTTTTTTCAGGATGTACATCCAACCTTCATTCCCACAGAGATCACAGAAATCCCACCTACCCTACCTGTGTCCAAGCAGCACAGAAAACAAACAAAACTCAAACAGCTGAAGAGGATAAAACTCCGTGGTTTATTACAGCTGGGAGATTAAAATTCAATATTGCAGTAGAGAAGGATGTTAAAATGCTGCACTGATTTAGCTCCTCTTTGCTCAGAGAGGCAGTTTGATAATGCTAAGTCTGGTTTAACATAGTTTTATTGACATAAATTCTATTTGTTGAGGGCTCTGAAGAAGCGATGCTCGTGCCTCGCGCTCCCAGCCACTGGATATCCAAAGTGATTTTCTTTCTTTGCTGGGAAAGGGAATGCAGCTGAAGCTGCAGTGTGAGTCCTTCCAACACGGCAGGTTCTGTAAGACACTAAGACTTGTTGATAATGTGCCTGTTTCCTCAGGGAAAAACTTTTCTAATCATCTCGGGATCTCGCTCAAGCCCCCGCAAACGTGCAAAGACTCAGCGTTAATGAGAGAGTCCAATCAGTTTACACGTGGTCTCACTCAAATGCTTTTCTCCTCATCTTTAGCACCACATAAAATACAAGAGCTATAGAAAATGAGTGAGAGTTCCTGCTCGAGAAGGTAAGACATGGAATTTAATGCCATTTATTAGAAGCAGGGTCAGGCCCTCAGTCACGTCGGGTCTTTCTCATACGCCGTGTGGTTTTGTGATGTACAAACTAAGATGTATCACTACAAATTTCTGTTAACCCATTTGAAATGTGACAAAAAGTGAAAAGCAGGATTCAACGCTCAAGCTTTAATTAAAAGTTTAGCCAAATCATGTGGCAGGCAATGAAAACGACTTGCAAACCACAGCCTCCCATCAACTCCCCACAGCCCCTGCCTACCTTCCAAATATCTCAGAATCACAGCCAGGCAAATTAAAAGAGCACCAAAATTTGTCATCTGCCACATCTTTGCCACTTGACTTGTAAAGTGAATTAAAGGTAACTTGTATTAATGCTCCAGTTACAGGGTGATTGCATTTTCCTCCCAGGGAGTGCCATTTCTGCAGAGGACTGCTCCTGCTCTGCTCGCCCCAGTTTTACCACGGTGGAGAATCAGTGAGTTTGGAGGATTTGCAAGATCTGTGCTCATTTGTTTCAGTACCTTTTCCCTCCAGACAGTAAATAAATAAATAAATGCATTTTCTGTGTTTAATTTCCCACCTGTATAAAACTACGAGCTTGGTCATTTCTTCTGCCTCAGCTGGAATGATCTCTCTAAGAAAAACAGCAGAACATTCAGACCATCATTTGAGCACTTCGTCTGCATCCACACCAAGAGAATAAAAATAATTTAACCATTCCCTCTCTTGGCTGATGCACTCTGATAAGCAGTGCCCAGTCACATTAATGGGACTAAGTTCCCAGCTCAAGCTTATTCAGGCAAGTAAAGTAACCTCTTGACCTTTGTTCTTTTTTTTTTAATTATTATTAATATAATAGCAGCCAAACACCTGAAAACTTTTAAAACTAATATTCTGGAATTTTATGCTTCACATGCTAGGATTTGTAATATCACAAAATGTTTTGAGTTGCAGTCAGTCAAGCAGAAAAATATATCTATGGCTGTCAGATAAATTTATTTCGAGCTGTGAAAAAATTATATTGCTATCTAACATAAGGTAGCATCCTGTCATCCCCAAGCTACCAGCCAACAGCCCGTTGGCCTAATTCATATTTCAGAGATATCGCAAGTGACCCATGAACAAAATGGGATGGTGGCATTCACGAGTAGATTTGTAGCAACAGTGTAAACCCTGTCACACCATTTAAAAAAAAAAAAAAAAAAAAGAGAAATCTAGAAAGATTGTGTATCTGGATCTCTGGTAAGGGATGCAGAAGGTCAGCAGCCACCCAGCCTGTGCAGTCTGACACGTCTGTGTTACACAGAGAAACTACAGAAATGCATTTTAACACAATTATTCCTTTGCAAATCGCTGTGCCCACCATTTCTTACCTCCTGTACCCATATGGAAAACACAACACATGCTAAGACCCTGAGCAAACCAGCAAACATCAGCAGAACACTTTTGAAGAGACTCGTTAAATTTTAATCATCATTTCCTATGACACGCAAAGAACCGAGACCCTTTTCTGGCTCACTCTGCCACTCCCTAGGTCGCCTTTTCCCCCGCGTTTTTTAAAATTTGATATTTACTGCCTTTAGCTTACAGTTCATTCATTCTCTTCCAACAGATTCTAGTGGTCTTCCAACAGACTTGGTCTACTGGGAGGTGTCCCTGCCCACGGCAGGTGGTTGGAACTCAATGATCTTTACGGTCCCTTCCAACCTGAACCATTCTGTGACTCTGCTCCCTCTATACATTCAGGAAGCCACTCTAGGAAACCTCGAGCATTTGAACCCCCAAGACAAGCCAACTCCCCAAATTTACAAACCATGCACTCGCCCGAGGAAGCTGTGCACAGTTTCATCCTGCTAATGGGCAGCCTTTCTCTGCAACGCTTTATCAGGATCTTTTGTCTTGTGAGCTCGGTGGCAGATTATGGTATAACTGCTTTCTTAGAGATATTCAAATGTCAAAACAGTTCCTTCAAGACTCATTAAGTCTTAGAAAAAATTAAATTTCACATCAGGCAGAAGATATCCGCAGTCGTTTAGGTTAAAAGACATTTTAAGAAAGCTAAGTCAGAACTTTTGAAAAAAAGACATTATTAGAAGCCAGAGAGACCCTGAAATCAATTTATTTTCCCAGGTTTAATTTATTAACTCCTCAAAAGACATTTCGAAAAGCTTTATCTGAGAAAGGGGTGTGCTCCAAGAGCATGCTTTTTCCATGGGTATGTATTTGTGAAGTGAGGGAGGTGAAGAAAGAAAAATATTAATACACATTTGGCTAATGCCATAGTCCCTGGTACTTCGCTTCCCTCATGCTCACTTAGCTGTGAGCAAGGGAAGGATGCAATGAAAACCAGAGAAGAAACCAAGCCAATTCCACAGTTCAAGACAGTGATAATGGCACATTTAAAAAAAAAACTACCAGGCAGAAGTTCCTGCAGATGGGACTCCTTAATTTCATAAAAGGACTATGATATTTCTTTTCAAGAGTGAAATGCTGGAAAACTACAAATGCAGAAGCCTTGGAGATAAGAAGGTTGACAGATTACGACCATTTCTAAAGAAGGATGCCACCAGCAGTGTCCTCCATCATTCCACCACGATGGTACTGCTGTTAGATAGTGTCAAACCTTGTAGAGATCGCACCAGTAAATAAAAAATGGGAGCAGTCCACAACATCAAGGCAAACCTCCTAACACCACTATCCTTGTCATGTTTCTGTTAACAATATCAGGAGACGTTATTAATGAAGCTAATGTCTTGGCTTCAAAGTCAACAGCTATTGCTTATTTGCACGTCTGCTTTCCTAATACACTGTCTATGAGATTGAAAATATCTCAAATTTGCATTAAGGGCCTTTGGGAGGGAAGAGGGGAGGAGGAGTTGAGGCCACCTTTTAATAGTACTTTTCACAAGTTGCTGCTAAAAACTCTTCCTAATTTCACAACCACGGCCATGAACGTCACTGCTCAAAAATCCCCCACTGCTGTAGGAAAGGACAGTCATTCTTTCCCCGGGGAGCAGACAGGACCAGCACATCGTGCTCTGCATGAAAAATCCACCTATCCTGCCTCAAATTAGAAAACACAGTGAGAAGTGCCTTTATGAGACCGCAGTTGAAGTTTTTGATGACTACTAAACTTATGAAAATTAAATTACCAGTTGCATCTGTTGTGAACCTGGAAAACAAACTGATGTTTATGGGTAGGATTATTTTTACTCCTTACAACTTTAAATATGGAGCTTAATTAAAAGGCACTCAAACACATATTATGATTCAGACTATGAAGACATTAAATTAAAGAAATCCTCCTGTCCGTTGAGGCCAGAAGAAGTGGGTTTGGGGAGCATCACGACTCCTGAACGTAGTGGCAGTCCATTGCCCAAAATTCAGCCAGCTCAGCAGGTCGTGCGTGCCATGGTAATACCTTTATACACATTTATGCACATGATTGCACACACAAGGATACACTGCAGCAATAGCATGGGCCAGACTCTCAGTGGGTCTGAGATAGGAGGACACAGAGGAGCTGCTTCCTCGCCAATTCAGTGCTGGCTTCCTTATCGCCATAAATTGTGCCCTAAACCGTATTAGCTGGCTGCTGCGGCACTAATAGGTGTGAAGCTTTGGACATATATCTGCTGTTGCAGTGAACATCCCCTGCATGTGAAAATTTAAGCTCTCAGAAAAATACATTCCAAATTAAAATACAAAAATCCTAAGAATGGACCCGTATTGCAAGTTTGTGAATTTCTCCTCCCTTAATGCCGCATGTCAGGTTGTAAAGGAAATATTTGTTATTTTCTACACACACAAAAAAAAAGGGCATCTAAGGAATCAAAGCCAACAACTTTCAAAACATCCCCAGCACCTGTTTTGGACTTCCTTGCTTATTTTCCTTTCCTTTACAATCTGTACATGGTGTTCTTCAGCAGGGATGCATCTCTTTTCAGCTCATCCAAGCATGTAGCTCTATTCACACCCTGGAGAGCGGGTCACGCCGTTGCCTTCCCAGCCTTAACGCCACCATAACCTGAGTGCCCACAATACCTGGCAATGGATGTATCTTGGCAGAAGAACTGTTTACATTTGACACTCATTATTCTAATGCAGAGCCGAAAGAAGTTTCAGTAAAATATGTAATTAGAGGTTCTTTTTAGACATTGGGAAAAAAAATCCTATCTTGTTTTAGATGAAGAGTTTTTGCTTCTTTGACTTGAATCAGGAAGCATCTCTTTTGGCAATCTCCCACCACACTCATACATCAGCTGTTAAAAACATCTTGAAAGGCACAAAATGAAATGAATCACATCTGGAGCCAATTTGGACAGGCATTTGTTTTCTAAACAGTATTAAATTCAAATCAGTATCTTGAAATTATAATATAAGCACACTAAATAGGATAGAAATAATGAGAAATGGCCTTATTCATACCATGCTTACTGTCTATATATTCTTATCAAAATAACTGTGATCATAACTTCTAAATAACTTCATGGAGCTAACAGATCACAAAATAAGACCTAAATTAAAACTAAATATAAAGGCAAGTACTTCAGTGGCTAGTACCCAGCCTGCCAGACCACAATGCCTGTAAGAGGTACAATACATGAACACCCACCCAAGTCATGGCTACTTGTACCAGAAAGGAAACATACTGTATTTCTGTAAAATCTATAGGTTATTGATTCTTCTTTAGTGCAATTATTCAGACATAGCAAACACACTAGCCTGTAAAATCTACCCAATGCATGCAATCGGTAGAGCTGCCTTTGTTATTGCAAACTATGCTCAAAGCTTCACGTGTAAAACAGTCATTTATTTGATACCAAGGGCAGCTCAAAGGCAATGGCTCAGTAGGCGATGCCTTTCAGCATTTCCAGTCGCTGAGGCTCAAGTAAGCTGGAACTTGCATTACTCCATAACAGCTCAACTCTTTCCCACCACCCTCCTCAACACGGCACAACAGGCTCATGTGCCATGACCTGGCACTGGGACCCACCACCACCATTGTGCCTGTGCATACAGCCACTACTTCCCCTGGCTTCAGCCTTGGGGTACCACCAAACCACCAAGATTTTCTCACAGAGCTACCTTTGGGTTGAGGTGATCTAGACATGATTTTTTGGGGAGCCAAAACCACCACTTATCAGCTGACCCAATCCCAGTGGCTCAGGAGAAAGGTGAGATGCTGTTGGATGCCCTTTTGAGGTGCTGGAGATGTTGGAAATATAAAAAAAGTCAAAACACATCCTAGTGAAAAAAACAAAACCCTCTCTGCAATGATGGTTCCTGATGAGCTTTGGAGTCAACCTGGGTACCAACAACCTCTCTCACAGTCCCCTGACCACACTGGGCTGACAGAGGGAAGTTGAGATGACTCACAAATTCACAATTTGTGAATAAAAAATAGATAAAAAATAGATAAGCCAACAGTACACTCAAGAAGGGTAGAATTGCAGGTAGGATAACAAGATTCTGGAAAGGATGGCTAGGACTACAGGAAGAAACATGACAGAAGTAACTAGTATAGTCAGTGGCACTCTGAGTTGGCTGGATAGCCCCCTCAGTGTTTTTTACTGTTGCTCACAAATAAGACATTAAATTAGCAAGAAGAAAAAGATATAGTTTAATCAAATATCTGTTCACATAAAAGCAGGTAATTATGACTTACATGGATTCAGATGATCTGTGTGGACCCAGACACAGTAGCCAGAATAAAATTTATAAAAGAAATTCTCCAGTCTTTCAGGGTAACAAACTTCCAACAATTTTCCTATATAGACTTTTTGCTCCCAGTTATCCCTGCGGGGCATTAGCCTTCCTCTGTTGCAACCAGCCACAATGAAAAGGTAGAGCATCCCTTGACCTGGCTCAGCATCTACCCACCTCTGTTGGTGGCACATTCTCACCACAGCAGGTGGTATTAATGAAATAAAGCAAGACGAGGAGGATCTAGTCCACATATAAAAAAATCTTCAGGAAAGGCTGCTGTTCTTCCACCATTATTTCAAAATCAAGAGTATCCCTTTTATCCAGGCAATGAACAAGGAGCTATATAGTAATTTACAGCTACCCTTTCTGACCCCTGAAACAAATCAGCCATTAGAGGAAATCAGATCCTGTCTTCCAGGGCACTCGCAGGCAGGTGGAGAAGAGAAAGCAAGAACCTGTTAGAGGGTAAGAACCTGGCAAGCTCTGATATGACCCTGTCTCACGGCAAGGAGTCTGCCAGCACACAGAGAACACCACAGCAGGAGAAGCACTAGGAGGAACCAGTACAGAAGACATCACAGACATCCCTTCCCAGTGCCCCCATGGCAGCCTCGGAGAAACACGCTCCATCCAGTCATAGTGCTCAGAGGATTTGCCATCTCTTTCTTTCCTGGCCAGAAAAAGTGTTAGAAATACGGAATCTAAATTTTTTTTTTCTATTTCCATTTTGTAAACAAGTAACTAAAACTTCATCACATTTTTTGTGATGAAACAATAATGTTTCTCTGGGGCTCACACTTTTCAAACATGAATCAAGCAGATGTTATCTCTCTTACAGGCAGATGATCTCCTCATCAAAAAAACCCGAAGATATCATCTTCATTTTCAGAGGAGACACAGCAATATCCTCAATGTCATAAAGAAACGGGAATTAAACTCAAGATAACTGAGGTACTCCAAGCAAGGAAATACTTGCTATTTCTAATGCCTACTCATTCTACAGAATAAGTTTTAAAAACCCACTTTCATCCCTCTCTCCCTCCACATTTTGGGAGCAGGTTTTTTTCACGCCTCGGTTCTCGCTCCTCTTTTGCCGTTTTCCCATGATCTACGGGGTGTTGATAGCAGGAAAAACATCACAAGGGCAATTCTTTTTTTAAATCCAGCTGATGAGCATTGCAGAAAAGCAGCTGAGTTCTCCAGCCCTGTGGAAATAACTGGGGTGGCTATGACCAGAGAGCAGACACTGCCTCCAGGACTCGGAGCAGGTCTTTGATTCCTGACAGCACTTGCTGTCGTAGGTAATAAATGTTCATAAACATAATCCACTAAAAAAAAAAAGCAGAACAACTAAATGAAACTGCATAGCTAGAAGAGAGGCCATATGCAATTACCCACATTTATAACTACAGATCATCTTTCCCAAGGCATTTCAGCAGTAAAATGAAGTTTCCGTGCTCCAGAAACAGCCACAAATGCTTCTTTTGGCAACATAATTAATTGGAGAATAAATAGTAAACATTAAAAGGCATGAGTCTACCTTCCTGGTGGAATGAAAATGTGGTTTTTTGCACATCACGTTCACTCTGACACATGTTCCCAGGGTGATGGGCACCAAAAGCAGTGCTCTGTGGCTGAGCAGCCCTCTTGCTACCCACTGTAAGTTGGAAGAATATTCAACATATAGTCAGATAACACACTGAAAGAGAAAAGGCATGCATAAAGGGAGGAGGAACACAGCTTTCCATTTGACTTCAGGTGTCAAGAACATCACAAGCACTTATGCAGCCTTCCCTGAATGCCCTCTCATCACTCCAAGGTCCCACCTGGGCCAAGAGCTTCACCTCCACAGCGCTTGGAGACGTGCCCTTGTCGCAGCCTGACAAAGCTCTGTGCTCCTGGTGAGGTTTGAGGTCTTAAGAGTATGAAAAAATTACACAGCAGCTGGACAAAAGAAGGTGCTAAAATGAGCAATAAAATGCAGAAGAGAAACCTGATAGACATTCTCTAAAATCTTAATTAATAGGAAAAAGCTTAAGGACTGAGACACCCCATAAATCCAAGCTGTATAGATCTCTGATTAAGGTTTGCCACATCGTATCCTGCAGAAGAATGGAAATGCTTATAGTCTGCAAATACTTTCAGAAGATGATAACACGGCTTTCAAAGATAAAGGAGAATATAATTCAATTTAACAATCAAATGGGAGGTGGGGACCTACACTGGGGGTGCTGCGGGGGACGGAGACGCCTGGCTCGGGCATTATCTCTTGGAAAAGAGATAAAATAAAATAATAAAAAAGGACCTGGTCTTTCTACATCTAGAAAAAAGAGGAGACGACATCCATATTTTCTCAGCTATTGCTGCTGATACATGAAATGTTCTTTACAAGGGGTGTCCATTAGATCCAGACTAAAATTATACAGATCTGAGAGGGAATAAGCAGCAAAACATCCACACATTAGGATCAGAAGGTCCTGGACTTGGCCTCCACCCACTCATCCACCCACCCGCCCATCCATCCTTCCTTCAAACTTCTCCTGCTCCAACATCCGCTGCTCTTTCCTGTCCACAGAGCTGGAAAACCAAACCTACCCCAACCGAGCAGCTATACAGCAGAAGCTACAGCAGAAACCGGATCTGGAGTCAGCATGTCCCAAATGCTGTCCATCCCTGGGGACTTTCAAGAGGTCCCTCTCCTTCTAAGGCCAGGCACAAAAATTGGGTGACTGCTCACATGCAACTGTACAGGCAAGAAGTTGCCCCCAAAGCACTGGGACTTACCGAGCTAATTTCTGAGTATTTTCACACACAGTGGCTCCCTCTCGTGTTGATTCTCCAATGTCTCTCACCAAGTTCAGCTTCAGCCTTGGCTTCTGGTGGACAACTGAGACAGGATCTCAAACCTCATGAAACCTGTCGTTTGAGTTTCTGTGCCTCTGCTGTTAAATTTGGCTTTAATTAGTCAGTTCAAAACACAGGGAACTAGCAGAGAGCACACTACATCCCCACGTCCAGTTTTTGTGAACTGGCTTTAAATGGTCCATAACATTAGGAAGACATTGAGGACTACCCTCCATTGAGAAACTCCACCCCAAGGTCACACCACGAGTCCCACCTAAGTGCACAGATCAGAGCTGGAGTTATTAAGAGACTATTGCTTCCAAGCCGTTGCTTGCACTGGTATCTCCCCTGGCAAATCAGTGAGATGAAAGGCCCACAAGGATATACTTATTGGTTTCCATATCAGTGTGTGCATTACCCCGTGTCTGCAAGGAGCCAGCTATTGCTTTGTTTTTCACTTAAACCAGAGTTATCATCAATAGCTTCATCTATTTGTGGCACCAGAAAACAATGGAGGGTCAGCCAGGGCTAACGCCGAGCCTCTCCTATCGATTACCTATTCATAGGGTTGGAGAGAGAAAGTCATGCAGATGGAAAAGAAAAAGCACGCACTTCTCTGGTTTTGATTAGAAAGATGCTATTTGCAAAATGGCTACAAAACCAAATGGCAAGAGCAGACCTTGATCAAAGAAATAAAAGAAATGCTACCATGGCCATTACTCCTGTATTTCAGATCTCATTTTATTCACAAGACCCCGTGGTTTCTCCAGGGATTATATAGGAGACATTATATAGGTAGGTCCCAGACTTGCACAATTCAGATAATCTGGGGAGATCTTCCTTAAAAAGAAATCGGACCAAGTGTTTTTTCCATCCAGAGCTTCACATCCACCACAAGCAGCCGCAGGTCAGCACCGCACCAAGCACCCAAAGACCGGCCAGCTCCCCCCCCCCCCCCCAAATAGATGCTGCAGGCAAAGTTGGGCTAAAACTGTGTTTCTCAAAAGACACACCACATGCCTCTGTTCTACCCAACTTTAGCACTGCATTCAATGAATTGAAGTGCCCAGATTGCTTCATTAAAACTAGCTTTGTGCAAAATGGGTGGTATTTACTTGAGGGGTATTTTCCCTTTTCCTGAATGCTAATTTTTGTTTGTTTAAAAAAGCAAGACAGCTCCAAGACAGAGCACAGCTAGAGACAAGGAGTCATTCACAGCATACTCTGAATTTTCAATGAAGTATTTTAATTAACCCATGGGTAGTAACTCTCTTCAAAGTTTTTTTCAAAACAAAAGGATAGCTTTTTTAGAGCAAGGTTACCATTTAAAAAATAAAAGTATTATCAGACTTCTGACATACACAGGGATTTCGCTGAATAAAAACATGCCCAAATTAAAAAAACTTCTAGTCTAATTCTCAAGCTATCACAAACCATTTTACAAGGTCAAAGTAACTTCACATGCTCTAAAATGAAAAGCCTTTTAAAACTTGACTTTGTTTTGCAAACAAAAGCAACACAGTGAAACCATCTCTTTTCATGCTATCAGTAAAACCAGGCTGAGTTGTATGATCAAGACAATGTTCTTTTTTCCTCTGAAAAGATATTAAAAAACAGCCCTGAGTTACCTCTAGTGTTCAGATTGACGTCACCAACCACAGCAATCCAACCTTCCCCACGTTAAAAAGTACCAAAAAAAGTATTAACAGTTGGGATGTCAATTAAAAAAAATTAAAATATAAGAGAGAAATGATGCAGATTGTCCTGCTTATAGGAGTCCTCATATGTGCTAGGTGCTTTGATGCCAGCTGGGAAGACCAGCACTACGTGGTATAAAGAGATGGAGCAGGGAAGATGCCTCCCTCCCTGATCAATTCATAATCGATACGCTGCAGCACGCCAAGCCAGCTCTCTGACGCCTTCATTTTTGGGTTATTATACCTCAAAGACAAATGCCAAAACTCTGAAGTAAAACAGCCAGCACGTACTGCCCACAAATATAAACGCATTTAACTTAAGACGTAGTCAGTATTGATCCTGAGAACAACTCCCCCTCTGACATTCATGGAGGCTCACAGGGACCAGAGCATCACCGCTGCCCTTTTCATTTGGATGGGCCTTTATTCAATTAAACTGAGGAGCCGAGGAACAACTTTCTCTCATTTTGTAATATGCTGAAAACAGAATATTTGCCCCGACACTGATTCGGAACGTTTTCCCCAGCAGAGCAAGCGGGTAGAGATTACGTGCTAATTGCAGTCGCTCTCCTAGACGCGCCACAAGACAAATCTCTGTTACTAAAAGGTTTATTCTTGTCGGCAGTCTTGAGAGGGCTCATTATAAGTGATCACCAGATGTCACCAATTCTTCATAAAATACAAAGAAAGAACATTTTTCCCAGCAAAAAAACAACCCACAACTGTCAAAGTGTAACAAGAGCCATAAATACACCATTCTGGAGTATTTTTAGCCACAGTATAGCTTCCCTTTCTCTATTATATATCTGAAACAACATCTATTGAAACAGGAAAGATGCCTTCTAATAACTTCAGAACTAATGACAAGCTTTCATTAACAGATACCATACTTCAGCCTCCACAAAGATGATTAACAAATCTCTGGCAGAAAACACAGCTGGTTCCCAGCTCAAGCCCCCAGCAGCCAAGAAACAAACCCTCATCCGTAGGAACAACACAACATCAGAACCCAACAAAGCAGGACAGCTGGGACCAGGGGAAGCACCTTCGACTCTCTTTAAAGAAAACACAAGAGTAGGGCCAAAGAAAATGATGGGAAATAAGTTTATCACAGAGCGATGTGTTTTACCAGGAGAATTCCCTGAGATAAATTCACTGTTTTTTAATTAAAGACTAAGTGTCCTGCAAACTCTTGTATGCACGCTCAGCTCTGCAGCCCTGGTGAAATCCCTGCAACTCTCATACCAGGGAGGTTAAGCTGAAGACTAAGGGGGGGTTTCTATTGCTAACTTTCCCCTGCAAATCCAATTGAAACTTCTCAAGGTAAATGATACACTTCAGCTGCCATATCGCTTTCCCCGTTTTCAGATCTCAAATCAAATTTGGTCACTTTGTTTTCATTACCAGTACAGAGAAGTGTCTGAGTGACTGCCATCCAAAGAGCATTAGGACGCGCATCACTCATCCCTCGGATGCCGTGACACCGTGGGTATGCAGTCTGGTGCTCGGAGCATTTCATCTATTTTTGCCTCCGGCTTGCTTCGAATGAAAAATATTGTGAGCACAAACTGCATTGCTCCTTACAGATCTGTCACTTATATTTATTTCACAAGCAGTTTAAGACACGACGTGATCAGAGTCGCTGGTAAGATTTTACTACAAGCTATCAAAGTCTTAAGCAAGTACCATCTATAAGTATTCGCTTTCATCCTCGCACCCACCAACTCACGCACCCATTGACGACAACAAGCACAATTGTGGCTTTGATATCCCCCTGACATTATTTGGGCACTGAGAGAAACCCAAACTCATCAGGAGACACATTTGACTCAATGGGCAAGCCCAAAAGGGAGCCTCCGCTCCTGCTCTTCCACGGGAGTGCACAAAGGCCACCCAGACCCCAAACCCTGCCCTCCCTCCACGTGACAACCAGCCTCTTGGGTTACTTACTCTCAGCCATTGGAAAGTTAAGAGATATGTCAGTTCAACTTCAGAAAGTATTAAAGTGTCCACAGGAATTTGGGAAAGCTACGAGGACCTCTTGGTTTATTTGAAAGCCAACAGCTCCCTGGGCTGTCCATCTCTTTCCACTGACATCCCTCTGGGATGACTTACTCCTGTCAAATAATTCCATTTTAACAGAGGCTGATTTGGGATAAGCCTACATAATCAATTGGCAAAGCTTCATTGTTATATCGAGGCTTACAGAGATATTAGGAATTACTACCACTCCGTCTGAGCTCACCATGCATATGGCATTGATTTCCAGAGTGAAAAAATGATGCATCAGCTGCTTTTTTTCAGGCTGTAGGCAACTCTGCTCTGGGGAGGACCCCCCCCCAGGGCCGCCTCCAGCTCTGGGGCCACCAACAGCAGAAGGACATGGACCTGTTGGAGCAGGG
>JAOXJM010000052.1:42343457-42366873 GCA_026413425.1 Tringa solitaria
CCCACAGAGCAAGTCAGAATTACTCCTCGAAGTACTTTGATAACATTTGGAGGTGCCCCCCACCAAGCACGGCCTCACCGAGCTGATGAAAGCAGAGGAGCAGAGCCCGGGGCATGCAGCTGCTCCTCCAGCAGCTAGAAGCATCCATCACCCAACACGAACCTGCCCGAGGCTTATTTTGTTTTCCTATTTGCAGGCGAGCAGAAATAATACCTCCCAGCACATGCCTCCCACTTCTATTTTCCTCTGTTTCTATAAGGACACCAACACTTAGTGTGTCCCCTGGGCCGTGGCACCAGTGCACACTCAACCCTCCTCATGCACACGTTCTCGGGGAGCACCAGCCCTCACATGGGACTAGGGTCCCCCTCAGACCACGCACTCGACAAGGTCTTTCAAACACACTCTGGAGACAGCACTGAAAGGATGTCACTACTTGGAAAGCATTGGCCAACCCGCCCAACTCCTCTCCAAGCCTAGGAAACTCAGCAGAGCCATCTCACAGCCCCCACATCTCAACTGGCCAACCTTTTGTCTCCAAAGAGTAGACCAGGTACTGTCCTCAGCAGTAGGAAACAACCCTGTCCACTGGGTCATGTCAGATATGAGACCACATGGATTGCCTGGCCATTGCTTCTGTAACAATCCAGAGCTTGCTCACCTGGGACAACACCATCTTCCTTGGTCTTTCTCCTCTTCCTCCTCCTCCTCCTTGTTATTCCCAACTCTCTTCCATGCTGACTCCAAATGATGACACAAGAGGAACAGCAAGGAGTAACTAGAGGGAGCCCACATTTATCAGAAGGACTGAAGGTGCTCTCCACCCCTTCCCACACCAGATGTAACACATCAGCCAGATTCAACCTTGCTCCTCCTGCTCCCACCCACACCTGAGCCTCATCATGTGCACACAAACAAGCTATGTCCCTAGGAGTAAAGGTGCTGGCAGGTTCCAAGGCAGAAATGGATTTCTAACTTCAAATGAAGCAAAAAACCAAAACTTTGGAAGTGTAAAATTTACAGGTTTTAAACCCAAAACATTTTAGGGACAAAATACTTGTGAGACCCTTGGTACTAAGACCTGCAGAACCCACCAGGGAAGGTTTTCCCTTCCTGACTTGCAGTGATTTTTGCATTTGAAGCATCTGGGGACCACGGACCTTCAGTGCTGCTGCTCAGGTGTGCTTAGTTTGCCACGGCACAGCCCCCCTGCCCCGTGGCACAAAGCCAGGGTGTTTTGGCTACCTACAGTGGAACCGGGCACCAGCTGCACCGTTAACGAGCAGCACGTTCCAAATTCTCCGTTAGTCTCTGCTTTCACCCTGCAGGTTGAATTGAGAAGTTGGAATATTCCCCTGTTCCGCGCAAAACCAATACTCTTTAGAAAGCACGTGAAAGATTAAAATATAAGGTGTTTGTAGGAGGTGTTGCACCGAAAACTCACGTCTTCACCGACTTCTGATGCTTTTTTATAGTCAACTTTGAGATACAGAGAGTGAGACTGCGCTAATTGCTCAGCTGATTGCAACTCTACAGGTGACATCCATGTTGACTCTCTTCCAGAGAGATTCCCGATTTCCAGCCACAGAAATTACCGTTTGCCTCCCCAAAATGCTGGAACCAGTGTATATACAGAGAGGGCCGTTTGTGCAGGTCACTGATGAGCAGTCGCTGCCACAAGCCACATCCTCAGCATACCTTTGCTCATCTTCAGCTGCATTTTGCCCCATGTAGATTATTGCAGAATTTAATGGAAGTGGGATCAGAGCGTGCGTGTGGATGGCAGACGCTGCATTTAACACCTACCACAATGAAAGAGAAACTAAAAATCCCCTTTTTTTTTCTGGAACCTTTAGGAGAGTCCCATCCAGAATCCCCTGAAAGCAGTAGGGACTTTGCTATTAGTATCAGTGGAAACAAGAACTCCTGGTTGTATTTATTCCCTCCAGCCTACCAAGCTATATTTAAATCCCTTTCCTCAATAGGAAGGAACTTAACCAACCTGGAAAACAACAAATCAATGCTACTTGCATTGTTTTTCATGTCTGACTACACATTAATGCTGTGTCAGACACCATCAGCGTCAAAAGAGGCATCAGCCTTTGCCAGAACTGCAGCATTTTCTGAATAAAAAAGGAAAAGAGATTAAGAGGGATGAGAAAAATTATTAATTGCCCAGGATGTTTTTCATGCTGAACCTCCCCTGTGATTTGGGCAGGGCTCCTGCCCCTGGAAACAAGAACTGGGAGATTTTTCCACGTTGAGAATAGGGATTTCCTAACAGCACAACCGGTGGATGGAGAATTGGTTTCCTCATCAGTTTAACATGATCCCGAAGGCCCAGCTGGGAGACTCCGCTTTCTGCACCAGATGGGGAAGTTTCTAAGCAATAATATCGAGCCAGAACTCGACACCGTGCTGTCAGATAAAATTCTCATTCCTACAAGTCTAGCAGCTGCCTTCCCACCATCTTCAAATAACTGATACCCCGTGGCATCTCTTTGCCATTCTTTAATGAGGTACGATTAATGGGTGAGAATTGTTTGCAACATTTTCATGTTCAGGTTAACTTATTTCAGAAGAATACAACTGCACTTACAAGCAAAATTCAAAAACATAGCGTAAAAACATAAAGTTTTTAGGCACCTCTTATCCTTACATATTTAGTTACATTTTAAACTGTCTTTAATTCCAAATGTTGTGCAGTTGTATGTGCTGGTGACTGCTGGCTTCCCTGGGAATCCTCTAAGCCAAAGAGGACAAGGCAAAATGTCACAGTCAAGTATTTAGAGAAAGAATTTAGAGAAAATCACAGAAGCCAGGTAAGTGGAGAGATTTAATTCATTAATGCTGGATATAGGAAAGGAGAAAATGTATATAGCTCTATGCAAAGAGAGTTGAGTATGGAAAGGCTGCAAAACCAATGCTCTCAGTTAGAAAACGTTATCCCACTGAAATTCAGAGAAATCTGAAAAATTATTTAATGTCTTCTCCCACAAAATTCTGGAAGGACTATGGTAGAACATAAGGAATAAAATTAATTCCTTAGTTTATCCCTCTTTCCAGAGAGAATTTAAATATATTTTACGACTAAAAGTTTGTACAGCTAAAAACTTCTAGCAAATACTGAAAAGACCATTCACAAAGAGCACTTAGCATTGCATAAGATAATAAAAATACAACGGAGATTTGCAGACCAAGGCCGTCTGTCGTACTTAAATTAAAGTATAAGCCCACGGTAATGTATTCTCCTTGTTAGCTCTCCTAAAACACTAACCAGGGTATACTGCAACAGACATTGGGGAGAGAAAGGGCCATATCTTTGAATACAATAGAAATACATTTGCTCAAGGACAGGAGAGCTCATGGCTCTTGCCTGCATGTTATAGACCTTAAAGATGCCAGTATTTAATAAGGCTTAAGGACCAATAAAGAACCATAGAATGGTCTAGGTGGAAAGGACCTTTAAGAACATTGAGTCCAACCACCAACGTAACACTGCCAAGTCCATCACTAACCCACATCCCTCAGCACCATGTCTGCCCATCTTTTAAATACCTCCAGGGACGGCAATTCCACTGCTTCCCTGGGCAGCCTGCTCCAATGCTTGACAACCCTTTCTGGAAAGAAATTTTCCTTAATATTCATCCTAAACCTCCCCTGGAACAACTGCAGGCTGTTTCCTCTCATCCTGTCGCTTGTTACTTGGGAGAATGTAAAAAAAAAAATAAAAATTCTTAAACAAACCCACCCAAAGGGCCTTTAAGAAACCAATAATAAATAAAAAATGCCTGAGATTTTCACAGGCGCAGTCCCGTATTCACAGCACAGCAGCTCGGCTGTGCCCTAGGGCAATCCCTCTGGCCATAAGGCAGAGCCTGGTCCCAACGGGAGAGGGTGAAAGGGATGCTCAAGGTCCTGCTCCTGCTGAACCAACCCTCGACAGAGACCCCGCAGGAGCCAAACGCCGTAGCAGAGGGGTCACTCGTGCCACGGCAGGGACATGCACATTATCTGGCTCTGAAACACAGTTCCAAGCAGCAGGTCCCTGCGGGAGCTCGGCAGCACTGGCAGCAGCATCTCCTCCACCCTGCCAATGCCCGGCTAATTCCAACACCTGGGAATGTGCTTGAGATGGGTTAAGCTTTAACCAATTCCTTCTCTGAAGTTTTCCAGCCCGGCCACATTGCAACTCTCCACCTGAACTGGATTATTAGAGGGCTGAGACCAGCCATTTTAGTCATTATTTTTGGGTGGCATTGTTTACTTCTGCATATTTGAGCACTGCTATTTTTCCATCAAATACGGTTTTGTAGCTGGAAAAAATGGCTCGAATGCATTACAGCATCTTTAATCTTTGTTCACATGCAGCACTGAACTTCTTTGAAATATTCAAAGTTTAACCAATTGATTTTGCTTCTGGCAAGTCTCACTTACGTGCGGCTTTGCAGAGTGCACATAGACCTGCACTCTGAAATAACTACTTATTTATCTACCTGATCTATTTATGAAAGAATGAACAAACATCCATTAATACGTATCTAAAGTCTAGAAGACAGAAAGTGGCCAGTATGGAGGAAAGAAATCAGCGTAAAGAGCAAGAAACTTTCTTTGATGGAGAATCCCACCATCCACTGCCTTTGCTGTGCAATATGGCATGAGCAAGAAGGACAGACCGAAGGAGAGGGGATGCAGAATGCTGACACTCATCCACTTTATCTTATTTGTGGCTTGTTTCTTGTTTATTCGTAGATTTCATGGTAAGTTTATCTCTGGAAAATCATTTAGGAATTTATCACTATACTCTTTCAAAATGCCACATAAATATCAACTACCCTTACTTAGCTTAATCGCTGTGCGGTAGGTGTTAATGAATTATACTCTTCATGCAGAGAAGTTTCCATAAGCAGCCAAAGTGAACAAATCCTTCTAAAGCCTCCACATTTTCCTGTCACATCATGAAAACTGCAGTACGGGACCGTGCCGTAAAAAGGTAGAGGAGCAAGATGCAGACAAGGGCAAAAGGAGCGCTGATTTTTTTTGAGACAACTGACTTATCTCCCAGCCTTGTGCATAAACACCTGACCAAAAGGCAGTGCTCAACAGCAAGTGGATTCTTGGCACAGCGATGAGGTTAGATATCACAATCAGAAGCATTACGTGTGGATTGCTTCTCCTCATCCCAAACTATTCTAGTGCCCAGACTTCATGTGCTTTTTCCATACTGAAGCAAGAGAAAAAAACATTAATGACCGCAAGTAAACCGAAATATTGTGCCCACCACCCGAAAGAACAGCTTGCCGTGCCTCATTTTCTATTAACTCTGTAAGACTTCACTGTCTTTAAAGATGTGTTTTCCTGCTTTCCAATTCCCCTCTGCCCAGTGACAATAGATGGGAGATGCCACACAAGTGACATTGCTGGGTGTGGAACTTTTCAGAATGGAAAAATATCTAAAAATTAACTAACATACTAATAATTCTTTTGAGTAAGGTCTTTAGAAGAAAAATGATGGCTCTACTTTTTTTTTTCTGCTTAATAAAAATAGAGTTGCATGAAGACAAGAGACAGCAGTGTTCATATTTATATGCCTTAAACAGACCCTAAAGGTTTCTTACCTTCAATTTAGTTCAGCCCCTAATAACCTATTAGTAGTAGGAAAATGACGGTCAAGTCAGCATAAGCTTAGATGCCTTTTCATGATACAATTTCCTTTCACATTGCAGAGATGTTCTTCCCATCAAGTCAAGCTATGAAAAAAAAAAAACCCCAAGCCACCTCCTGAAGTGCTCCAGAACTTTGGAAAACATTCAAATGCTTTTCGAAATACATCTTGGCACTTTTCTCTGAATGCAATTAATACTTTTTGCCTTCAATTAGACACATCGATGCATATATTGAGGTTTAAAAAAAAATAAATCCTTGGATGGGCTGTCCTTTTCAGAACTGTACTCTCCTTGATCTGTTCCTCTGTCCTATCTTGTCACTTGAAGCTTGCATTTCTATCAGTGGGAGTTTTCTCTCTAGCTTCAGTAAGAGCAGCATTTATTTCAGCATGGGCACCTCTTCCATCACAGACTGGATCCTGGTCATACCGTGCCTTGGGTCTGACTTCCAGCACGCAGGTCCTCCCATCCCAGCTTCATTTGCTCATCCCAGCTCAACGGATGCTGCTGCTCTTCACGAGGCAGGAGGACACACGTGCCAGGAGCTGCCCTGAAAGGCTATCTGCTGTGCCAGCACGTCCATGGGATGCACTTATTAATTCTCACTATTTTGATGCAGCTGTTAGTGCTCAAAAAGAAGTTATTCACAGCTCAGTTCAAGGTTCACAGCAGCAATAATTCCTGAACGGTTTTTTAAACAAACACAGTCCTCAAATGCTGATGGGTATGAATGTTCCTCATTTCTGGCAGACCTTGGTTCTACTTCAGTAGTTGAACCGTTAACTTATGGAATGACAGTGATGTAAACGTTTTTCACAGCAATCAATTGGCACTATTGTGGTTTACCATCCTTTTTTTCCCCTGAACAGATGCAGCAGATATATTCCTGAAGGAGCCATTTAAGCCACACAAGGCAGAGAGGGGCTTTGCCTTCAGGCATTTTGGCAAACTGCAGTCCCTGACCAAGAAGCACCTGCTGAAGCTGCTTGCAGGTTGCCCGAGCTGCAGCCCTGTGCCAGCACCATGAACAACAGCTCTGCCAGACTTCTCCTTGCATCAAAAATCCACCTTTCCAAGGGCATTGCTTCTTACAGCAAACAAAAATGCAGGTTTAGCCCCCAACTCATCACTGGTCTCAGGTACCCTGGGACATCCTACATGGTCATGGCCCAGCAAGCTTTTCTTCTCACCAGATGAACCCACAGAGTGGGCATGTCTTACTGTTCAGCAGAACATCACCACCACTATGTTCCCTCCTGCATTCATTGCAGTTTGCCCTATCGATACCTTGACTCAGTGCTTGCAACTCTTGACTTTATTAATGAGGAAGAAAGCCTCTCTGTACCAGCTTCTCTATTTATTTGGAGAGGTGGTGCCATCTCTGATGGAAAGGGAAAAAAACTGTAGGTATTACCAAAGAGAATAAATGATACATTTTCAAGCATGACACCATCCCCTTTCAGCTCTTTCAATGCATTGCAAATTTGATTGAAATTTCTTCCGTGGTTTTCTATTTTGAGATTGTAGTGAGATCCTCTGGGTCTATGAGTGATGCTGCGTATTCACCTACCAAGAATATTGGAATTCATGTACTGAAGTTTCTTCATTAGTTTACTTTACGCTTTTCAAATGATCAAAGCAGATCTTAATTTTTCATGAAGAGGAAAATTGCAACTTTTTGCATGGTAGAACAACTGGGTTAATTGTCAACAATAATGTTGTATTTGTTTCTCAAGAAGCCACCAAGCCTTTCTATTATAACTTAACAAATATGAGTCAAGGCACAGTCACTGCAGAGAGCAGGGGAAGCTACGCTGGGTCCTTCCTTCAAGCACGTGCACACACCAGACCAGTAGTTTGGACCTGCTATTTCAGTTTTGCATTTTGTGATCATCAAACACCTACCTCCAACAGCTCATTTTTGCAGAGTGGGAAGTCTTAGAGCACCAAAAATGAAAGAGTTTTTATTAAAAAGACACTTTCACCCAATTTTCCACATTCAGCTCAACATTGTATGTTTTAGGGAGAAGCAACTATGTCTTCCTTTACAGCTAAACACATACAGCACATGCTGAACATTTCTGAAGCTTTAAAGAAGCCTGAATGTCTTCCTAAGAGTTTCCTCAGTAGTTCAGTAACCAATGGGTTGTCACATTGATGTCCAGATTAGAAAACACACTACAGGAATCATCAAATGAAGTTTCATAGACTGGATTTAAGCAAAGAACATGCCTCTAAGCAAACCTACTGCTACAAGTATCTCCTGAACTTGAAATCTGCCCTTGGTGTGGTGATGTCCACAGCTGCTCAAATGAATACGTGGGTATGAAGACAAGGATCTTTTGGCTCCATGAAACCCACTGTTTTGAGCTTAGCTGTCTGGTAGCAGGGTCTTAACACATGGAGTTTTATTCTGGACCTGAATCAACTCCAGCAGTGGGAGGGGACTATCAGACAACGTGCCGATACAACCCATTTCTTTGTGAACCTCCACCACCAAGAAAAAATGCAACCACCCTGTTCCTCCAGACACTCTTCTTCTCACTTCAGTGGACATGACAAATTACATCTAAAAAGGGAACTTTAATGAACAGAAGTGAACTTCTAATGAAGGCAGTATTGATAAAATGTCAAGCGCAGGGGGGTTCTGCTCCCAACTCATTTAAATACACATGGAGGGAGAAACAAGTAGTTAGGCTTCCCAGCTTCCCCAGGAGTGCGATCTGAACATCCCCCTCAGCCCAGGTCCGGGGAATGGCAAGAAGGGAGAGCAGAAGTAGAAATTAATTGCTGGGCACAAGACCTGCCCTACAGAGCCTGCAAAGCCATGTAGGACAATTCAATGTGCCTGCACAGGTACAGCGTGATGCTGCCATCTCCCTGGCAGGGATGCCCACCTGGCAGCCTCCCGCACGTTTTATGTCCAAAAAATTAGAAAGAATAGAAAGGATGAGTCTGGTTCCCACAGAAAAAAAAAAGTAGGAATAATGGAAAAAGCATGATGAAACCAGCAATGCTGCACTGCGTTATTCAAAGCTCCATTAACGCTGCTACAGACGGGGACCTGCAGTGAGGGATTTTCATGTACTTGTATCACAAAGCACAAGAGACAGGGCTCTTAATGGCCTCTGGTTTCATCCGTCTGTGCAGTGTACTTGGTGTTCCAACCTCAACTACTCTCCACCTCGTTTTATGGAGAAAGTCCTCCAAAAGCACAAAGTCAGTACTCGCCAGTTTGGTAAGTTCGTGGTTCTGACACCTCTCCTGTCAATGTTAAACTCCTATTTTTGTAACTCCTGCTATTTCCTATGCAATAAGAAATTTTGATTTACTTTTTTTTTTTTTTGGTGACCACGACTGCACATGAGCTACCCATGAATTAGGCACTGCAGTGGTTTGAAAAGCAAGCCAAGAAACTTAAAGATGCTGCTTTTGTTCACATTGTGAAAGGCAGATGCATTTAAGAGTCGGACTCGTTATTGCACCCTGGGCAGCTCCCCCGTGGTGATACCACAAGCAACAGGTCAACAACAGCTTGTCTAATGGGAAGCTGGAATCTGAGCATGAGTGACTAAATAGCCCTCAAAAAATGAAAAAAAAGGATACAAAAAATAGAGGGGGAAGTCAAATGGAAGCAACAGAGCAGTTTTGCATGGTGGGGACATGAAATAAACTCTGCTGCAGCACAGCAGAAGAATTTGGGCTGAGTTTTATCAGCCGTTTAAAATAACACCTCCAGCAGGAGCCTCAACCTACACAAGGCTTCCTCCCTGTGACACGGGAGGAATCCTCCCCTATTTCTGGATCCAGCCATTTCAAAATAAAACAAGAAAATGGAGCAGAACCATATCAGCAAACATCGGATCAATTAAAATGTATTCTGATGCTTTTACTGAAAATATCAAGAAGAGAAAAGAAGCAAGCCACAGAAAAAGATTTACTACTACCAAGACCAGAACAGTTTGACATCTGTGACAACACACTCATCAATCCTGCCAATGCAAACTGTATTTTCATTTTATAGAGTTGTGGGTATTAGCCAGTTTTCCTCCTTATGGAATACATTCTTTACTTGCAACGTTTTCACTGAAAATAAGCAACACAACAGCCCTGACAGAGGCTGGGCAAGATATTATGGCACTTGGATGTCCTTGAATCCATTTGAAAGCATTCACAGAGGTACCGAAACGTTTATCAAAAGGACATAGTTATAGATGCATTTTAGAGTCTTAACTGTGTGGTCTGCCAACACATTAATTTTCTGTTTTCCTTGGCAGCGTTGTGATGTTTACAACACTCCTTCATTCAGTTTAATTAAAAGTCTCCCATCATATTTACTCCAATCACACCTTATTTAGAGATCAGTAAATAAATAGCTGAATTTTGTTATTTATGGCGATGTTTAGTTTCACTGTAACCTCATCACAGGATGTATTTTACAGCCTTCTGTCTTACAAATGATTGAACATAACTGCCGCAATATTACAGACCAAGTAAAATTAATCTCCCCTTTTACTTCTGATCCTTTTTATTAACCACCATGTTTTAAAATTGTAATCAAGCCACTGTACAAATACAAAACTTAACCTGAATTTAATCACCTGTTTTGTGCTTACGGGGAAAAAAAACCCTCACACTTATCTTTATCAAGAGAAGTGATAACTATGTGTGCAATGTCACTAAGGGCACAGTCTTGCCAGGTGCATTTTAAAGCCTATTTTTCCTTTGCTGCCGCACATGGGGACTGCAATGACTGGCAGATGTACTCATCTCGTGTTGCTATTGCTTTCCAAAGTCATTATTTAAATTTTCAGCCACATCCTCACTCCTTCCAGGAGACATTCAGATGCACGGAGGAGTTTAAGTCATTGATTTCAAATGCTCTTGATGGAAATGCTTAAAAGGGAAGAGAGAGGCGTAACAGGAGTACCTCTGTTTAAAATAGTGTTAAATCACTGAATCACTTCAGATATTGTATGTGCTCCTAAATTTCTAAATTTGAAATTATTTGAAAGAAAGGCTTTCTAGAGGAGTGAATGTGCTCCATGTGGAGCCGCAGGGATGGGCTCTGTACAATCAGGCTTAGCAACCACGCTAGCCCATTAAAAAAATAAAAGCATCTTAAATGCTTCTTTCTCTGGAACTTGGGCATCTCCAAGTAAAAGTGAGGATCTGGCATTTGGAATCAGGGTTACATCTAAATTCTTACAAACGAAACCCCCAGCTTCTGCAAGGCTGAACAAAGCTAGGGATGCTTTAACAGGCTGCAAAATAGCATTAATCACTAGTGGTTAAACATTTGAGGAGAGAGAATGTGTTAGCCAGTCCAGCTGCAGGTGTCAATGAATTCTGTTAATTAAGTTTACCCTTGTAAAATAATTAAGTTTTACAAGTCCACAAAAAGACTCTATTTTGCTTGTATCTTGTTGGTGAAAAGATCGTTAAGACTTAAGATGCCAAGATCACAGGTTGGTTGAGACCTTGCCATGAAGCCAGCAAACCTTACAGTATCTTTCCAGCGTGGGTAGAAAGCTATGAGGTGTCACTATGAGGGTAAGAGGGGACTCCTAAAAGACTTTAAATTGTTTTCCATAATGCTTCCACCACATTTCTGCCCTTGGCAGGCAGCTGCAATGCATCTTCCTTCCCTAGCAAGAACAAGGAGAAATTTCCCATTTAACTTCTATCTTTTAACACTCTCTGGAGTACCCTTATTCCCAAGCAAGTCTGCTCTGCCTATTCCTCCATCAGCGTCTCCTGTCTTACCCTCTGGAAATAGGAAAGCAATATCACAAAGAAAAACTTGTAATACCCTTAAAGCATCCTATAAAAGAATGTGATTTAAGACCCTTATGCACTGATCTAATTTAAACACGCTTGGCTGGCCAGAAGTGGATAATTTTTGGCAAAAAATGGTAACAATACCACTATTCTTACTCAGTAGGAACTTGAGTGGTTTTTATTACAAGATTTTTCGACCACTTGCCTGGTCCCAGTCCCAGAAAGCTGCTGCATGATCGACACATCAGCCCAACACCCCAGTCAGGTGTAGGATTTGCACCAGTCTTCCCCCTCCCTTCCCATTCTCCCACTATTTACCTCTTCCTCTCCTTCTCTGCTTCTCCTTTCTAGTTAAGTTCCTGAAAATAAGGACAGCCAGGCAGCTAAATAGAGAATAAGACACTTGAAGTCCACGCTAGTCCCATAGTTCCTGGATGTACAGTGAAATTACAGAGCAAGAAGAGGAGTAAGCTAGCATTTCTGGCAGGAACAATCGTTCAAATGGGAAATCCAACAGCACTCTCGAAACTGGGAACCTTCCCGATAAAAGTTAGTGTTAGAGGGAGAGGGAATTAAGAGCTTATTGATGAAATTAAGTCTTGACAAACTTAAAATTTAAATGGTTTGATTTTGCCTTTCCTGGGTTTTATTCTAATAGAAAAGTTCAAGATCAGCTGTTGTCATGATAGCAAATAACCCTATACTTTGAAAATCCAAACTGGGATGAGCTGTCCTTGTCAGATAAAAACACACCCTCATCAGGACTTTTGACTGTCTGTACCATTTATCTCTAAATCCTACTGAGGAAGCACTTCCTTCACGAAGCAAAATTTTCAATCAGCAGGGCCAGAGGGACCTCTTTTTACATCTTCCCCCTGTAAACGGGTGGTCAGAGCTGCTGCCTGGCCAGCGTGACCTGCCATCAGGGGCTCAGCAGGGAATTTAGACAAGCTTTCGATGACAGTATCAGTATATGTCTGCTATTGCATTTCATGCTGAAAATATCATTCATGCAAATCACTTTATCAGGTGATTTTCTGAGTCAGTATGGTTATTCCCAAATTGATTGCACAAGCAAGTACTTTGCCGCCTCAGTAAACTCCTGCTCGCATTGTCAGACCGTTTCTCAAACTGATCGTGGGAAAAGCCTGCCCTTGTTTTCCTTGCCACCTGAAGGGGACCATCCCAGTACATCACTGGGAAGTCAAGCCAAAAACTACCCCCCCAAAAGGATGCAGAATGAATTCAAGACGTGCACGGTTATACAAACATTTGCAGGAACACGCGAGAGCAAACAGCAGCCACTAATCCCACAAAATCCTCCGAGAGAATAGGAAGATTTTTCACTCTCTGAAACGTGATAATGAAAAAACAATTCCCAGATGCTCCACCAGATGAAATCATCTTGTTTGAAAGTTTATAATTATATATGTTAAATGCATCGGTCCACTTTCAAGATTAGTTATAATGATCTTACATTTTTAATAGAGCCTTTCATCCCCAGGGATTCGACGTGAGCTTACACAGGCACTCCAGGATCGCTGCAGCTACCTCTGACTCGAGACATGGCAGCTGTTTAATATCACTGCATATGCTGTAAACACCACACTGTAGTAAGGAATAAATAAAGGATATTTGCCAAAGGAAGCAGAAGGTTACAGAAAACCCTCCCCCAACCTTTCACTTTCCCATAAAAGAGCTAGAGGACCAAAAGAAAAGGATGATCTACTCCTCTAGAAGGCAGGAGAACCTTAGGGACATACAGGATTTAGTATCAGTTGGGAAGAACATGCTTCATTTGAGGCAAAGACATGAAATTGCAGCTGGCCAGACCTAAGGCAAGGACCATGCAGCCGAGCAGAGCCCTCAGCCTCAGCGGGGTGGGCAGCAGCCCTCTAACCACCATGGCAGCCCGGCCCCAGGAGAGGTTTGGACTTGGCATAAGTTCACATTGGCTGAACACAAACCCAACACCATGGCCATGATGATCACAGAATCACAGAATGATATGGGGTTGGACGGAACCCCTAGAGGTCATCCAGTCCAACCCCTGTGCCAGAGCAGGTCCACCCAGAGCAGGCTGTATAGGACCTAACAAGAACCCTCACCTCTGACCACGTTGGTCTCCTTTGCTTCCAAAGAGAAGGACTGTGATGAGAGAAGTTACTGTAGACCAGAAGAACTAGCATTACAGTCTTCAAGATGATTGTGTGAATATCTGATTAACATGGAGTGACCAGGGAAAAGATCAAAAGGCCCTGTCCATAAGATGTCACAAGTTAAAAGTTTATGTTATCCCATAGCAATGCAAAAGGTGGAAAGACCACACCACTGTTGGCTCTACAATGAGACAGTGCAGACCATATGCTGCTCAAAAGCTACACACTCCATATATTTACTTAAAACCCTCTTTTTGATGGTCTCCCCCTCAATCCACTGCTCAGGTCAGAACTGCACCATCCCAAATCCCAATGTCCTTGATGGCCTGAAATTCTAAATATGGGCTCATTTCCTCACCTTTTGGGCACAGCCTCGCAGGGTCACGACAGAGCAGTTCACCAAATCCAGAGTCATGCTGCTGTGGGACACATGAAATGCAAGCAATGCCATTGTGGTGTGAATGGAAAAGAAGGATCAGCCCCAGTCCCTCAAGAAACACTCTTGAAACTGACCTTGAACTATAATTTATAAACAAGACCTTCATTTTCTGTTCTCAAGCGTAGCCCTTGAGCTTTTCTCGCCGGTAACCGGAGATGGTGGAAGAGAAGTTATTTAACCTCTTGGTCTCTTAGATCACGAACACTCAGCAGAAAGTAATGACAGAGAGAAAAGCTAGCAAGTCGTTATTGGAGATATGGTATGAAATAAAGTACAAGCGAAAGAGGAAACCTTCCGATTGATTTTAATAGGTTTTGAATTAAGCTCTTCAAATTGGAGAGCAGACCTTAAGAGAGACACAGACTAGCAGACCGAATTTCACCACTACAGATGTTACTCCCAATTCACATATAGTAAAGGACACGCTTGAATGCTGTGTTTGAGGTACAAAAGTGAGAGGAGGTGTTGCTGTTGTTTAGTTCTGCATCCTTTATTCTTTCCTCTAAATATAAGCTCAATCCACAGAAATTGTTGAGGGGCTTTGACCTTCCTGAGACAACTGCAAGTCTTCATACATTTTCTAAAGAGCTACGCCCAGAAAAATATGCTTTAACTTACTCTTAATGCTCTGGTCTGAAGGCTTAGCGTGGCACACAGCCACTCTTTCCTCATCACACAGTTTGAGGCCAAACTAATCAATAACAGGTTGTTAATGCCAATGAATTCAAACCAGCAGTTTGTTTTTAAAATGAAAAGTTACTGAAACAGAACTAAATATCGCCTAAATCAAATTAGTTGCAGTAGCAATAAATAATTAAAGCAATAAACTAGTTCATAAATGGAGAACGTAATTTAATTAATTTTACCACCAGGTATAGAAATATCAATGCTGCAGTGAAAGATGGAGCGTAGGGGAAGGCAGGGAGCTAAGGTGCTTTCGCATCCACAGCCACACACAAGCAGCACAATAGCAAAATGATTGTATATATATAAAAATCAAATCCTAGCAGTAATAGAGTACTTTGAAAGAATAAGTAGCTGTTGAGAGCCAGATAACTGGCTCAAGCAGGGAGACACTGCGTACGTGAAATACATTTTGCAAAGCTGAGGGAGAGATAGGAAGGACGGCGCAGGATGAGTTATTTGAGGTAAAATCTCCACGAGCCGTAGATAAGGAGCCGTGCTCGTGATCTATTCCTGCCCCTGCTGCCACATGCCCTTTCCTCAGCTCCCCATGACCATGGACAAATCTGTAAAGGCTTCTGTTTTCTCCCACCTCCTATAGGTGGGTGAACGGGAGCAAAATCCTGTACAGTCAACATTGAAAATGGTAGGAGCAGGTGGGTTTCTGTCGTGTCTCCCTGGCTCAGGCATTTACAGCATTGACAGCAGATAGAGACCTCACGTGAAGGCTCCCCATGCCTGGCTCCTGCACCCACAGCATTTCGGGCCTCTTGGCTTGAGTGCATGGAAGAGATTTATTTTTTTCCTGTCTGGATCTCCTATTCATACAAAAAAAGCAAGTGTCATACCCATATTCTTCTTTCCTGACTCTGGATCACAGGTACACACATCTGCTTTTCCTTGAGACTAACCCAACCCTTTAGGGCTGAATAAGATCTGTTGAAATAACGAAATACAACACTGAGGAGATTTTGCAGATGTCACCTGTGGAGTGTTACCCCAGCACCACGGTATTAACAAAGCCTCCCTCTATTTAAAAAAGCTGCTACAAAATACCAGGGTAACACTTAGTTACCCAGGGCTGTTGAAATGGGTTTTTTTATTTGTTTTTAAGGAAGGTGAGTGCAGACCTTGCAAATCTCATCTCTGGCTCAATGCAAAGCGCCGCCTTCCCCAGAGAGACCCGCAAGAAGCTATTTTGCAGAGCTGTGTATCACGGCGAGGTACAGAGGAAAGTCATTTGAGGCTGGTCCGTACCACAGAAACATCTATCAAATATAATTCAGCCCAGCTAAAGAGAAAAGTCCTACCGACTTTGACAGTGGAGCTCTCCTCTAAAGATACTCCACCTCCAGCATATTTGGTGCTATTTATTAAATTCGGGGAGGGTTGTCAGAAGGGCACACAGGGAAGTCTAACAGAAAGGAGGGCACTGGTCCTGGAGGTACCGTCTGAGATGCTGAATTTTGTCTTTCTTTTTCTTTTTTTTCTTTAAGCTTGCCCTTGCTCCAACAGAGGCTCCGTAACACAAACACCACGAAGGTTTTCTCTCCACCCCGGCTCAAGCAGGAACACAAACCAGGCACTTAATAATTATTCATTGCACACAACCGCATCCTTCTGTATGTTCTGCATGATCTCTCCGGCCGTCAACAAAACGGGAGACCAAGCAGCTAAAGGCCACATTTGCAAACACAGCCAGGCACACAACTCCCAGAGCTGCTGCCGGAGGGGAGAGACACGGCAGCCAGCAGCAGGGCTGGGGGGGGAGCAGGTCTGGCCCACAGCCACGCTGTGGGGTGATGGGAAGAAGGGCCACATCTTCCAAGGGAGACTTTGGGGCAGAAGGACAGGTTTCTTCCCATGCAGAAGTGAGGCTGGGAATGCCCCACGGACCGGAGCACACAGCAATCTCGCGGCATCGAAGGGACACCAGCATCTGGCATGCCATGCCCACGTGAAAACGCCCTGAGCTTCCCTTTAGATTTGCTCTGACGAGTGCACCTGAGGATGTGAAGCTTTTCTCTTTTGCAATAGTCAGAGTTCTTCAACAGGAAAACCACCTGCACCAAATATGCACACAGGAAAAACCATGGAAAGCACCAATAAGCACTGGCAGCCACCCAGTAAGTGACTTCTGCAAAGAGCAGGTCCATCTCCTGGCCTCCTGCATCACTGCTTTACCTCCACGAATTACTATTTCAACCAAGATTTAGATCAGTAAGCCAGGCTAGACCTGGGGCTTTTTTCTTCCAAAGCATTTGCTTCTCTTTTGTTCCACTCCATCCTCCCTCTCACTCTTCCTAATTGCCACAGGACAGAAATTGTATCTCCCTGACCCTCTGCACCTCCTGTCAGGCTTCCCTCCCAGCAGCATCTTCATTCACTAGTGATCCCATTCAACCTTCCTTTAGCTTCCAGAGGAGAGCGCCTTCAAGCTCTTTCTTAAGAGACTTGAAGAATCTCTTTCTCTGCCCATCCGCGTGCGATGCAGCATGGCAGTGCGATCACAGCAGGAACCTGCGCTTTCCAAGGGCCAGGCTCTGCAGAAGATGAAGTGCTGCTGAGGGCAACCCCCACAGCCAAGACCTCTCTGCTCCAGCCCGGGTCCAACTTCCAGCCCAGTCTCCAGCAGCCGCAACACCCACCAGCATCGTTGACAGGTACAACATGAGGCCAGAAATAAACGGCCTCACTTTTTCATCATAATCAGGTACCCAGACCTAATGTCTCCATATAATTTTACATTTAATATCTGACAGTAGGAGGCACACTTCAGTCTATCAGTGGAGGAACTATGCCAGAGAGGGGAGTTCTGCTGGGTGAAGGACCAGAGAAGCACAACAAATGACTGCCCTCACCTGGTCCCTCAAGTCCAAAGCTCCTCTCCAAGCAAGCCCCGCTCCCTCTGCATTTCCTTCTCCACTTCCATCAGTGGGGGACAACAGTCTTGGTGAGAAGCCTGCCCATCCCCTCCTGTTCCAGTAACTTAAATAAGAGAGACACATCCTGCACAGACCACAAGTGATGCTGCTGAGGAACATTCAAACTCCCTACCACCAATCCAGGGCATGTTCTGACCCAACCATCGGGGTGGTCCCCAATCCATAAACAATTTTAGCAGCCTTGATCTGTCACTGACCCCCACAGTGTCACCTGGGTAGAAAGCTGCTGCCTGCCAGAGCAGAGTACATCTCTGGCGCACACTCCACACGCAGTCTCTTTCACAGCTTTATTTTAAAGATACCGAAATACTTCAACCACCCCACGCAATGTTTCTAAGTTTACTTGGTGTTATCCCCGTTTCACACACAAGAAAGAGAAAGATCACTTGCTGTGATTAAGATAATACAGTAGCTGTTAGGGTAAAAACCTGATAGTCAATAAAATTCAATATAAATCACTGGAATCCATCTGAGAACGTATATATAGTCATCATAAAGATATAATAAATTCATGTTCATTCCTGTTATTTTTAAAAATGTGTGAATAGGAGTTAAATTATTTCTGAATCCAAAACACTCAGCTATTGGTTGTAATAGTTATATGTGACCTATATACATGTATAGGTCATAATAGCTATTTGACCTACATGTTATATATCAGCTATAGCCTTATAATAGTCAAGATGCATCTTAGGGCCTCCAAACCCATTAAGACCAAACGATAGGGCTTACTTCTTGGTTACAGCCTGACTCGCCAAAGTAAAGCAACTTACCAAATGAAATAATTAACACAAATGCAGTAAATCCATACATTCAGCACAAGTTGCTGATACAGGACAAAGCATGGGAGCTCCAGCATCTCCTCGCTGCCGTTTCCAAAGCAGCACCTGGTTTTCCACTTACAACTTGTATCAGCTCAATGGATATTGCTTTCCCTTTAAACTTGCCTCGCTGAAATCACGACAAAGGCACAAAACAGCAACCGAATGAGGTTTGCACACAGAGAAAGGTAAAGCGTACCAAATCACTCAGACTAATCTAGCTCCAGGAATCAATAGGAGTATTTTTAAACATTCCCATAAATTTCTTCTTTGCTTCTGCAAGTACCAGAATAAATGGAGCCTCTCAGGCACCAATAGAGTCTAATTCATGGTATTTTGGTTTGTTTCTGCAAAAGCCTTAGAAAGATGTAACGTGTCGGGGACGGGGTCACAGCTCGCAGCCTACAACGTATCAGCCACTTCGCTGTGCTCCTAATCTTAAAATCAAAATACAAAAAGCAGCATGAAATAGTAGCAGAAGCTCCTTTCTGTGCATTTTGCTTCTCCAGGAGATACATTAAAGACATGCTACATCTTAGTCTCACCTAGGGAGAAGAGCTTTCTTCATGCCAGATAGAAAAAAACCTTTTTTTAGACAATTAATTCCACCAATAATTGTGGAACTGCAACTCTCACGGATACCAGCCTCTGCCTCTCGGAGGCTCACAGCTTTCTTGCAAACTAGAAGACCCCCAATCACAGGGGAAAATACTAAAAGCCACACCCCAGTTTTGGAGGATATTCCACTAAACTTTCTTGCCTTTTTTCTTAAGACATGCACACAATTTTAATTATTTGGAGCTCACCAGAGTCAATAGGGTTGGATCAGCAGCAACCGCAGGCTGCCACTGGCAGGCAGCAAAAGGCTAAACCCTACCTGAGACCTCAAAGATTCGCTGCCACTCAGTAAGGAAAAAGGCACATCGTGACTACCAGATTACATGAGATTGACATTTGTGATAGCATTATGCAGTTAAATATTATGATAATTAGTTTTAAGTTCATTTTATGTCAGAAATCGTACCAGCTTTGCTGATGTTCACACCATGTGTTTTTTCCTATCAGGGGATGCAGAAGAAGAAAATCTAAGGGGAAAAAATACCCGAGCACAACTAAAGACGTGCTTATTGTTTTTTAACTTCTTCTATCAGAATTGATTCCTATTAAATCCTGAATGAGGTCTTGGGACAGGAATCAAGTAGAGAATTGCAGCCGAAATGGTTGCAGGTCAGTGCCAGCCTGGCTGCACGCACCGGGTCTGCAGGTAAAGAGCTGGGATCCACAAATGCAGCGTCACCCCCTGAGAAGCATATTCTGCTCTGAGTATCTGCTCTGTAAATTTTCATTTCTAACAGCCTAACACTCAGATAAGACTTAACTGTGGGTGAAATACTACCCTAGAGACCGTGCGAGGCGCTGGACCCTGAGGGAGGGAACAGACCCTGCGAGAAGTCAGCAGCACTGATTGCTCCTTCTGGCACGTGTCACCTACTGACAGATGTGAACCCTGGCCTCAAGTTCCATGAACTCATCTCTTGACCCTGGAGACACTCACAGGAGGGTGGCTCTTTCCACACCACCAGCAAAAGGAAATTCCAAAATATCAAGTCTAAATTCTAAAATATAAAGTAAATATGCCAGTCTCAGACTCCACTGACGTCCCACCATTCCGATGTATCCCCAAAGCTTTTGCTGCCAGATCGCAGTCTTATTTGAAGTCCTACAGTTCAGTAGGTATCACATTAAACACTCTCCACCAAAGTTATCTTTATTTTTTTATCCAGAAAGATTAAAAAAAAACCCAGACAGACAAGGGAGATAAGGCTGAAAACCATTTTTATCATAATAGCTGGCAAACACACATAATTAGATTTTGATAGCAGGTAAAAAGACTGTGTTTACAGTAATGTTAAAATCAGCAAATTCTGTTCAAGAATAAAGAGAGGGAATCCAGTATCTGATGATTTCACTAATGTTCTAAACCTGGAGAACGGCTCCTGTGCTCAACAGCTTCCCTGGTCCCTTCTATCTCAGTTGGCCTAATAAAAGATACCACTTCTCCGTACAAACCTTAATTGTCATATTCTAGTACCTGAAAAGTAGCCAGCACGAACCCCACAGACTTTTATCTGAATTTAAAAAAGGAAGTTCTTGCATTCCCAACCCTTTGGCCATAGAGAACTTTCCCAGTAGCTCATGGGTATATTCCTGGAAACCTCAGATCAGCTTTTTTCCCATACAGCAGGCCTGAAGGGACAGTGGTGGCACCAGCAATCTTTCCAGTAATTAAAAAGAAATTCTAGCATAGATGGTATTTGTAGAAAATAACACATTTATTTTTACAGCAGCATGTGTAGCATCAAATGATGTGGAATTTGTTTCTCTATAGATCTAAAAACTTAGCTTCATCTATGTTCATGAAGAGGCAAAATCTGAACTCATCCCTTCTCACCAGAAATTTAATAAAAAACAAAGAACAAAATCCAGTTTTAGTAACTATTACCTCTATTAGTTCATCTTATTCTTGCTTATATGGACTTTAGTTGTAAGTGAAGCTACAGGGTGTCTCTACACGTTGTGGCTGGGATTTTGCAAGGGTGAGCTAACAGCATCTAGCTTGAAGTTGGTTTTTCACTTCTGTTTTTTCAATTGCAAACCCAACAGAGCAGTTCTGACCAACTGCCTTCAACTACTGAGTGACCTAATGCCCTTGGAGCCACCAAGGACACACACTCCCTTCCCCTCACCCCAGTAGCAACCGGTCAGCAGGGCTTCAGGAGAGCTCTTGGGGACCACCACCAGCTTCTCCTCGGAGCCCTTCCTAAAAGGGCAGATTTGTAGGCAAAAGCTCTGTCTCCAAAGCTGTGGAGGAGAATTTAAGCCAGCAAAAGGAACGTATGCTTGTGCTAAGATTTAATGCCTAAATTAAATAAGTGCACTGTGCTTAGCTCCCACTGACGGAGTGGCTGGATATTAATGGTTCTCCCGCTGGAGCCACCTCTCTCTGGAGAGCACCGTTCCCTGTGATCAGCCCATCAGCAAAGGGGACACGCACACACCGAGCCACGCTGCCCCCTCCACTCTCCTCCCTCCTCCCAGTCCACTGCTTAAAAGGAATTGCATTGCTGTTTTGACAGAAATCCTCTTGTCCCACGGGAATACACTGAAAGAACCAACAACAGGTCCGGTTTAAGGAAGGTCTGAAAATTATCGCTACAAACCCACAAACATAAAATGGAAACTCCACCATTAAAGTACAGAGTCAATACTCGTTTCTCCGTGCGAAGGAAAACAAGTTGGGTGCTTGTAATGATTTTCATCATTGTTAAATGAACGCAATAAGTGTTATATATTAAACGAACACAAATGTTAAATGAAGACAATAAAATGCGTTTCACTTATGTCCTTCCCCCTCTTAATTGCTGCGATACCTGAAACTGAAAATAATCTTTCGGGTTTCCCACATGGAAAAAACCACAGCAGAAGTGCATGTTTGTGCAGAGGCATTCAGCAAGGGCAGCCGTTCTCGCGACGAGACCAGTCTCTCACCCTCCAGTGAACAAACATCATCTTGTGAAATAATCACATTAGAGCTTCTGCCTGCTGGAAAGGCAGAGGGGTGAAAGAAAAGACAGAGGGCTGTAATTACTATTTCTGTTTTAAAATACTGGAGGGTGCTCAGTTAAAGCGGTCTGAAAGATGATGGGGTCACCTAATCAGAGGAAGACAGCTCGGCTCTAATAAACAAGCCTTGATGAACACACTTGCTTTGAAGAGGGAATGGCGATGCCTGATGCACAGATCAGCGAGGATTTGTTCTGATGATGCTATTTATATTGGGCGAACATTAAAAGGTGGCAAAGAGTCATTTTCAGCATTGTCTCACATTTGAACAGAAATCCGTTTCAAGTTCACTCAAAGCCCGGTTGCTTCACCGGCATCTCCACACTTCCCAGAAAGCCATTAGGAAATTCCAGTGGTAATTGCAAACTCATTCACTTTAGTGACACCTCTAATTCAGATGACCTGTTTTGAATATATCTAGAGATGTCATTCAAAATTATTATATTTCCAAAAGGAAGAGAGGGCTTTCTGCTGTCTCTGTTCCTTCTGCTACCTCCATGTGAGATTTCCCTCTAATTAAGATGCCTTATATTGCTGAGGAGCATTCAGGGTTTTCAGGATAATTTAAGGTTCTTGTACAGGCTTTGACGTATTCCCCGTGCTGTGCTTTACAGTAAGTAATTGCTCCTTACTGGTTTGGAGACCAACACACAGTGATAGTCCTACATCTAGGACACATTGTGCAGCACAGGTTGGCCAGTTCACCATTGTTACGGCAGAAGCAACCTTGTTTTTACAAGAATGGTGTGAGCTTTCTCTCCAAATTTTCTGTGATTCTATTTGCTCCCTCCAACCCCCAGCATCATGAACCCTGCACACTGGTCCAGTCAACCTCAGCAAAGCATAGCACAGCAGAGGCCACCAGCTCTCCTCTCAGATGGACCCACTCATGTGGGCCCATGTGAACCTCATGAAGTTCAACAAGGTCAAGTGCAAGGTTCTGCACATGGGTCAGGGCAATCCCAAGCACAAATACAGGCTGGGTGGAGAATGGATGGAGAGGAGCCCTGAGGAGAGGGCCTTGGGAGTGTTGGTGGATGAGAAGTTCAACATGAGCAGTCAACATGCACTGGCAGCTCAGAAACCCCCCGCACCCTGGGCTGCATCCCCAGCTGCACGGCCAGCCAGGGGCCAGGGGGAGGCAGGAATCTGCCCCTCTGCTCTGGGGAGACACCCCCCCCACCCAGTGATGCCTCCAGCTCTGGGGCCACCAACAGCAGAAGGACACGGAGCTGTTGGAGCGGGGCCAGAGGAGGCCCCAGAGATGCTGGGAGGGCTGGAGCCCCTCTGCTGGGAG
>JAOXJM010000052.1:42367155-42378749 GCA_026413425.1 Tringa solitaria
GGTGGGAGGTGTCCCTGCCCAGGGCAGGGGGTGGAACTGGATGGTCTTTAAGGTCTCTTCCAGTTCTAACCATTCTATGGGCTCAGCCATTGATTTAGCTCAGTTACTGGCTGCTTCAGGGGTTCAATATTTAAAGCATTATTATATAGTTAGAAGAATATAGTTCTTTTATTAGGGTTTTTCTACGGGTCATATAGTTATTTCCTTGTTGAACAGTGTAGAGACAGCCCAGATCCTGAATTCTGCACCCTAGGTGAGTCCCAGCAGCATCTTCCCTGGGTCGGGGTGCAGAAAAGGTCACCTCAGCAGTACATCTCCTCTAATTACAACAACCCTCTGTTTTCACAAACTGTTGTTTTTCCGTACAAATGTCTCTGGCAATGGATCATCCCTCATTGACACTGGTGCCAATGGAGTTGGACGTGTTGATAACAGCCGAGAAGCTGCACAGGGCTGCTTCCAATTTCTGGCTTCACTGACTCTATTCCCAGGGAACACGGTTTGCCACAGTGTTCATTCTGCTAAAAGTGGTCAATGAACTTCTGTATTTAATACGCAATAAGAGTTAAGACCTAAACATTATGTTTATATAATCTAAGGAAAACAATTTTGGAAAAATAAACAGAGGTAACAATACTATGGAAAAACAGGAAACTTAGGAAGGGTGATTAAAAAAAAATATCTAACTTAAGTAACTGAGAGAAAAGTTGCTCTTTAAAACATTCAAATATGAAAAGTAAAGAAAAATCATACTATAGGTAATTCACATCATAGAATTTCAATTGGAGGAGCAAAACAAACAGAAGGAGTATTGTACACCATTGTCACCCGCTTTGCGGTTGCAATGAGAAACTAAATTGAAATCTTGTAAGAAGTGACATTTTGAAAAACTTCCAATTCTGCAGATGGAAAACACAGCACTTTTTTTTTTCCTTGTACTTTTTATTTTCCAAGCAAAAGCATAACTTTATGCCATTATCTGCTGGCTGCACAAGGTAGATTTCAGCTGTGGCCTTTCCACCAACTATTGCACACAACAAACCCCAGGAACAGACACTTACTGATAACCCCAACAAAGCTGGACCAATGTGCTGAGCAAATTAAAAAGCCAGAATCCAATTTAAGCCTTTGGAAGGAAGAGGCTTTGAAGCCTATAGGTCCTATAGGTCCAGAATCACTTTTCACACATATTAATTTCATTCTGGTAAAACATGCTACTGGATGAGTCTCATACTATGTGTCCCATAGTTTTACACTCAATTTCAAAAAAAAAAAATCATTTGGGCTGAGATCTAGCCCTACTGAACGTCACATCTTCAAGGTCACTTTAGCAGACAGCAATTAAAAATTCAGCAGAAAGAAGGCACATTTTAACCCCACCAAACCTAAAAGAGTAAAAGGAATGACAACAAGACTTTCCACCTGCGAGGGAGAGGCAAGGATGGAAAGGAGGAGAAGGGAACAAGATACGAGGACCACTCTCACGCTACTTCATACACACATGCAGTGCCCATCTTGTTACATGCAAAACAACAAACTGCTCTAACATTCTTCAAAAGATCTCATCAAACACAACAAGCAGGCAGCATGGCATGGACAAATAAATACTGCCTCATGGCAAACAAGGAAATATTTATGGAAGACTATTAAATTTGGATTACTTATCTCAGACACTGGAGCAGTTGCAGAGTCGCCAATCAGCTCTGCTGACTAAATACATATTTATAAATGCTTTAGCTGTTTTATTTACCCAGTGGACCAAAATGGCTTATTCATTCTGTTCTGGTTTTATTTTGGTCTATCAAATACAGTAAATGTGCAGTTAGGTGCATAATAAAAACTCCTTTAGAAAAGTAATTACATTACCTTACACACAGTAGAATTTTCTTTCCCAAACACCAAGAACAACTGGACTATTTCATGGCTTTATAAGTTCTTATTAGAAAAATATACTGACACACACTAATTGTTGAGCTGAAATCTTGCTTGGAAATGTAAAGTCCAAAGGAAACATTTACAAAGCAGAGTCCCCTGGAAATGCACTAATTTATGCCAAATCTTCCCTATGGTAGTACCCACCTGAAAGATGCTCCACATCCTGTAGGGTTTGATGAGAACTGGATGTGGTGGCAGAAGATAACAGACCCACAAGTAGGAATTGCAAGGACCACTGATGCCACCACCTCGGCAAAATGAGGCACCTTCAGAAGACACCAGAGCACCATTAGACCCTCCCCTACCATAAACCACAATGTTCCAACTGGGCTAATCCTGGCTGACAGCTCAACACACTGCGTTTGCCACAGGTAGAGGCCATCCAGTTATAAGAGCCTGAACTAAGAGAGCACAGAGAGGGTAATTTCTGTCTTATTTTATCTCGTATTTGGGCAGTGAGTTGAAGCTCTGAAAATATTAACCTAATTGCTCTGCCTTATGGTTAAAGCTCAGTTCAGGAAGAAATGGCATGTTGAAACCTAATAGGTCTGTAATTGAAAATATACCATGCTCTTATGCGTTAACTAGACTAGCAGCACATTCAAAAATCGTGACTCAAAAAGCTAATTGAGCCCATAAGCGATCCTTGGATTTGGGGTTTTCTGGCTCCAAGACTAAGTTACTCATTTTGCTAATTTATAAGACATGCCGGATAAACCAACTTGTTGGAGAGTATTTGCATATCACATACTGCCATTAACAGAAACATCTGCTGCCAGTTTTTTTTTTTATCCAACCCTTACAAAAATGTTTATTTTATAGCTGGTCTGAAAACTCAGGGTTTCCAATGAATATGCACCTTTCAATATTATGTGCAAGCAGCATATGTCTTCTCCATCTGAGAGAGGTTTCCACATCATGCAATGTTCCAACAACAGTATTTCAGCAGAACTATGTGGCTGGACCAAAAAAAAGTAGTATTCCACATGAATAGCAATGCACCACCTGGAACAATGGCCAACATTACTTCAAACCTCACTTTGAATTTCTACCTGGCTGCTGCTAGGGATGCTTAAGTCAACAAAAGCCCTGTTTGTCTGAAAAATCTCTCCTTTTCTTATTCTTAAAGACAGGTTGTCTTACAGGACCAGCTCAAACCAGTCCCACTTTACTGCTTTGGGTCAGCTGCAGGCAAGTGCTTTCGGGGGGAGGATGCAGCCAAGGCAAGGTTTATAGGACAAAGTGGTATCTTCTAAAATATTGTTCAGTTTAGCTGGAAAAAGTAGAGAAGCTTGTGGAGTCAAGGGATGTTAGGAAGGGAAAAAATGTTAAAGTGGTTATCTCTTGGGGAAAGACAGGCAATTTACAGGCTGTGGAGCAGAGAGAGATTAGAAGGAGAGGTGAAAAAGAAAGGGAGAGGCTGCCCTGTGGAATAAAACTAATCTCTCTATTAAAGTCTTCATCAAACTTTGGGGTTCGAGCTGGAGAGGAGGTCATCCATCTCTGGCAGGATCCGGCAGCACCACCAGCACGGCACCATGACCTGCTGGGACTGATCTTGAGATCCTGGAGGAGGCCCTTGACATGCCACGCTGGGGGACACAGGCATGGGATAGACACTACCAGAAGTGCCCTGAGAAGCACAGCACTTGGTTTATACCAGAAAAAAAACCTCTCCTTTAAGTCCAGAAAATATGCTCATCTATCCCCAAAGCTTCCAAATAATGTGAACTGATGGCAGGAGGTATTTACCTTCCTGGTTGGACACTACGTGCTTCCTGCTGCCTCCCTCAACCCAGCTGTATCTTTTTTTGCATGCTTTCAACTTAAAATTCTTGCATAGCCTGAAGCCAAAAGGCTGCTCAGTAAACTCTGCCTCGCTGTTAACTGTTCCGAGAAGCTGGGTTGATGAAGTTGGCTTCGTGGTGTGTATTTTGGCCACAAGCTTTAAGTCAGCAATTCATGTGTGATGCAATTGGCTGTGGAAAAAAAACAACAGCAAAACCAAACCCTAAACATCTCAAGTGATTGAAGTTTCCTAGACATGAAGTAGTTCTAGGAGCCTTCGGGACCATGCCAGCAGATAAGGCCATTGTATCGCTGCAGGTCAGTGCAAGGATTCATGCCCCATGTTATCTGCTGTAAATGAGCATCACTGAGGGACTGCTCCAGCATCTTCCACCACCCTGCAGCAGAGCTAAGTGCAGCTCGAGATTTCTGCATGTCTGGTTTTAGGATCTGATAGTGCTGTGCATTATCTACCCATGGATACTAAATACAAGGAATGCAGACAATGGCAGCACCCTGCCCTTTTTATTTTTCCCCCCCTTTTTTTTTTTTTTTTAGTAAGATCCCTTTATGTGCCAAGAAATCATCAGTTTGACCCATCTCCAGCTGTTCCCTCACATGCTCAAATTAAGAACTGGGACTTCTTTAAAGGTGGGGCATGGCCAAGCAGGGCTGCAGTGGGCAGCACGGTGTGGCAGCCAGCCCCAGCACAGTTCATTCTGCTTTCAGACAGAAAAAGAGAGGTGCCTTTGGGCACATCCAGCCTCAGGATTGCTATGTATTCCATACTTCATAAATACATGTATTATTTTGCACCTCCTTGTAAATCCCCACAAATTCTCCTAGTTTTCTGCCTTATCTCCATCTTCTCCCTTTCCCCACCCAGGGAACTGGAGTCTGGCCACTTCCTGAGCTTCCCTACAAGCTCCTTCCTCCCACTTGTTGCTGGTACCAGCTGCCTGGTTTCCTGCTGCTCAAGAAGTTTTCCCTCCAACTCCTTCAGGTCCATCAATCGGCTGCTCTAGCAAAGCCACCTACTATTATATTTACTTACTAAACATTCATGCCCATTCTGCCATGAACGGAATTCATTCCTCCTCCTGCCCCAAAGTACTTAGCTACAGAAACTGATATATCAATTTACAAGAGCCTTAAGTCTGCAAAAGCCATTCTGCTTCCAGCAGTGAGAGAGCTGGGCATGCAATGGGGTTCCCACGCTGGCAGAGCTGGGCTAAACCATGGCTGCATTCACTATTTCAGATGTAATCCATCTGAATGAACAAACAGGCATTTGGAAGCCAAATGTGACCACTAGAATCAGCACTATTTGATTTGGAAAACCACTCAGAAACCCCTTGGCTGACCCACAACTCGCTGCTCAGGGTTTGCAGCTACTCATCCATGTCTGGAGTCCCATCCACGGCTGGGCAACAGCAACAGCTCTGGTAAGAATGTCTAGGAATTTGCTACTGTGCCCAACACTGGCTAATTATTTGATTATTTAGGGTTCTTCCCCCTCCATGTAGTTTTACTCCCTCTGTTAACTCTTGTCACTTAGAACCACAAAATATTTCATGTTATAATTCTAACACTGTTGCTGACATAAGTGGGAACAAACGATTTTGCCCCTTCCCCAGTTTGGGTTAGACAGATTAAAATAAAATTCAAGCTAAAAAATACCTTGGGCAGCTCCTTGAAAATATTTTTACCTTCATTATTTCTAATTCCCTGCCAACATTGCAAAACTAGGAATCCCCACTGCATCATGCATGTGAAGAATAATGTTCAAGTGGGATGAGGTACAAAAAATGCCGAGGGACTGCAGTTTCTCAGAAAACCTGGAGCTGAACATCAGATTCATATTCTGACCCAGCCAAATATCCTTCCCCAGGTAACAGATTGCTGTTGACTGACAACATATGCCCTGAAAAGCCAGAGGTTAATAAAGTTTCCTATGAAAACAAAGCAGCTCAGATGGACATGAACCTTTGCTTTAAGTAAAAACTGAGTAATTGTTAAAAATCAGTATAATAAACATGGAAATTATTCCTCTCTGTGGTCCTACAAAACAAGTATTTTTAGAGTTATAACCCATCCTCTGAACTTGAGGCATGTTCTGAAGATACAGCTGGTGTTTCTGGACTTGCCAACTCTGTATGTACATAGCATATACATACAGATATGTACATTTGGTATATTGTATATTATCATATAACCTGGATGTCATTGGGACAGACAGCAGAGATCCTGGGAGTACAGCTGCTTCTACAGTGCAATACAGCCACAGCTGCTGATTTTGGAGAGTTTTGACCAGGTCATAAGGAACAAAAGCACATTTCTTGGACTCTAGCAATAGGAAAAGAACAATAGGATAGGAAATCAGTAGGTGATTTACTACTAAGGTAATTACAGCCGATCATTTCATTGTGTTCTTGAAGGGTCTGGGGAAGAGAAACTTGCCATTCCTGCCAAGTTTTGAGAGCCTTTCATCTTCCATGGATAGGTGGAAATTTGAAATGTGCGAGAAGAAAGGACACAGTGAATAGAATTTCTAAAGGGCATTACTGTTTTATAACCAGGAGTCAGTTTTTCATCTAGGACATCAGAATTGATGTCAAGTGGCAAGTAATGAAATATTTCTTAAGCTCTCGGCTGGATCCTCCACCACTGCTAATTGATGCAGCCCCAGAGATTTTCAATAAAACTATGGCAACTTGGGAAAGGTCAGGGTGTGCTCTATTCCATTGCTCCTCATTGTGATTAGGAACCACACTGTAACAATGAGGACTGCGTATTCTTAATAAATATACACAAACACAACATCCACAGGTCAGAACTTGTGAATACTTCTGAGAGGTTTCAGCCTTTTTAATTCAAAACAGATAGTTAAAGTTCATATCTTTATGGTAGCATGATGTCATCTGACTGAATAAATCTGGAGTTGCATCTCATTTAATAAGATTATATGGCCAAACAGAGTGGAAGCAATCTGCTTGAACATTTCTTGGCTGAATGGCTTCAAAAGCATCTTTTGACACTAATTTGTTGAATGGATGATTGCGAGCAACATAAAAACAAATTAAAAGTTTTAAGTGCTTGGGCTAGATCCTCAGCTAGTAAAAAAGCAAAGGTGGTCCATTAAATTCTGTATGGCTTTGCTCATTTGTACCTACTGAAGATCTGGCTCTTTATCCTTAATGTGACTATACACGGGCTTGGGCATGGAGTTCTACTCAGCAGACAATTTATCCTGATGCTGAGCATCCTTTAGCCCCATGCTGCCAACAGGAGCAGGAACATTTGTCAGCTCCAGAAGTTGCAGAATTACCTCCCATGTTCTTGCAAATAAATAGCTGGGAAAACCACTGGAGGCCCTGTTCTGCTAGACATGGGGAATCTGATGGACCTGAATGGCTTTTACATACAGAAATTGTGCAGTCCAATTTACAGCAACAAGTATGTATCACACATTCATCTACACTCATTACACAGTGAAAACTCACCAATCATTAAAATTAAGCTCCACCACTGTCAAGCCAAGTGCTGGCAGTGCTCCCTTTGGAGCCTAGTCCGGTGCTCCTTCCAATTTACCACAAGCTCTTTAGTCCCCCCATTTTCTGATAAACACTATTTTCCATCCCTTTCACTAAACATCTGTTGTGTCCACCTGATCCGCATAAACAGCTGCTTTTCCCAGCTCCCTACTCTTGTTTTGTTCTGTTCTCCTGCACTACTCCATTGTCCTGGGCACCTGATGGAAGTGTGCAGGTTATTAACTTTTTTTGCTCAATTTCCCTTTCCTAAGCACTAAGGGCAGGTCGTGCATAGGAACCTGCAACAATGCTAAGACCTGAAACCATATGTAAGCAGATGGAGTGAACAATGGAGAAGTATTTAAATAGAAATGGGAAAAGAAAGAAGACTGGATAACTGGGGGGGAAAAAAAAAAAGAAGACAGCTTTGCCTGCTCTAACTTGCCCCCTGATTTGAGTTTAAGAGAGCAATATAAAGAGATGATATTCAAATCCTGTGCTTGTTTCCCACACGCTGGGTTTTCTTGAGTTGTGTTTTTGTTTTGTTGTTTGGTTTGTTTTTTTTTTTAAAGCCAACACCACAACCTGGCACCTCACACCGTATTCTGTTTTCCATTACATGAGCATGATGCGGATGGAAACTGCAGCGAGTCGTAAGCGTGACCACTGAGAGCAAAATTTTGACTTAATGGGTTTAAACTGAATGCAGGAAAATATTCTTGCAGCTTGTAATCAACTACCATAATGACGTTTTTCAGGTTAAAAGATCGTTTTTAGTCAAAAAGATAATATTCAAACACCAGTTCGGCATCCCTGGAACAAAATGGATCTGCAGCTCTTTCCATTTAAATTCAGAAGGAAATCAGTCTTCATACATCAGGCTGGAAGACGGCTGCCAGCTGCAGTCAGGGCAGCATCTCCCCTCCATACCACAGCAATTAAAAGATCATGTAATTATAGCTGATCTAGCCCCCACAGAAGTCAAAGGAAAGCCATTCATCGACTGTAATGAGCTTTGGACCAGCTTCAGAATTTCTCCAGCATATGTAGCCCTGACACTCCAGAAACCAAAAGCCTCCCAGTTTAATTACACTCATCCACAGCTAAAAAGGACGAGAGTGTTTTCACATCTTTCTTTCATTTAATACAAACACAACCCAGCACAACTGACCATCAACTGTCTATTAAATGGACTATTTGTTGAAGGAAATGAGTATGGCAAGTTAGTATTTACCCGTGGGCCATTTGACAATAATCAGGGCTTTGCTTCCTTTGAAAGAAAAATATCTGCTTTCAGTCTAAAGGACTCAAACCTTTTGTCCAAAAAAAAAAAAGAAAAAAATTCTGAAAAGTGCAAGACAGGATGGACCTTCCTTTCACCAAAAGCTCTTTTTTAATTATTCTGGTTCACCCATGAGCATGGGATAATAGAAGTAGGCACAGAGCAAGTTTGCTGCAGCTCTCACCTTTGTGGTGGTTGCCATTAGATGTTTTTAAGTTTCAAAGTTTTTCAGCCAAATCTTCCACCAAGGGAAGGCAACGAGCATAACCCCCCCACCCTCAAACATTTTCTAATCATCTTATTTCCTCAGGTAAAGACCATTATCCCCCAAAATTACTATTTCCTCTGGTGAAAACCACCATCCCCCAAAATTGCCTGAACCTTAAAATCCAATCATAGCACATCACAAAATTTATTATAAATCTTTCATGTGCATAATAAAAATTTTGACCCTCCTGTTATTTTTTTTCTAGCGCTGAACGGTATCTGCTCTGCACACATTTTAATACTGAACAGATTTCTGAATGAGGCTTTTGTTGAATTATTTTATAGGCACTATTGAGGACTAACACCAGAGAGGAAGATACTTAATCATTGCTGAAAATCCCCAGGTAGCTCCGCAAATCCACAGGCTTTTGTGACCAAGATGTATTTTACCCTGTTTGTTGGCATTTCCTTCTTGACTTCTGAGGAGTTTGCAGTTCTTCAGACAGATGTGATTATTCCCAGATTGAGCTGCTGGGCATAAGCCCAATTTATCTATAGACCTTAACTCCCCAACTACCATCCCCTTCTCTCCACTCCATCCCTGGATCTAAGAAGCCTTCTGACAGAAGTTCATTATATTGAATTCATTTCTGAAAAAAAGGTGATGGTTTCAGCCCTCCAATTGCAAGTCAAGTCTTACCCATCCTCTGAAGGCAATCAGCCTGAGCCTGAGGTTTGGTGTCTAGAGGCACTGATCTCAAAACCAAGTTTACTACTCTGAAGTAACATTTTCCAAGCACCCACGTGGTCTATTAACTCAGCCATGCTTTCAAAAATTGCTATATTTAAGGTCTTGTAGGAGCTGATTGCTTTCCCTGGGAAGTGAATCTGGTGAGCCAAGTCATACCTGAAGGCAGGACTAGGGGTACTTCCACAAAATTTTATTCACGAAGTCCATTTTCACAAGACTGGAATTCCACATCTATACTGAATTGCACCACAGAATCTATAGCTACAGCATGACTGAAACATCTCCATAATTCTGCATCTCAAAGCAACCCTGATCTAAGGCCCTTCCTCAGGCTGAGATCAAGGGATGTCCAAGAAAACTGGACTTTTTCATGAAGAGTGGCAGACATTTGACCAACACCACACATATGCTGAAAACCTGAGCTCAGCAGATTTCACCTTTAGCAACAGCCATCTATTTAATTTATTCAAGCCTCTCTGCTGCCTCAGCCTCACAGCAGAAAATAATAATAAAACCACAAAAAAAAAAAACACAAAAGGAGATTATTTGACCAGATGACAAGTTACCCTTGGACCTGACCTTTTTCATTTACACAATAAAACGGTGGTAATATACAGGACACCTGAAGAAATTAAAGAAGCTTCTGGAATAAAACAGGGGAACACATGAATCTGTTGAACAGGAGAGTGCCACCCGCCTCATGTTACACCAAGACAGAGGAGGCAAACAACTGCCTGAACCAGAAAACATCTGCTAAACAAAATCAAATTTAATGATAACCAGAACCAGCTCTTTGATGGCCGATTCTCACCCAGCTGCAGGGAACCATAGAAGAACCTCTCACAGCAGCAGCCAATTAGTTACTAATGCACAAGAGTTTAGAGGAGCAAGATCCAAGCTCCAGGCACCAGCACAACTCCCATTTCCACACCTTGGGGTGGATTTTCACCATGCTGATGCATCGAAAGCCTTATCTGGACCTTTTTCTCCCTGAAATGCTCCAGGGTCAGAGTTTAGATCCTCTGCCAGCACCCAACAAACCTTGACTTCCACCCCCGACACCATCATGCAGTTCTGTGCTGAATGAGCAACTTCCCATTGAAAAAAAATAAATCTACATTTTGCAACTCTAAGGGCTGTCAGGCAAGCATTGGGAGGCAGTCTCTTTGAAATCCCACAGCAGTACACTCTTTCAAGTGTGTAAAGTATGTTTGTTTTTAAAAGCTACTGCAAGAATACTCAACACCAACACACACATTGAAAGAAAATTGTAATTTTTTTCCTACCTTTTCTTCTTGTAACTTCAAACCTTCTGGCATCCTATAAGGAAAAAGAGAATTTTTTGTGGTTTTTTTTTTTTTTAAAATACAAGAATTGTTCAAAGGCAGCATGAAGAGAAACCCCTAAAAACATTAGTCATTGTCCCAGAGAAGCATCTATGAAGCTCTACACAATAACTGAGGAGTAATTACAGGCATAGATTTCAGTTTGTCCACAGATATTTAATGGATCAATGTATCACCTAAAATGATTCATCATTCTGTGATAAGTTACATGGTAGAGCACAATATCTTTCTTTAAAATAGACTTTTTTTTTCTCTATTGATGTTAAAAGTGAGCAGCTTGGAGGGTTGTTATTATTACTACACCAAGGATTCAGGGTTGAGGAGGGAGGAGCCATTACAGATATTTTTAGCAGAGACTTGTTCAAATACCTGAATAATTTCAAAGCCACTGGACTACTCACACTTAGAGCTGAGAGCTCATTTCAATCATCACACACCTACACCTTTTGCCCTATTTCTTGTGAAGCCTTGCTACCACCTCTAATGAAGAAACTTCTTTTAAAAAGACACTGAGTAAATTCTCAAAGGGCATTGCATTCCCAAACAACACGATCTACTTATCCTAATGGTGAGACTCCAGAGGAATAAATATTTAATTCCAAGCAGTAACATTATTTATGTGTTAATTACAGATACTTACAATTGCCATCATTCAGGTTACCTATCATAGAATAGTTTGGGTGCAAAGGGACCTTAGAGATCACCCAGTTCCAACCCCCTGCCCTGGGCAGGGACACCTCCCACCAGCCCAG
>JAOXJM010000052.1:42378812-42396688 GCA_026413425.1 Tringa solitaria
CACAGCTTCTCTGGGCAACCTGGGCCAGGCTCTCACCACCCTCACAGCAAAAAATACTTCTTGCAACCAGCATTAAAAATAGCAGAATCACAGAGGACTGTAAAAGACCATCTTGCCTGAATCCTGTTGACTTGGGCAGTGCCCACTGATGGTTGATGCACCCCACTGAGTGCAACCTTAAACTGGGAAGACCCCAGAGAGCCACCAGGCCCCAGCACCATCTCCACCATGGTACCCTGTGGCACACACCCAGGGAAGAGGAGCAAGCTCTCCAGTCCCCTGCCCCAGGCTCCTAAGGCAGGTTGTTACTCTTGTGGATTTGCCTTGTTTAACCTCATTTCATCTCCTTTGTGCTCACTCTTCTCAGATGTTTATCAGAGAATGAAGTAAAAAGCTTTGTTTCTCTCCTTTTGATAGGGAAATAACACATGGCCTCCCCAGACATCTGAGCTTTCTGGCCCACCTGATGCTTATTGTCATTTTATTGGTATTTTTTCCCTTTTTTAAAAATAAAGTACCTCCCTGCAGACCACATTTAGACAAAGGAAAGTAAAGTATAGTGCCACGCATCTAATGAAATACACCCCTTCTGCTGTACAGAGGGCCTTGCCACAGGGTAATTGAAAATACCAAAAGCTGCCACTGGAGCACACGATAAAGAATACGGAGCTTGTCAAAGTGAGAGAAGATATAAACAAAAGAAAAAAAAAAAAAAAACAGTAAATCAGTGTATGGAAGTAGCAACAGTACCTGCTGAGCTAACTCCTGAAAGCCTCACCTCCCTCACCCGAGTACATCAGACAGCATCAGGTAACTCGGAACGGGGTGTTTTATTCAAGGATGTAATATCACACACAGCCCAGGCAACAGTGGTGGAGCGATTCGTGCGCTGCCTACAGAATGCTCTGCTGTCTCCGTCCCCCTCCCAGGACCCCCACGAGGTGAATGAAGAAGGGGGAGATTTCTCAAAAACAAAGCTCTTACCAAAACCAAGAAGGATCAAAAGCAGTCTCCTTGGCACTCTGAAGTCAGCTGAGGGGAATAAACCAAAAAAAAAAAAAAAAGGGTATTTGCTTATAAAAATACTGTCATTATTCCCCATAGGAAGCTACCTCAGTGATCTTAAGAAATATGTAAAATGGCATTCAGGATTAGTACAGACTTCAAAGCATTTATCCTCTTTAGGCAGCAAAGCTCTGAGCTGCGTAGACAGTTATACTCCAGGGACCTCTCACAGCTTTTCAAAATATTAGTTTGAGAGGTGGGGCATGGGATAAAAAAAAAATATTCAGATACAGCCTGCTATCATTAAGCCCGTGTACATGTAATATATGCAAAAGGGAAGAGTACTTTTAAAGTTCCCCTGGAGTCCCTCACTTTAACAAGCTGTTTGAATTCTCTGCATTTCAAAAGCTTAGAAACACTAAAACTAATTACAACTATTACATTGATCAAAAGGAAAAAAAGACAATCGCACTTTATAAAAAAAAACTCAAGTGTCAGCTCACTTGTATTAAATACCCTTTTGGTATTTCCATGAAAGGAACTGCACAGACATCGTGAAAAACAAAGGATGGTCTTCAAAGTTTCCCTTCTTTTACTCTGTCTCCCTTATAATTATAAGCTCTAATGAATGTAAACTACCCCAAAAAACAGATGTGGGATTCAGAGGAAAAGCTCGTTAGAAATGCGGTGGGAGAATGTGAGGTCAGGCTACAATTCATCGCTTCTCACCTGGGAGAGTATCAGCACTTGGTACATCCCCCAAAACATCCCTTCCATGGAGAAAAGGCCAATGGCGTTGAGAACACTCGAGACTTCAGTAGAGTACACAGAAAAATGGGAAATTATAAAAATACCTGGCAACCCTGGCAAGGCTTAAAGAGCAGCCACACAAAGGCACCAGCTCCAGATAGAGACACAACAGTGGGTTCTGTCCCTCTGGTAAAGCAAACTATGGGAGGGACTCTAATTTTTCTTAGTTTGCCTCAGCCAAGTCATTTCTCTCTTCCATAGCACAGAAATGATGATGCTTTTCCTCCTTTAGGGCATGTTGAACATAAGACCTTTCTATTTGTGATGTAATATACCACTAAGAGACACTACCAGCAAGCCTGGCCACAGGCACGGCACCGTGCTCCACGCTGCGGCAATCTTCACAAAAAGGAGTAGCCACCCTTTCTTTGAAGTGCAAGATACTGCTCTCAAGTAAAAATCACACAGAGGTTTTAATAGTGTTACTCATAGAGAGCCAAACTATTTTGATAAAAATGACATTAAAGTCCTCAGATGCATTGCCTGAGGAACACTTTTCTGCAGAAGCCATAAAGCAGATGGTTATAAATGAGACTTATTTCATGGGCACCATTTAATGACTGCAAATTCCTTTAACTAAAAATCTAATTTTATCAGAGCATAAATCATATGCTTTGAAGGGAAAAAATGTTTCAGATTTCTCATTCCTTCTATAAAGCTTCTTCATGAATACCATTTTAAAATACCATTTCATTAATGCAATACAATAGTTTTATTTGTCAAGGTTCGCTTTTAGCACCTATTTTCCTCCTTTTTAATGTTGGTTAATTGAACACAGAATAAAAGGCCTCTCTGTTCCCTATGTGAAGGGCCTCATCATTGTTATGTGGAAATCAATGGAGTATGTTTGCTCCAGGTATTGCTTTTCACCAGACACATAGCTACTGGAAAATCTGCCTCTCCAAAGGACCAACCAACCCAGTGTCAGCACGTGAGAGCAGACAGAGTTTCATCGAGTACAATTACTAATCCTTCCCTGGATTAGGAGGGACCAACATAAAAATAACAATCAGAAAAATGGCTTGCCACCCTCTGTCACAGAATCATAGAATTGTCTGGGTTGGGAGAGACCTTCAAGATCATCTAGTCCAACCATCAACCTAACTCTGATTAAAAAAAAAAACACCACAAAAAGTCACACAGCTTTGCTCCCCCATCACTGCCATGTGCTGCCCATCAAACACCTGCCTGAACCTTTTGCCATTTAACAATTTATAACCACCACAAAGCCCTTTTCTCCTCTTAAAAAAAAGGGAACCTCAGGTTTTGAGGAGACAGCATCAGGATGTCCTGCCAAGGTGGAATAGCCTGGTTGTGTGACAGGCTCCCGCTTAACGCTGAATCACGGGCCCACGGATGAGAGCAGAGAGAACACAACAAGATAATACAGTGGTTGGCAGTCTGTGTGCTGCAAACTGATCTACTGACAATCATTAGTGATGGATCCAAGCAGCAAAACCACTTGCAAGTTGTTTGGTATCAGTGTAAATAAAGCCTTTAAACACCTCTGAATAAAAAAAAAAATATATCTATGTTTGTCCTATATACCCACAAAGAACATACTGTGCGCTACACAATACTATGATGCTCTTCATCCTGCAAATTCCCATTGCAGACAGAGAAAATTACATGAGCTTTGGCTCTTCTGCAGCTGAAGCAGGTCTCTTGTCTCCTGACTGCTGGAAAGTGGGACATTGCACCATTTGTGGGGAACACACAGCACCTTCTAGCTCAGGCTGATTTCCACCAAAATACTCTACAGTCAAAGGTTTTCCTTTCTCAAATACTGTATTTTACTTCAGGCTCCACTGAATTCATGGGAGGGGGGTTTCACTCTTGGATAATGGAAGATTCAGCTTCAACTCTTGTGCTTGAGCAAACTCAAGTTTGCTGGAGAGCCCTGTTTGGTGTCTCGGTGCACCCTTTGGGGTGCCACTTTTGGGTGTCTAGCAAGAGGAGCCGAGGAAACACAGAAGACAAACCATTACACTAAGAACACCAATTTCTCTCTTAAGATCACATCAGGTTAGCTTTATTATACCAATGCTAATCAGCAGTTTATTTTCACTTGTTGGAGCTGCTCTAACATAAATGGGGGTGGTGGGGGCAAGGAAAGACCACATGCACATGCCTCTTAGATTTATAACTACAGGCAAGATCAATGCACCAAAAGGGTAATTTCTGATTTGGAAAAATAATGATCTACAAAGCCCAAGAAATCACTGCACCAAACTGTGGTGACTTGTTTATCATGCAGCAATCTAATTCCCACACCTCAAGGGCAATCTCTATTAATAAACATCCACATATTCTCTCCTCCAGCCAAGGAATGAGCAGGCAGAACAGTCATGTGGCTGCTCTAACTACACAAAATTATTATTGCAGCATGAGCAAGGGGAGGTCGTTCAGAAACAAAGCTGATCCAGGACCGTCTGCAGGAAGCACAGCATGAATCAGAGCTTCCCAGAAGCTTTAAAACACCCATGGGACCGAGGACACAAACAAGCTGCTCTTGAAGTTCTCCTCAATTCTAGGAAAGTAAAACAGTCCAGCCTTTAGGCAGGCAATATTAACCATTTACAGCAGGTTAAAAAAGTGTCATAAATTCTAGATACCTAATAACTGCTTGATGCATGTATAAAATCACATCAGTAGCAACTGCTGTGCATGATTAAAAGCAATCTGTTAACCCAGATCCTACAGCTGTGGAGCAGACATTAAGGTGTAGAATATAATACACACCCTTAGCAGTCTTCAATAAAAATATGCCAACCCACTGCTAACATAGTCCATGGTTTGACAACAACCACACATGTTGTGTCATACACATGGTTCCCCAGTTCATGGCTGCATGGATTTGTGCCACACACAGGGCACTCACAGGACAGCCCCAGTGCTGTCCCATGGTGGGACAATAGGAGATGGAGCCCAAGACACAGATTTCTGCCCTAAAATAAAGCTCTCAAATGCACACAGAGTCTAGAACTGTTAAAAATTACAGTGGCTGCATAGTACTTTATACTTGGTATAAGTGATGGGCTGAATGTGTAGACAACTACCAACAAGGAGGGGAAAAAGGACCATTTCCTGATTTTTCTGTAACTGTTGTTCTTCTTTTTGTCCCTGCACATCCACATGTGGCCACATGCAATTTCCTGCATTCTAATTGGAAAAGAGAGCACACTTTGCAAGGTTAGTAATTAAACAGTCACAATTAGGCTCGAAATCAGGAAAGACAGGTTTCTGTCTGCTATTTCTTCCTAGCTTTCCTTTAACTAAAACCAGGGGATGAGTGCTTCTAACCCAGACATGCGGAGACACATCACAAGCAGGAATTAGTATTTTAAGGTGCAAATCTTCACAGCAGAGTGTCTCTTTATAGTTCTCTTTCTTTCCCAACTTCCCCATTTGCAGACCAGGATTTACAGAGATTTCTCTACAGCTGTGTGTTTGCCATCCTCTTCTCATTAGCAGCCTCTGATCCCACAGGCGTGATGCTTAACGTGTACCACGTTTGGTACCAAAGAGGTACCAACTGCCCTCAAGTGCAGCAATTCATAGGATAACCTTACCTTGCAGTGGGGTTTTGGTCTCCTGCCCTTTAATAGTGATGTAGATTTATTCAAAAAGAGTCCTCTTTTTTTTTATGACCATAAGCAAAGGTTAACAGAGGGGACTTTGCCAAAAAAAAAACAAACCAACCCGATTAATGTAGGAGATGGAAGAGATGCAGAAGAGCAGGTAACACATCTCAGATCCACAGGTCACCTGCATTGCTGGAGCACAGCAAGCCTCTTACCAGACGTTCCATAGAAGATGCTGCAGGGCTTCTGCAGGGGGATAAAGCAAATCCAGCACAGGCAGCCAGGCTCACGCCAGGTCTATCACTAAATTAAACCTTACCCTTGCACACAGCACGTCTCCAGGGACCTGCTCCCAGGATCAGCCTAACTGCTGCACAATTTCTAAATATACCCCCCTGAGTCATTTAGGAAATTAATAAAGAAGTGGCTGTTCCTATTAATATATTATCATCCCAGGGATTTTTTTTTATTTCTTTTCCCCTTCAGAACATGCTCTTATCTCAAGTGAGGGGTCAAGACAATTACACTGCCACCCAGCACAGGGCTTGGTGAGGCGTTCTGCATACAGACCTCAGCATTTGCAGTGGTTATGACTAACACACAGCTTAGGTTGACAATCAGGATCTTCTGTTTACAACCACAAACACAGCATATTTTCAAAAAAATATGCTAATGAGGCAGCAAGCATCCACTTTATTTTTTTGAGCCAGGCACAGGGAAGAAAATAAATCACGCACTGCTGTTTAAAGCAAGCTCGCTATCAGGACAGACGCTGGCAATTTAGATTTGTCCTGTCTGGTATAAACATTGAGAGAAGCTCTGATGTCTCACATCACACAGTATCATCTGCTCACCCATACGGTAGCTAATTGAGGTAATTGCTGCATCTCTGATTTTAGTCACTACTATTTCTGGACTTCAGATGAGAAAACCCAGGTAGAGTTCCATAAATTTCTGCATTGTCATAGGGAAGCTCATGGGATGTCTGTTTTAGAAACCCCAAATTTGCAGATGTACCCTTCCCAATTTAAAAAAAACAAAGAGAATTCCCCTGCTTGATGGTAGACAGTATTTTCAGTAGAGCTGTCTTCCTTTAAAAACTACCGCTCGAGCCTTTTTATTAAGGGATAAGATGCTACATTTGGAAAAAAATTAGTCAATATTTAGTCTTTTAAGGTTAAGTAGCTTCTGAACAGAATATCAGCAAGTGTAACCCTCTGCCACATCACAGCCAAGTTAAAATTGCCTTAGATTTCTTTTTTATTTGCAGGATGTTTTACTCTGGTCTTATTCTCTGCTTCAGGAATATACCGGCATTTCCCCACCTAGGTGCGATTTTTCACAGTTGCTCAACTGTGACAAGAAAAAAAAGCTTCCTGAGATTGGATTCCTGTGGTCAGTCCGTGCCAGAGCTCAGCACAGAGCCAGGCACCCCGAGCCAATGATCCCTCCTCTCCCCAGGGGCCAGCATCCAAGCACTGACCTTAACCATCTACGTAAATTAAAGCTCTTCAAATTTTATGCTGTTATTCAAGTATATAACCTGCCTTGTTTCAAGTAACCCGACATCCAAATTTTCTGCTACTTCAAGCACAATAGCATCCCGTAAGATATAGCGTTTATTAAACCCTCTGGGTACCATCCCATAAGATCCAGCATTTATTAAACCCTCTGGGTACACAGGAGGGGGTAAGTGGGGTTTGGGGATGCAGAGGAAGGACCCCAACACCTATATCCAAATACTATGGAAATACTCCACAGCACCCTGAACTGCAGATACCCTGATAACCAGCACTTGGGGCAAAAGCTTCTCATCCCCACAGGAAGAATATTACAGAATACCAGCCTGGAAGGGACCTCAAGGATCATCTGACCCAACCCTTCTTGGTAACAGCGCAGTCTGGACAAGCACCATGTCTAGCTGGATCTTCAACAATGGGGAATCCACCTCTTCCCTGGGGAGATTATTCCAGTGGCTAATTGTTCTCATTGTGAAAAAAAAAAAATAAATCCCTCTTGTATTCACATCAACACAGGTAACAAGGAGTGAATTCTCAGTACATACCAAAATGAGACTTAAATTTATTTTGATACCATCTCCCTTTACCTTCATCAATGTTTAAAACAGGCAGAGGCTGTAGCCCAGTATAGATCCTAATTCAAATCTGATTCATTCCTTCCTTTCTCCAAACTGACTTACAAGCAGGAAGAGCACACACATGGCAGAGAATACATTACTAATAATAATTCTTAAAATAAACACCAGGATATTAGATCTTCAACTGCATATAAAATTGATACACTGTACCTGTTTTATTCCAAGCTCATGCTCTGAAATTATGCTTCTATTTGAATTATAAGTAAAAGCTTTTACCAAAAGCCTTTGCAATTTTGTACCTTACTTCCCAAAGCACTCCTGTCGTAGCGTGTCAGATTAGGAAATATGTCTTTGCTGGGGGAGGGAGCACAAAATCAGCCCCATGACTCCCCTGCTGGTTGGAATAACCAACTGTGGTCTTCAGCTGCAGCAGTATGTGGAACCGCATTTAAGAATCTGAAGATAATTAGGAATTCCAGAAGTAATTGATACCTCTGGACAAGTGCAGTTGAGGCTACGAGTGGACACCAGAGGGATGCTTTATCCTGTGCAGGATGGCACTGAAGGGCTGGTAAGACCCAGCATTTGCAATCATAATGAAGGTTAAAGTGACATTTATTACTTGGAGATTTTAAGCAGTTCACGTGCCATGCAAGCGATAACTAACGAACAAGTCAAACGATGGGCATCCTATACAGCCAAAACCTTCTGAATGCCAGTAAGAAAGTTGTGGTACCTTAAAGAAATGAGCATGTTTGCTACTTTCATCAGCATATAAATAAATGTTGGTATAACTATACATGATACTTTGAGGTTGGTGAGATAATTTAAGGCATAAAGCAAAGTAAGGTAACAAAAATAGGTAAAAAGAATCAATAAAATGAAATGGTATTGGCACAGTTGGTCTAGTTTACCCTTTAGCTGTCACAGTCCAAATTAGATAAATCACTGCACATTGACACTGTCTTGCTCCTTACAGGGAACAGTTAAGGTGCACCAGTGAGGTGAGAACATCTTGCAGCACAGAGAGGGGAAAAGCAAGTGTCCCAGTGCTTGGATCTGTGAGAGCCTCTCAAGGGAGCGCTCGGACATCACTTGTGAGCCCTGCACTGGAGGAGCCTCCCCAGGAACATAGCTCTTCTCCCACAAGAGCCTGGGACACGTTTATGGTGTCTCATGAGACTTCTTAAATAGGAGGGTGGGTGGCAAAAATAGAGCATGGAGTGAAAGCCAAATGAAAGCAATTAATTATTTCTACAAAACCACCGAGCAGCTCTGGTTCTGCGACACAGAGCAGACCCTGGGACACCTGCTGGTCTGTACTGTAACCGCTCAGGAGCTATCAGTGACATCCAAATAGTCCCTTTAACAGCTCAGCACAAACCAACTATACATGTACATGCACAGGATTGTTCTCCACTGTCACACTCTCCAGCTAGGACAATATTGTTCAGGCTACCTGCCAGCAGCACCCTGGAAAACATAATATGGGATTTTATTTCTGAGACGTAGCGCTCTGCCAACTTGTGTTTGAGGAGCTCCCGGCAGCAGATGGGAGACCCGCTCCTGAAAGAGCCAACAGAAACCTGCAGCACCACAGGTTGAGAAGGGGAGATGAGAAACTTGCCCCAGGAACCATGGCAAAAACAGCTTGGCTTCAGCACATGCAGAAAAGCAGCCTCTCGCAGAAAGCAGGGAAGAGAAGGACAGCTATTGAAATAGATGTCAATATTTAATAAGATGCTTTTGTAAAATACCCCAAGTAGGTTGAAAAATCAGCCTGAGCTACTAGTGGGGATTACTTTGTAGAGACCAAGTGGAGTAGTACCACTGGTTTTCCATCAGAACCTCCTGGTCAAATTCTCCTTCAAATCTGAACAGCGGGATTATTTCAGATCCAGGTTGTTTATGTCTCTCTTGTTATGCTCATGCTGGAAACTCCCTTCACAGCCACTGCGAATGACTGGCAGAGCTATGTTTTTGAGAATTCCTTTCAGGAAAGGAGAGGTGACCCCAGATCGCATCATCTGGTGCTTCATGGGCAACTCAAAGCCCTTTTAAGCCAGCAGAGCTACCCTTGAAATGTGGCCACCTCTAGAACATCCACCTTTAGCATAGAACCAGCCTTGCTGAAGGCAGAGGCAAAGCTAGTCCAAAAATATCATCCCAGAGTGGTGAGCTCCATATATTTAGGTATTTTGGCATATATTCCACTCAGTAGGATTTAGTCCTGTGATGGTTCAACCCTGGGAAGCAGCACCGCCTGGCTCCACAAAAGTCCACATGCAGCATCCAGAAGCTCCAAGAGCTTCCCAGCATCCTCTGGAACCAGCCTATGAGAAGTTTCACAATGTAAAAGTGACAGCAGTATAGACCTGGCAAGCCACAGCTTTTTAGTTAAATACTGACCTTGTCCTTATTTTTATCAGGTTTTGTATTTTAGTTCATTCTACACCCATGGAATTTCAGACCACGTGCACATGTTTATTAACTATTGCAATCAGGACCAAATATATTTCAGAAAACAAACCTCTTCTCAGGAACACCCCGTAAATTTGAGAGGTGGAAGGCTGAGCATCAAGAAAAGATAGACCATTGCTATATTAGAGAGTTAATTTCTCATGCAGAAGGGCTGCATATTGCAGTCTATGGCCTCCAGACTTATTTTCCCCTTATAAATGCAAAGCACAACTGCAATAATTCTACCACAGACCATGAAGAAATCGATTTAGCAATCTGAACATAAATTAAGCAATGTTTTTGATTCAGTAAACTTGTTCCTATGTAGATCAGAACAAGTATTAGTGAAGGTCAGTGACCCATACCCAAGTATTTGCTTTGATGAAGTTCATAGGAATTTTAGATCAGAGCGCACTTCAAATTACTTGACCTGTGAATTAACCCTTTACATATTTTTATGCAATTTTAGTGAATTGCTAGGAGCTTTTCTATTTCTGATTCAATGTTTTAAACACTTGTTAATGGAATTACATATTAATTAAACCACACATTTGGTAACCAACAAACACTTCTCAAGAATAAGGAGCTCCAAGTGGAACAAAGCCCAAGAAGTATAGGAAAGGATCTCAAGTGATTTCTGTTATTAAAAAGGTGTTATGGCTACACTATTTTCTAAAAGACAAAATAAATGCCTTTTGAGAGCAAACAGCAGTTCCCAATTTCACTGACCCACCTGAAAGCTATGGCCAGGGCTTCCAGATTCATCTCAGTATTTAGTGCCACAATGTATAAACACTATTTCTTGTGGAACAAGCTTTCTACACGGTTACTTTTCTAAAAATCTGCATTATAACTTATATCCCTTGAAGGTATTTAAACTGTATTCTTTGTAGATTAAATTTTTTTTAATATTCACAGCTGTTAAATTCAGTGCAAATCTGAACAAATACATTTCTAGCTTAGATCCTTTCACCTAAAGCAAGATCAAGTAATTGGTGCAATAACTTCATGGTTTTTAGAGGAAGATCAAATGAATTAATGTCTTTCAAGTAGTATAATAGTTCTACAATTTATGGTAAAGTAAATAATTTGGGTAATGAATTTAATTCCTCAGAGTAACTTTGTCAAAAAAATCAAAACTCATATGCATTAGTGAAGAATGAGATTTTTAAAATGCAAAAGCATGCAAAATAATTAAATATTTTTTATTAAAAAAGGCAAAAATTATCTGAGACAATACAAGAATGTGTTTTAACAGTGCCAGCAAACTACCCAAGTCTGCGCAGCAACAAAAGAACAGTGGAGGTGTGGAAGGGAACTGTTTTTCTTCACTTTTACAGACCAGAGGATGGATTCCTCAAGTGAGAACTACAGCTGAGATAGAACTCAGAACTGCAGAACCTCCAGCTCCAGTGAAATTATTTTCAAGTCCTACTAAGCAGTGAAAAGCATCTTTTTAATCACCTTAAACTACTTTATTGAAATAGCACACACAAAGGTGGATATTTGTAGATGGGATGTGACTGGGAGAAATGGGATTCTCCAAGTAGAACAAAATCCTGAGGCTTAAATAGATCCAATTGCAGCATGAATCCATCGAGGGCTCATCATTAGCCTGGCACTGACTAATGTGTCTGCCAGTACATAAGTGTTCTAGGCAATGGCAGTTAAAAAACACCAAAGTCTCCTTTTCCTTGCCTCCCCCACCATCTCCCACTTCCAGGCACTTGAATGATCATTTAGCAAGCCTATGATAATCAGGAACTAATTAAATAACTAAAATTGTTTCAGCATTCATAGTTTTCTTTTCATGAAAGTCACATTTCTGGATTTTTATGGCCTTTTTCTCATGCCTCAGCCTCCGAGATGTGAAAATCTGAGCCCACTCACATCTGTGCAGCCAACCCATGCTGTGAGCTCTGGTCCAGAAAGGCACTGTCTCTGCTGGGACAGCCCACATCGGACACCCATCAGAATGGGGACCTACTTAATCCATATCACTCAACAAAAGCCAAGGCTGTCACCTACAGCACCAGAAATAGGTCCAGTTGCTTCTCTGCTCCCACCAGCCCAGGGACTGAATGCTGAAGAGCACATCACCGTCCTGCATCAGGAGTCCCACCTCCCTAACTAGCCATAAGGAGTCCTCTCCAGCTGGATCAAGATCACCATCCCTTCCTTCTGGCCACCAGGCTCCCTTGGTCTCTTCCCCATTACTTTGTGCTTCGCAGGGGTTTGACATCAGAAAGTCAGGAGGGAAACGCTCTGGGCAGTAACTTTGTTGGTTCTCTCAGAACCACCCAATGGCTCCATTTTCCAATTTTTAAGCAGCAAAAGGACTTTTCTCAACTTTCATCTGAAGGTCTAGTGACCCAAACGAAGAGTCAGGACAAAGTTTGCTTATTAAATTTAGTTTCACTGGTCCCAGCAAACCCAGGACAGAGTATAGAGTCCTTGGGACAAAGATAGCATCTCCACAATGGCCAGATGCACAATTTCACTCCCAGAATGATGGCAATACACTTAAAAAGTTTAAGAGCTTCTGCTTCACAGATTGTACCCAATCACTGTTTTTTCACTGACCTCCTCAGCAGGTGTTTAATACAAATATAGATGGATAAGCCCTCACTTGTTTCTGTTTTCACAGTATGGAAAGCCTAAACACAGCACAAAAATAGAAACACAAGAGTTGCAGCAGCAGCCGATGTACAGTACCTCTTGGTGCAGCCTCCCCGCATCTGAATACAGCCTTCTGCTCCTGTCCATGTCCATCCATCCCCTCATCACCGACGGGAAAACCCCAAGCAATACCAGAGGTAACCAAAAGCTTCTCGATGTCATCATTTCACGTCTGTTGAAAACAAGAGAAGAGTCATAAAACAATCCCCTCACAGCAAAAGTCAGCCCAGAGTCAGTAACACAGCAGAAGCTTCAGCTGATGATGCCCATCTACACTCGGTCAGTGCCAATGGAGCTTTGTAGACTCCCACAGCACATGCAGAAAGAGACTCATTTTCCTGGTTTGCACCCATCAGTGTGTTGGCAATTAATTCCTACCCCCTTTTCCCCCCCTAATGTAGCAAGATTTACCCCAACACGACCCTCCACAGGACATGCTGTTCCCACGCAGCACCTACAGAACCAGAGCTCTGGGATTTCCAAAATCTAACTACTGCGGCCAAGAGCAAACCACATTAAAACATATAATTATGGTACTGCAGAAACCAAAGAGTGACTTTATCCCACCTCCAGAACCCCCAGGAGCACAGGGACACTCATAGTCAGGGTACAAGACTCACACTTGTACCCTCAAGCAGATCTTCAGGAAAGCCACAGACACCCACGTTCACTTCTTTGACTACTGAAGACTTCCAGCAACGTGACAGAAAATAGCATTAATCCCCTCAGATTCAGAGGATGCTGCCTTGAGCAGACACAGCCACTGCTGACACCCAAACCACAGGAACAGTCATTCTTCCCGCAGATGAGGGCACCTGCCCAGATGGTCACCAAACCCACTACCACTTGCAAGATCTAAAAGAAATTCTGTGCTGCAGAGGGCTGATGTGTTTGTCCAGCCACGACGTAGGTGACCCCCGCCTGGGGCTGCAATTTCTCCACTCTTTTTCCCTCTGTCCCAAACAGAGACATTTCCAACCCCTCCCAGACTCATCCTACTCAGCAGGACCATCTCCCTGTGCCCCACCACAGCCCCACGCCAGCCGCAGGGGACTGGGAAGATGTGAGCAAGGATTTTCACCACAACAGCATCCACTTTGAGCAGTGTTTCTTCCCTTGTGTGGTGTGGGATTTTTTAAATGAATTTGGAAGGAAAACCAACACAGTTACTCCAAGTATTGTTAGATAGGACTATCATGTCCCATGCATGCATAGCCCGGTGCTGGCCCCTGGAAGCTCAGCCAGGAGAGCTCTATAAGTCACTTGAACTTTTTTGGGAGCAGGACACCAGATTGTGTCATTATTTTTCACATTAAAAATACCAAAGGAGTCTTCAGGCCTGGTACCATTTCCATGGTAGCTGAGGGAAGATTTGACCTTTCACAGTCGTCGCCGAGGATGCTGACACGGACCCATAACGAAACATAATGACCACTTAACGAAGCAGGCGATGGCATTTCTATAGCATGCAAGTGACAGGCTGCCGCTTGGTTAGAGCAATATACATTAACAAGACGAGTTACCTGCTAATGGCAAAATTAAGCCTCACTGAATTAAGCCACCGTGACATACCTTGTCTTGACAGGACCCAAATGAGGGTTTTCACGCTGTGTATTTGCTGCAGGACATACCCAAGCCTTGGTGCATCATTATTCATCCTGGAGCTACCACCATTTACACCAGCCCAGCTATTTTGCCTGCCCGAAGACACACCATCAACAGAAGAAGCCTGACCACACACCATCCACCCACCGAGTCCAGGCACTGCCTTTTCTCAGCACTAATGTAAACACCCTGGATTGAGAGCACTCAGGATGAAATCAAAATGTATTAGGCTTTCTAAATTCCAATTAGAAGCCTCAGATGTAATGTTACCGAGGCTACAAATAAATGTTTAATAAACCACAGTCACTATATCAATAAGCGACTAGTACATTGTTAAATTATGAACTGCTCTCGCCCAGCGATGCTGTTTCTCACGTCTTTCACAGGGGTATTCTCTACCTTGGTACCATCACAGCAAATACAACTCTTTCACTTTGCAGTTCTGGAGACCTCCGACTCGTACGCTGCTCGAAATTACACTCCCAGAGCAGAACAGGGGAGTAGCTAGTTTCGTGTATATTTAGCAAATAACTAGCTGCTAGTAAACACCACGGTGTTTGGATTAAATGCCTGTAACACTGACCAAACTGAAAGGGCAGCCTCTACCTGATACAAACTCTGGCTGTTTTATAAATAGATTTTGTAGAACATCTTTCTCTAGTCAGTTTAGAAATTACTTATTTTTATTGCACACTGACTGACAGTACACTAATTGCTCTTGCTTCTAATAAGAGGAGGACACACTAATCTACATTATATATTTGAATAGCTTAAACCAAGCAACAAATATGCATGAAAAATATCACGTGAGGGTTAACTCTGAAATCATACAGCGTTTTCATGTCATTTGGCATCCTAAACCATAGCTCAGCATCACCGTACCCCGAGCTGTGTGGCAGACTCCTTGCAGAATCTGCTCTGCAGTTGCATCAGGTCATAAAGCCACCGGATTGCAGCCTAAAGTTCCCTGAAGTCAACAGAAAAAAATAGCCAAAAATTGATTGAATAGATCCAGACCACCACTGTAAACTCAGACAATTTCCACTACTGATTTCCTTTCCTTGCTGGAATCAGGGACAGATTTGCACGATGTGAGCCCGTACGGACGTCGCTGCCCAGATAAATCAAAGCCTGCACATGGAAGTGTCTGCATAAAACAGGCAGTTGTACTTTAAAGAAAAATAAATGAACATTCATGGTTAAACACTAGAAGCCTCTCAAGAGCTGGGGATGGAAGGGGGAGTCTATCACACACCTGCTCTTGGCAACCCGTGTGAGCAAACAGAGATTTTAATCTACTGTGTAATGCAGAAATTAGTAATAGCAATGCAGATGCTAGAATTAAACCAGACTATTTTAAAGCAAACAAAGTTGAGCATCGCATCCATTCGCAGCATTTCCTTTGGTTTCAGGGGAATTACTTCCAAAGCAATTTTGGCTCTCGCAGAATACACGAAGCCTGTAAGTTTACATAAAACCTGTGGTTTCTTCCTCTGAGCTACAACAGCGTTACAGCCTCCCTGGCAGCCAGCATTGCTTCACCAAAATACACCACCACAGGCACGGCACTGCCATACACTGTGACCTGAAGAAGCTCCAACACCATGGTTTGCTCACGCATGAGGTGCCCAGCCTGGTGGGACTACCCACCATGGGAGCTGACCACTCATCCTGACCTCAGGTGGGTTTGTGCCACCACCAACACGCAGGAGAGAGACTCAACCCACAAGAAAATTAGCACAACACCTCTGAATGAAGAGCAACAACAGCCAGCAGAGGTGAGACAAAGACACCAGCACAGGTTTAAGAGCTGCTCAAGCAAAAAGGGTCACCTTGAAAAAGGAAGGGGACTAATCACTTGGCCGTTTGAGTGGGGAACAGCACGGGTTGTCTAAAGCACTCCTGTGCCATGCAACATGAGCTGTCAAATAGCTTGACCGCTGCAAAGATCCCACAACTTTTCCCTTCACAACATGGAAGCTTTAAGAATTCAATTAAGTTGACAGTAATAAGATTTTTTAAAAAAATTGCCAAAAGCAGTTATTGGGTTTGTTTTCAGGGCTACTTAAATTGCAGCTTATTTTTTTAATATTGAGAAATTAATAGTTCACAGTAGCTTTTAATAATTATCAAGAAGCTTCACATTAAAAAGAGGTTGAACTTAATTACCTGAAGTTATGACTGTTGCTATAGCAAAAGGAAAGCATTCAGACCTAACGGCTACCTCTCTATAAATTGGCTCTATTAACACCAGATAAGAATCTGGTCCTCAGCTCCTCTGCCATCAACTGTTCCAATTGCTACAGCCTTATCTAAACAGCAGTTCTATGGCCTGCAAAATAATTTTGATGTCCATAATTTCTTGTTGAGTGCTACAAGTGCTACAAAATTAAGGAGAAAATCCGTTCTAAGATAACCCTTCAGCAAGACATAATGAAGCCAAATAACAACTTCAGCCAGCCACCTGCAGTATCTTAGATAAATACTTAAAGTTTTGAGGCATTACGAACTCATTGGAATCAGCTCTGATGTTTAAGTACCAACCAGGCATTTCCTGTGAGCAGAAGCACACGTAAGAGTATTTCATTTGATCTTTAAATCATAACGACGACACTTCAGTGTTTCCCAGAAGAAATCTGGGGAACATTAATCCAGCAGGGAGGAAGGGCTGCCAAGCAGCTCCTAAACCTCACAGGTATTTAACCTTTGTTTTCCAGGCTGCCTCCACGACGCTTTGGCACGTTTCAATCCCAGGTTTGTTCTGAGGTTCTGTTCAGAGAAGTCCCGTACCATCCCCTCCATCTGGACACCCTGAGCCAGCACCACCGCAAACAGTGGAGCATAAACAGAAAAAAGCCTTGAAGAGGAGTCTCCTGCTCCAGCAGAGGTTGGAGGGGCTCACAGAGAGACAGGACCAACAGCATTAACTCTCCTCCTGTCCCTAGCCCTCCTGGGTTGCTACACATCTTACGACCCAGAATATCTCCTTGATGCCTTTTCTACATTTTTCTAACTTAAAGAGAAAATCTGTTCTAAGATAATCTTTCAGCAAGACATAACGAAGCCAAATAATTTTAGCCAGCTACCTGCAGCATCTTAGATAAATACTTAAAGTTTTTTTATGCATTGAGGACTCACTGGAATCAGCTGTGATAAGTACAAACCAGACATTTAATTTGAGCAAACACATACATAAGAATATTTCATTTGATCCTTAAATCCTCCAAGACACTCTAATGTTTCCCGGAAGAAATCTGGGGAACATCAACCCAGCAGGGAGGAAAGGCTGCCAAGAAGCTCCTAAACCTCACAGGCATTTAACCTTAGTTTTCCAGGCTGCCTCCGCAACGCTTTGGCACGTTTCAATCCCAAGTTTGCTCCGAGGTTACGTTCGGAGAAGTCCTGTACCATCCATCCATCCATCCATCCCCTCCCTGCATCAGCCCCACCGCAAAGCCATTTATTCCCATCCCGCAGAAGCAATTTAGACAAGTTGGGAAGGGAGCCCAGTTTCTCTTTTCAAGGAAATAAAAACAAAAACAAAAACAAAAAACAACCCAAAACCCAAACACATCACTCTGCTGCCGGCTGCAAAGTGAAGGTCGGGTGAAAGGAACCGGAGGGACGGGGCGGGG
>JAOXJM010000052.1:42397598-42409399 GCA_026413425.1 Tringa solitaria
GGAGGAGGCGGGGGGGGGGGGCTGACACACACAGGACGCTTGGAGCATCCCTGGGTGGGTACCAGAACCACGGGGGGGTCGGTACCCCCGCGCTGCCCGTACCCCCGCGCTGACACGGGGAGATGCGGGACCCCGGGTGGGCGAGAGGAGACCCCTGAGCGTCCCCGAAACGGGGGGGTCCCAGCGGGTTTTCCCCGGTGGGACCCCCGTAACCCGCCACGGGCTTGCATCTCCCAAGGCAGGAGCTCACGCCGTTTGGGGAAGCGTTCCTTCTATTTCCACCTATCCCTGGCTCTACGGAAAGGCGAACATTGAAATTCATTCACTCTCCTCTTCACCACTGCATCTGGGTTCAAAAAAAAAATAAAAAATCAATATAATCATTTCTCATTTATTTTTTAAAACGGGTTGGGTGTTTACAGGAGAGGGAGGCACAAGGGGACTGCAGAAGACAGGGGGGATTTAGGGTGCTTGGTTTCAAAGACTGGGGGCAGGGGGGGGATTAGGCACAGACTGGACACATCGCAAAGGCGATGTAAGGCACCCACAATTAACAACAGAAGGAGACGAGCAGCCTAAAAGCCTGACGAAAGATGCCAGGTTTTGTGTTTTTTTTCCTATAAAGACTCTTACAGCTGGATCCCGCTGAATTAAATTGGGTTTGTCATTGGCTTTGGCATGAAACGGACGGGACCCCCTAGTACAGATGTTTAAAAAGATACAGGCTGCTCCCCGAAACCAGCTCTAGTCTGGAAGAAAATCTGCTTATTAAAAAAACATTCCACAAAATTAGGCACGAGGTTGCAGAAGAGACTCTTTCTGGAGAGTAAGCTTTTTTTTTTTTTTTAATTTATTTATTATTTTCTTTGCAGGAAATACCAAGTGATCAGCTAGGTTGGTTTTCCGGGATTTTTCACACCTTTAGTTCTGGCCTGTTAAATGCAATACCTCTGAAATATTTGCAGTGTTTACCAAAAAAAATGGAGCTTATTCTACCCAAAGTGCACACAAAGGCTTGCAGGGACTCTTGTTTTTTCTGGTTTTCTTCTTTAGGAAGGAAACAATCTGAAATGACTGATTTAAGGTTTGGATTAAAAAGGAAATCACAAATGTAATAAAATGGGGAGTATCCACTGTGATACGGGTAATATAAAGGAGATCTTTGTAGAGTGTCCTTAAAAGAAGAAATGAGTGCCTATGTCACAGCTGGGACATAGCTCTAAGAGGTCTGAGGTTTGGGGGGGAGAAAAAAAAAAGAAAAAAAAAAGATGAAATCTAATCGGGAACAAATATGTTGTCTTCAGTGAGACCTTTTTCTCTTTCATGAAGGAAAAAATCAGAAATATCAGTGGAGACAACTCTCCCCCATTTCCTGAAGGGAAGGAAGAAAAGCCTTGCCACTCACCGACATCATTTATCCTACAAAAAGAGGTTTGCACTGTCAATTTGAAGTATTCAGCCATCTCTCTGTATCTCTTAAAGCTGGACATAAGCACGGGATGCATTAGTAGAACCAAAGTGCCCGCACGGCCCCTATTTATTTATATCCACATACGCCAGAGGATGCAGGGTGGGGAGGCAGCCGTGTTTCTTCCCCACCAAGAGCTTCCCTGGGCGATGGGTGCCACGATGTACTGGTAGCAGTTGGCACATTTTGCTCCTTTTCCACCATCTGATGCAGTTCTGAAGGCTCAGACTGGGGCTGCTGGGCTTCTGCCTGACCCCGACAGCCCTACGCCTGCTGCAACCTCCCCGTGCCATGAACACCCAGCCTGGACCCCAGCCGGGGGTGCCCGGTCCCTGCCTCGTGTCCCTGGGGCTCACCCACCTCCTGCTGCTCGTCCCTGCTGTTTTCACATCTCTCCCTGAGGCTGAGCATCTCACTTTCCATGGCTAAATGAGGAGAGTAATTACCCCTCCCAGTGGACGTGCTGGGCAACTTCGTAATGTAAAGTCCCCATCTTCTTCTCCATCAGTGATCGGGTGCCGAAGGTGACCTTGTTCCCAACCCAAGTATCTCAGGACACCCAGATTTCCCTTTCCCACCGTCGGCACAGTTCGGTACCAACACTCATTTTTAGCATCTTCTCTCGCTCACTTGGGTCCTGTGCAATTCTCTGGTGTTTTGGTTCAAAATCTCTTGATGTTTTCCAATCTTTTGAAAATACTATTTCTAAAAATCGACTGGCAGGCACCCCTCCTCGCATCTCCCGACCTCCATCCAGCTCCATCCCCCTCCTTTTCAAATACTTTCAATCTGTCCCGAGACCTTTTAAAAGCCTGGCTGCATCCTAAGGAGGTTTTTTCAAAGGGAGCTGTGGGAGCTTTGCTGGGGGGGGGGGGGGTGGTGGTGTGTCTGCTGTCCCCCCACACCCACCCAAAAAGGCTGGAGTTATAGAACTGGAGAAATAAACTGCTGCTTGCTCCAGAGCAGGCTGGCAATGAAAAACTGATAAATTCCTCATCTTCAGGGCTGGATGAGTTTGAGGCAAAATAATTGTTGTTTGCCTTTGAACTGGGAATTGGAGAGGCCAAAAAACAGTGATTGGAGTTAGAAGGAAAAGAAAAATGGATGATTTTGAAGACAGGCTTGAGGAGGGGCAGATTCCTACAGAGAGAAAGGGGAAAAACAAGTTTGCGATTTTTTTTTCTTAAAATACAGGGTAACCACTTCACTGAAATGAGAATTAAGCATCATCCTCCCCACTCAATTTGAAAGAAGAATAAAACTAGAAAACAGGAGAGCAAGTAAGAGCACTTTGAAAGTTTAGAGGAGTTGGAGCTGCGGGTGACAAAATGTTTAATACGACGTGTGCAGATATGAGGACTCTGAAGGAGGAGAGACCCGGACCAGTCCCGGTCTCGCGTCCGTCGGTGAGAGGAGCTGGAAATGTGCAACCTGTTGGCAGCTTTGACTGATGCGACTTCAGGAATTAGATGAGAAATTTTAAACAACAGATTGGCAAGGCAGAGCTGCGTGTCACTGAAGATACGATAGCAGTCAAGGGTGACCACGGCAGTTAGTTTAAGGGAAAGAGTTTTAAAGAACAGATGGTCTTCTCTTATTGGGCTTTCTTTTTTTTCCCCTTTTTTAATAAAAAAAAAAACAGAGCAATGCACACAGCCAAGACTCCCTGATTTCTACCAGCAAAGGAATTAACTGGTAACCATCTGAGCCATCTGAAACACTTCCAAGATGTACTCAGGGATGTTCAGAAGAGGAAGATAAGGTTTTATCTGAAAATTCAAACTTTGAACGACAGCGAATCGTTCACCCACCCACCCCTTGTCCAGTCTTGCTCTCTAAATGCAGTAATTAAACATGAGGTTTTAAAAGAACATTGTATTCACTGAAAACAAGAAGGTAATAGGACAACAAGATTCATGCTCATCGCTTTTAGTTATTTGAACCGAGGCTAAATCAGTTCTGATTAAAATACGAACTCAAAACCAGATCCAACCAAAACTAGGGATATTAAACAAATACAAATGTGACAAGAGTCGTGATTCAATTATTAAGAGTCCATCTTTTAAATGCTCATTAAGATGACAGCGGGTATCTTTGCCTACATACATTCAGCAAAGCTTTTTCACTTTGACAGCGCATAAAATTATCCATGCCAACTGTATATCTCTTACTTTTTATGTCAACTTTAGAGTTGCCAGTTTTTCATTATCCTCTTGGTCACAAATTAATAAGGAGGAACAAATTTAATAGCAGCCTCAAACCTTTAGAGATTATTTCAGCCTTGTGTATCTGTGCCAGTTAAATTACCATTTATTTCTGCTTAAGTTTAATGTGGTCATCTTCATACAAACACACACATATTTAAAGCCTGCTCTCAGGGAACAGCATCAGTGCACCGAGGGGCTGCTCTGAAAAGCTGACATGGTGCTCAGACGTGAACTTTCCCAACCACATCTCTCCATCTGAGATGCAGCAAATGGAGAGGACCAAGGTCAAGGGCTGGAAACACGCAGGGTTTTTTTGTGGGCGCTGTTCTCCCATGTCATTACCAGCCGGGATCTCTGTGGACGAGCCTCCACAGAGGTGGTATGTCCTCTGGGTGGGCAAGATGGGTCAAAGCCCAGATGTAGGCAGGTGCTGCCCTTGGTGACCCATCCTTCCCTGTCTTTGTCATGTTTTAGTGAACAATTGCTCTGTTTGGCAAGTGCCCACAAACACTGGGTGCTGGACTGCGGCGCTTCGTCCCTGCCTTCATAGCTGTAAGCCCAAAATAATAAAAAAATAAATTGTAAAAGATGTTTTATACCAAAGGAAATACTAAACGTAGAAACAGTGGTTTGATTCATTTCACAGCTGTAGTCTTTTTTGATTTGTTTGTAATTTTCTACACTACTGCTTCCAATTTGATACTGTCTGGGCCTCGGATGACAATGGGAATGGGATAACAGATGATGAGCTCAAAATACTGAACACAATCATACTCACCCTACGTGTACCCACAATCAATATGTCACTTTGAGGAAGGAACCATCAGCCACTGGGCAAAGTTTGGAATATAAAATGTCACAGGAACTCAAGGCACATTTCTTATTTCTTAGGAGTTGTCAGAGCAGCTGACTTGATGCTGTGTAGGGGACATGTGGAGGGTTCAAATTAGTAGCCCCAGATATCTGAATTTAAATTGTTGTGGTGACTTGGAGCAGCTCCCTCCATCTCCATCACCCTGGGAAACCAGCGACTCAAGGCTAAGGGTTGGGCTGGTGGCAGGACCCTCATGAACAGGTCCCACAGCCATTGAGTGAACTCAGGGCTTTGAGAATGACACTTGTTTTCCTCAATTTACCTATCTCTGAGTATTTTTCTGGTCTCTTCTCCCAGACGCACAGGAGACATCATCAGAAACTGTGGGCACTGTTTATCTGAAGACCAGAAAGCACTTTGATCCATGGGCATGGATAATAATAAGGTGTTTAGATTTTTTCCCAAGCTCCTTGGCTATTTGTACACACAGTGGAGTCACAGGAAAGTCTTGGTGGGTATTCTGGAGCATATGGTGATCTTTCTTTCAAGCTTGTTTTCAAGAGGAAGTTTAAAGCGAGGAGTTTTAGTGGCGCTATTATGACACAGGTTGTAGAGCAGACGGGTGGCACTGGACTCCTAATCCACGCCATCAAAACTCCCCATGTCAGAGGGAAAGAGGCAGATGAATGGACCAGGTGAGGATGAAAGAATATGCACCAAAGCAGAAGAAAAACCAGCAAGAAATGTGAGCCTGCCTCATCTGAAACATTTGGAAAAGTTTTCTGAAGCATCTTTGCATTTTATCTCATCGCTTAATAGGTTTTACTTTACACCCATGCACGTCTATGCTGTATATCAAGTTCAAGAAGTAGATATGAGCAAGGGGTGAATTGGCTACAGATTCCTGGAATTGCCTCTGCAGACAGATGGCCAGAAGACAGGCTGGGAGGGAGAGCACAAGCGAGGAGGACGTCGTTCTTCAAGAAAAATTCAGAAATGTAAATGGCACCATCAGTGCTAAGAAAGACAAACCCCTGCAAAGCATTAGCCAGGCTCAGCTCAAACAGCAATTAAATGATTTAGAACAAGACTGCGATCATTTACAATTTTTAAAGGTGAAAGGTGTGATTTTGGTAATACCTTAAAATTAAAAGGCCAGCCACTCCATCTTTAAAATGATGGTTTCTCTCCTGGAAGACTTATCTCATTGTCAGTCCATTAGCAGCCAGCCAGAACCCATCCATACAAAAATAATTGGCTATTGATATACGGTAATGCTGAAAAGTTATTCTTATTTTTGTTCATTGCTACAGAAAGATGTCCTCTCCAGCCCACACTTTCAATCATTATAAATGCTACTGTGAAAAACTAAAAACACTTTTCTGAGATAGATTAAGATCTACTTCACAAATAAATGTATTTTATCACTAAGAGAAGAGGCAAATGTCACCGGTACTGAGTGTTTTATACACAGTAGAGACCACTTAAGCTGGAATTTTCCCCTCATGGTAAATTAATGTCACCACCTGCACACAGTCCCCTCCGCAGGAGCCGGCTCCAGCGCAGGGTTTATACCTGCTGGACACACATGAAGAATTGTCTCTGAACCACAACAGCAGCCCTTGACCGTAGGGGGCTAGAACCGGATAAAAAGGGGGGTTTATTGTGAAACGGGATGGTTTATTGTGGGAAAGGATGGTTTATTGTGAAAAGGGATGGTTTATTGTGGGAAAGGATGGCTTACTGGAGAGGGGCAGGGGCCACTGCTCTCTGCAGGGACCAAGGTCCCATCTTTGCTCAGAAAAGGGTGGCATCCTGCACTTTGCTGTGGTGCCTGGCTCCCGGAGGAACCGGCAGCCTGGGAACAGCCAAACCTGCCACCACCCCCAGCCGTCAGCCCCATAAAATGTTATTTGTGCTGGGAAGTTGGTACTCAGGCTGTTAAAGCCACCAGGAGCCGGTGGCAGATGCTGCACTTGCCAGCTAAGCACCCCTCAAGAATAGCTAATAAAAGCGGAGGACGTTAGGCTTCGTAACGCCGTATTTTAGAGATAAAGAGTCTCCGGTTGAAATCGTACTAAGATTTTTACTTTCTCACGGACAGCGATTTGTCTGCGCTGCAACACAATCTCCAGCTGAACTGAACCAACGAGTCCTAAAACCCTGGCTGGGACCGTACGGAGGGAGATGTGAAAAGGCAGACTGGAGGAAGTGGGGGAATAATCGAGCTTGACAGGGAATTTTTGAGGCCATAGTTTGAGTCAATAGTCGAAATTTCTTACGTTTAAGGCTCAAAGAGACACCAATGAGAAAGGAAGGGGCTGAAGGGCTTCAACAAATCTGTCTCGGGACCTTGTGTAAACATTGATTTTTTAGTTGTTTTGCCTTATTTATAGCCAGTAACTTGTAACAGTTGTTGATAAAATATTTTAGGGAGAAAAAAATTAATTTTGGATTTGTTTAAGCTGCTTATGGAGTTATTTTTCCCTATATATTTTTCTTGCTTGGCCGAAATTCTGCTGTAACTCTTCCAACACAAACTGGTTTTGTTGCTTTTGTGTTGCTATTAGAAGCGTATCACTCAATAGTTACTGCACTGAGTCCCTGGTATCCCTGTAGCAACAGACTCTCCCACAGTAAAAGAAAATGCATTTTTTCTCTTGTCTCTTATTGTCCAGAATTACTCTTGGATATTACAGTCGTCAATGTTTAGTATTAAATCATTTCCCTGCCAATTCATTGTAATCAAATCTTCCACAAAGTCAATAGCAATAACATTTTTATAAGGCATTGTCTCTCTCAACCTATTAGGTTCCTTCTGATCTTTGAGTTTTCCATTCTGAAAATAATAGATAGTGACCTGGAAGAAAGCATAAAATCTGTGAAAGTCACACGACCAACCCTGTAATTGCTCATACCGACCAAATCTTTGGGTCAGAGTTTTGACTACTGCAGACAGGTTACTCAATCATGAGAGTCACTTTCATTTGCTGCAGAAAAAAAAAATGCAAAATGAATAAATGAGCTGCCGGGCCCACTGGAACCACCAACAATATTTCTATCGTGCTTAATGGAACCAGATGTTGGCTCTGCAGAGTTGTACGTGGCGTTACACCGGGCACATCTGTGCTGCAATGCAAATATGTCACTTAGGTGACACTTAGGTGGGTTCAAAGGAAGCTCCGAGAGCTGCAGCACCGCAGAGCAGCAAAACCCACCCCAGCCTGGAGTTTTTATTTGCACGGTGAAGTTGTGGGTAGCCGTGTGCTGCCACAGCCACAGGGCCATTAGCACCCGTGGTGTCGGTTCGGGGCTGGCGTGAGGATGTCCGTGCGAGCCCAGCTGAGGATGCTGCAGAGTCCCACATCCCTCCTGGATGCACCACCCAAAGCGGTGGGTGCTCCACAGCCCATGGTGAAATATTGAGGTAAAGACCTCTTCCTACAGCATCCTTTTGACTGAAAGTAGCTTTCACCTGCATCTTCATCAGGTCCTCAGGATGGACTTCGGTTTCATCTTCCTATGCCTTTAGGAGGAGTAGAATCATGCTGTTGGGGTCACTCCGGGTTAGAAGGAACAAAAATTGGTCACAGACAAAGCCGAAACACCTTAATTGTAAACATGCAGCTTGCACAGAAGCCAACAGAAGTTTTGTATGGAAGGAAATGGCACAATTATGGCTTCCCATCATAGCTATTTACACAGATGGAGAAAATATTACAATGTATGAAAGAAACCAAAATTCTCTATAGCTATGCTGTGCTAATGACACTTGTGATGCTGTAACTCCATAAATGAAAGAATAACAGCTCATCTAACTGAATTTTTGCAGCCTTAAGAGGCAAAAGCTCAGAAGGGGACCTCACTGCACTTGTAGCTACAGAGAGATGGACCCAGATGCTCCTCAGGCACGCAGAGAACGTGCATGGCCAAAGGGTGCAAAGGGATGTTCTGGTTAGATAGAAAGGGGGAAAAAAAATCACCTCAAGGGCAGTTAAAGGCTGGAACAGGGACCCAGAGAGGTTGTGGGATCTTGCTAAAACTTGACTGGACAAGGCTCTGAGCAACATGCTCTAGCAGACCCTGCCTCGAGCGGGAGGTTGGGCTCAGTGACCCTCAGAGGTCCCATCCACGTAAGTTAGTCTACAGTTCTGTGACTTTATAAATAGCTTTTGCCATCAGCCTTGAGAAAAAGGAGCATCACTTAGTGAATGTAAACAGCTGAACCCATGATCACTGAAGCCTGAAGGCAGTCAGGTTGGTGTGTGTATATATATATTTTTTTTTAATGCTATTGAAACTAACAAGTATCCAGCTGATGTCTAACTGAAAGAGCAAAGCAGAGGCTCAGATTCCAAAACAACAGTGAAAACTCATTTAGAAAGTCTTAGTTTCTGTCCAGAAGCAGAAGTTCCGTTGAAACTTACATATAGGATATTATAATGAACAGTTGCTGCTGTGATATTAAATAAGTTTAACACATGTTTAAAAGTTAGTATTTCATTTTCACCCTTATGAAAACACCCAGTGAGGTCTGAATGGGGGTCTTGTACTTACACTGATCTCTGCTTGTGGTTGTGCATGTTCTGGGTGATGATGCTCCACGTGGCTGCTGCTGCTTCAGCAGAGATTTCCGATGTACCAACCCAGCTTCCTCAAGAGTTTTCCCTCTTGAATAAGCAGAACTCTTCAGCCTGAGGTTACTTGACTTGGCTTTAAATATTACTAGTGCTGCTGCTGAAGTCTTGAATCACTTCCACAACGTAATGGCACACTCTCAGTATAGGTATCCCTCTTCTGTGGATTTTAATGAGACCTGAGGATCTCTCAGAGTCAAGAGGCAGTTGCCCATTAGGTGACTTACTTCTTTCACTCACAACACCCGTCCTGCAGTCAGTGAACTATCTACATCTGGCAGCTTATCACTAACGGACTAAACTAACTAAAAGTCAGGGTGCACCAGGCACAACACAGACTGTGAAGTACTTGTGCTTTCTCAGTTTTATTTGAGCTTTGGGGAAGTGCAATAACCTCAGTGCCACTGAGACACCAGCATCACGACCCTCAATTAACCGATTACTTTGTTTCCCTACCAAGGAGCAAAAAAGCAATACTGATTTTGAAGATGCTTTAATTTATCAAACCCAATGGTACTGCAAATCACCAGCAATGATCCATAAGTGACCATAGGCTGATGAGCGGGACTCTCCCGAGGGGGGCTCACGTGCCCTTACACACTCAGAAGATGAAGTATGGAAGTGCTCTGCGAGCACTTATCACTTGCAAGTGTGGGTGACGGAGTTACATCTGTGTAAACCACAGCCGTGAGTTTCATTGATTCTGATGGGTAATTTATTTCTGACTCTGCAAGGCAAACCCATAGAGACCAGCAGTCAATACCGGTAGAACTGGATTAGCGCAATAACACACATCTTTTGGGTCACTGGGCAGGCAGAACAGTTATTATTCCTATTAGCTCAGATTCAGGTGGCACAGACAGGAAGAAGTTAGTGTCAACTGCAGGCTGTATATATCTCATTTCTCCTTTTTCTTTGACAGGGTTACAAAATGTGCTGTTATGCTGTTTTTTCCTTTTTTTATCTTTTTTTTTTTAATATTGATGCATTTTAAACAGGAAGAAATAGAGAATTGGGACATCTCTAGTCCCTATACTCATCTCACCTTCTTCATGTATTGTGTAATTCCCTAATGTCAGGGAATCTGTTTTAAACTCCTCGTTGTCAGCATGTTCAGATCTCGAGGGACAAGACCCACAGCTAATATTCACGACAATGCATTCCTGTCTATGAATAATATGAAGAGCTGAATCATTTTTTGCCTTTTTTTTTTTTTTGCCTCTCACATGGCTTTAATGAAGATTTTGTAATCCTTTCTCCCCGGGGGCACATGAGTACCATCAATATCTGCATTTAAATATTCTCTCCCTCCCTCACATTCCAAACTGAAATCTGAAAATTGGGAAACAGATCGTTCCAGGCTTCCTGAGCAACATACTCTGCAAATAAGTGGAGATTGAAACCTAAAAAAGAGCCACAGCATAAAGAGGAAATAAGGCCAGGCTTAGAGGTCTTTACCCTTCAAGGAATGCTGGAGTCAAGGCATGAACCTGATGAAACTTGAAATAAAGGACTTCTACAACCACAACAAAACCTGTTTTTACAGCAGCGTTCCCATGGGAAGTGGATGAAATATCCCATTTTCTTCCTGCCCCATTCTCCATGCCCCCAGATTTCTTTTCACCTCACATAAGAGGTTATTTGCTCCAGACTGAATATACGTGAGCTTCATGGAGAGCTTCATTAGCTCCCCCATTTCGCTCTCACTTGCTCTCATTTATAGAAGTAACAATATTGCCTGCCAAAAGTACAGCTGGCCTTGAAATATTTTGAAAATCCAGCGACTTTCATGCTCTAAAACCTACCTTGAATCAAATTTTAAAAATCCTGCTGGAGAGTACATGCAGCCCCTGCACCAGCAGCATTTGATCTCTACATCCCAGGTGACTGTTTCTTCTCCCCAAATTGTTTCTAGGCATTTATATCATTCCTGCATCACTGAGAAAACAAAGAAACAGCTTGCATGGGTGAGGCTTTATTTGAGGCAGCTGGTTTTATTGGTGCTGCTATGGGGGCAGGTCCTCCAAACACTTGCTGAGAGCAGGGACATGAGTTGCTCCTCACGTAAATAGAAACCTTCAAGTTATTGTGCCTTTTCTGATGAAAATAATAACAATCGTGTAAACTTCAAGCCCATATTGACAGATTGTTTTGATCTCTAACTGGCATTTTTGCTCTGTTAGTTGATAGATTTGAGTCCTAAGTTCTTATTCAGATAAACCTCCCAGTTTTGGTTGGAGTGAAAATTAATAACCAGACCAAGATTTGGCCCACAGTTGGATTGGTCTAACTGGAGTTTTTATGGAATACAATTTTAAGAAGCAAGTGAAGCTGCCTGAAGTAGAGTTCATTTGGAGAAAGGGAAAACGGGCAAGAATTACAACAATATGCACAAATAAATGAACCCTTTTCTCCTGTTATTTGGAAGGTTACAGATGTTTAGAGTGTCACAAATGTTAAATCATCAGCAAGCTCAAACTGGGCAGGTGATAATTGTTAACCTCTGACTAGAAAAGCTAGAGACATCCAGGTCAAAATGATGCTGTGTGACCCTGGAGACAAGAAGAAGAGAAGATTCTTGGAGAAGACAAGAAGAGAAGGCTCCAGGGAGACCTTCGAACCCCTTCCAGTCCCTCAAGGGGCTCCAGGAAAGCTGGGGAGGGACTCTGGATGAG
>JAOXJM010000052.1:42409499-42433400 GCA_026413425.1 Tringa solitaria
CCAGGGCAGGGGGTGGCACTGGGGGGGCTTTAAGGTCCCTTCCAACCCAAACCATCCTATGAATCTATGATCCCAATAAACAACCAGGAAGTAATAAAATGGGAAGACTATTGAAAAACTAACCTGCTGACTGAAATTATTTATCCAAGCAACTTGGTGAGCATTTATAAATAAGTAATACAATAGCACTGACTGGAGTTGGCGCAAAAATTATCCACAATTAATAAATTGACCCATCCTACATACTGTGTTATTTTCCCTGACATTTTCACAAGCTACAAATCTGATAATACAATTAAATGACAAGTTCAATCACTTTTTCATTTCATGTATATGTATATTATAATATTTTATAGCTGTATTACAGAAAAGACTATTTACTCACGTTGTATCTTCCCTAGCATAATTCAGAGCTTTGCTTGCCTAAGAAATTACTTGTCTGCATTTTGATTAAAAAAGCAAAACCTCATTGTTCCCCGTGGCAAATGAATTCAGTCTTTAAATGAAACTCATTGTCACATCCTTTTCTATGCAGCAAAGGCATTCAACTCCTGGAATGGTTTTAACCTCTAACACAGCACTTTTGCGTCTGTATTTGATCCAGCCCGTGATTCATTTTTCTTCCAGAGCTTCTTCGTCGATGTTGGGGCTCTCTACTTAGTTCTCAATGAACTGGCCATAACGCAGTAGTTACAGCTCCCTGGAAAATGACACACAGTAACTCTGTCAAGTTTTTTATTAGCTTGGATAGGTCTTTTATTTCGGCAAGGTCTTTTATTACCTTGGATAGCTTTGAACTAGTTCTGAAGTGGATGAGTGAAGACCTGGAGATCCAATTTTATATTGAGAGCCATTAATTTTTTTTAACTGCAACTTCTTGCTTATTGATAGGCTTTTGTTCTTTACTGTCATTGCACAACACATTGTTTGAAGTGAATCAGAGTGCACAAACTTTCACAATTATTTACTGGAGTTTGGATGGGTCTGGCGATGGGCCGAAGTCCTCTGACTTTCAGCATGCAAAAGCATCTGCTCTAGATCAGAAGCTAATCTGATCCTTTTTTGTTTCATAATATTTGTCAGAAAACATCATAAGAACGTTATGGAGAAAGGAATAACCAAATGGTGGTTATTCTTTTGTACATTAATCCACACACATGCACAAAACCAGCTAATTTGGAGTAGTTTTCCATAAATCAAAATGAGTCCAGCAAGAGAAAAGAGCACGAATGAGGCAGGAAGACCAGGATCAAGTTGTAGAAGCCCAGACACTTGAAACAAAATTACAAATAAATAGAATTTAATTGAAAATGTTGAAGTCTCAAAAGTGGCGTAAATCCTTGCCAAAGTAGCATGGAATGCACCCTAATCCCATTTCCCTTGAACCTAGCAACCATTCTCTTCATTGGCATGCTTTGAGTTGTACTTTTATGGCTTCAACATTTGTTAAATTTGAACTGAAATCATAATCTGGATTCCTTGTCCAGTGTAAAATAATAAAATGTGCGTTTCAGGAAATTTTGTGACATGACCAAGAAATTAATTTGCTCCCTTTTTCTAATGGAGGTTTCTTTGCATTATCAAAGCACAATCTAAAGCTTTAAAGTAAGACACATTGCAAAAATTTTGATTGGTTTTTTTTCTTTTTCTTTTTTAAAAAAGTGCTGCGAATATTTCCTTAATGAACTGTGGTACAATTTCCTTACAAGTTCAGCTGTTCAAAGATGCTTTCTTTTTAATTTCAAACTTAAAAGGTAACAGAATATAAAACTTGAGTCAATTTTGACTTTCAGGTAGCTGAAGTCAGCCTATGAATATTACTTGATAAAGTTTAATCCTTTTACATGAATCGGTCTTATTTATGAATCAAGTAAAACTTGAATCAATCAAAGATTACTTTCATATTTAGTCTTTTTTGCCTTAGAATTATTCTTGTGTTGGGCTGCAGCAAGGAACATCGTTTTGCTGTGTTGTTCCTTGGATTATTTATGCCGCTGTGGGCTCCAGATACCCACGACACAGAATAAGTGCTCCCGGTATCACTAATACAACAATCAGTTGCACCGCTCCCCAGATGTTGCCAAGCAGTCAGATAAATGGAAATCCATGTTGCCACAAGGATCTGCTTGGCAAGGATCCAGCTGTAGACTTGGCAGCAACAACAACAACAGCAAAAAAAAAAAAAAAATCAAAATTTTCCTTTAGTTTTACAGACCTCATTCCTTTTTCTCAGTCCCTGCATCCATATTGCTGCCCTGGCTCAGTGGCGGGGCCGGGAGTCGGACACGGCATCTGCAGAAGGTCTATGAGGAGCTGGATGGTGATGGTAAGTGTCCAGATGATGCTCCTTTCTTGGGAGCAAAAGTCCCTGATGCTTGGCAGGATTTGGACCTCTCTTCACAGTACCTGTGACCACAGCACATCCTCATGGGTTTGCACTTAAATCACAAGTTTGAGACGTTTCCATTTTCCTTACGGACCCCGTTGTCAAGATCTCACAGACAGATTACACTGTCCTGTTAAAAAATTCATTCTGTAGGGATCAGCTAAAGTTAAATCTAAGAGGAATAGTACATTACCCTGGGATTAGACTCATATTTCAAACAGACCGTTTGCTGAATAAGATCTCACAGCGTGAGTAGAGGTAGCAGAATTGGGACCAAAGGCACCAGACGTGCGACGGGTTGGAGAGACAACAAGAAGCATCCCAGGACCTGCAGGTGCTATGTGGGATGGAGCCAGTGGGCTCCAGGAATAGTTCCTCACCTAAAGGAAGAGAGGATAGATAGCTTTAGAAAGCAGTTTTCAGCAAAATATCCCTCAGAAAAAAACTGGAAGCAAATTATAAAACATGGCAAAAGAGTCTACAGACTGGAAAGTTTCCATAGCTCTTTTGAAACAGCACATTATGCATGTGAGCTGCAGTGCGAAGGAAAAAAGCCAGCATCCTTGTGCAGTCCTTGATGAATCCATGGCGGTTCCCCTGGGCTGTGAAGAGAAGGTCTTACAGCATCACTGATATGGTTCATGAAGACTCCTCACTGCTGTGAAGAGAAGGTCTTAGAGCATCACTGATAAGGTTCATGAAGACCCTTGCTGCTACTTCTACCCCCACCCACAAATCAGCACTTATTCATGATATTTTGACTGAAGTAGAGCCTTGAGGGGCCCAGCCAGAACTCTCCAACATGGCACAAAGGCAGGAGGGAGAAACCACAGTGGGCAGCTGGTGCTGAGCCCCAAGAATGCCCATCTCCATTCCCACCTCACTTATTCCTGAGTTCTTCTACCTCCTCATGGGAATCCCATGGCTTGTTTGGCTCCATCACTGGGTTGGTGGAGGACCACATTTGTCACATCATCAATATAGTGATAATCTGCCACCTGATAAAAAGTCAGAAAATTTCACAGTGGAAATCACTGCTTATGTCCTTTTTTTTTACAGAGCCAGCCACAAAGCCCTTAATTTCAATGTTAAGAAGTTTATCTTTACAAATTATAGCCAGTATCTGATGGATTAAGAATTTCTGTACACATTTATCCTTTTTGGTTTTGATAAAAGCAGAAAATGTTCTGTAGCCATTGGTGTTAGTTTAGTTTTTTCAAGCCCTCGCATATTTGCCATCTGGAAACACCTAAACGCCAGCAGGTTTTGGCCTCAGGTTAGAAAGTGTTTGCAATTTATTTCTCAGAATTGCTAATAAGTTTCCCTGCCAAAAAAAAAAAACAAAACCAAAGAAAAGGGACAAACAATGATTCAGCAAAGCCTTTGAAGATCAAAAAGAAATATAATTAATTTGTTAAAGTGGAAAAATACCCAAATACGTGTTAACAAAATTGTATTTGACCTTCTGCATTTTTCTGCTGAGAAGACAAGCTTTTTACTTTATGCCAGCAGGATCCTCCCCACCGAGAGAAGTGAAGACCCCACACCACAGAATTTATGAGACTGTGTTTTATGGCACTTTATAAGACAATGCACTTCTACCTGCGCTTGCCCCTGCCACTAACTCACCAAATCTCGTTTAACAGCAAAGGTACTAACGACCACCATAAATCCATAACGCAGAGAATCGTCTTGCTCAACGTGTCAGGCACACAAGGCTGGTCAGGGATGGGAATATTGGGAGGGCAAAGGTACCACCCATCCAGGGAGCAAAGATACCCATCATCTGCCTCAAGTGCCAGAAAAAAAAAAAAAATCCAACAAAACCAAAACTGAGCAAATTCTGCTGCTGGAAGCTCAAAACTAAAAAATCCCAAAATTCCACTTGGAGGAAATTCAGACCAAAGAACTGGCTTATGGTGGCTGGTTCCAAGGAAGTCACATCTAAATTAAGTTTAGTTTAACAGGAAAAAACACGTTTTCAGCATCTTACATGATCACAAAAAGCATTTAGGGCTGGTTTTATCAAACTACAACTCCAGCTCCCATGACAAACATCTTAAAAGTTCTGTTGTTTCCCTTTCACCCCACTGAAAATGTGTGATAAGCTTCTCTGGCATGACAGTAACTGATTAGAGCTAAATACTAATATATTATGTCAATTAAAATTTTTAGTGGCTATAATACTGTTTAACATGGGATGTAATCCTTTACAAAGCATATAATAACATGAAAAAAATTGAAGGTGATCTGAAATTTTGCAAATAATGGAAACAACTGAAACATAGGTGGGTATATCTTGTTGGCAAGACTGATTTAGAATGAAAAAAGTTGAAACAGCTTGTGTAAATGATAGGAGATAGATGTAATGTTTTAGATATGAGCTCTGGATGAATTCCATTTCTTCAACAATTCTGTAAAAACAGCAGCTAAAACCAGATTATGTTTGGTTTTAGGGAATTAACTGTGCAAATAACCCAATTTAATTCCTGCATTACTGTGACAACTTTAAAGTCAGACTCACAGTTTTCCATAGCTTGGTATTATTGATATTAGCAAACAGATGCTCTGAAACTGGTTTAATATTGCTAAATTAATTATTTTTGTCGGTGTGTTTGCCTTAATCCAAAACGAACTGAAAGCAAAGCAGAGTAAATCAAAAGTGAAATGCAATATTGTAGAAAGACCTGTGCATACACAAAGTATGGTTCAAAGACCATCAGTCCACACAAGTTGAGCAGTGAGCTTTATGAGAGCTGAAGCCAAGGGCAGAGCAATGGAGCAGGTTTTTCTGTCCCAGAATTTCAGCTTCTAATTTCATTTTCACTGCGACCTTAATGAGCAAAAAGTGGCTCTGAATAGTATGGGGAATGCAGAGGGAGGAATCGGATTCTTGCACATATCCATCGGCAAAAATAATAGCAAAAACCTGAAGAACTAAATTAAAACCAAAACTAACTACTTATTTAGTTTTCATATTTGCCAGAAAACTTTAATATTAGGTTTTGCCTTCCTGATTCTGCAGATCCTCTGCGACAGTGGGGTGCTGATGCGTGGGGACCCAACTCCTTGGACCTGCTAGGAGCGAGGAACATCCTAATTCTGTGTAACCCCACATAATCCAGGCTGGCAAAAGGCTGCTGTCTGTGATGACATGAGCCTGAAGATAATTCCTTGGCATCATGGCTTCACATCAAAATCCACAATTCATTCCCAAGCAGCTGACTCCTCTCCTCCTACCAACTTTGCCTTCATGTTTGTTCAAGATTCAAACCAGAATGAAAATACTAGGCTGTGGGAGCTGCTAGTTTGAAAAATTCATCCAATACCCAGCAATGTCACCAATGTGAGCTGGAACTAAACATGTCTGGGAAGACAAATTCCTTAACTGTTCGGTGCTGAAGGACAGGGTAGGTAACATTAACTTGGCTAATTGTTTACTTGCTTAGCTAATCTAACATAATCTGCATTGATTAGATTTTGATTTCATGCTGGATGACTATACTGCTTCTGTGCGCCTTGCGGTTAATTTGTGGACCATACCAAAAAGTCATTTTTATAACGCGTTTAACGCTCCAAAGCTACAAGGGAACAGCAGAGAGAGAGAAGGCAGCCAACTCGGCTGGTATTAAAAGGGTCATTAAACTCAGCATTAGGTAAAGGTCTTGTTTTGGGTTGCGTTCAAGTCGCTTGATTAAAAATGAAGTGTAAGCAAAAGGCATTCAAGAGAAATATTCAAATGCAAAGTACACCATAGATTCTCCTGAATATAACTATATAGTGGTTATGGACACTCACCGTCTCTTATTGAAGTTCCTTCCACAAGAAGTCTTTAAAGTTCACAAAACCTCAGTTTGTGAGCTCCATGCTCCAACAGTTTTAGGGTGAATATATTATAATGAGCATAATGAGACTACTATTTGCCTGATAAATCCTAAATGTTCACATGAGAAGAACAGAGGTAATTTCAAGCCTAATGAAATGTTATAAATACATAATTTTTTTGATCACTCTTTTGGGTTTTACTGCCATGGGGCCAGAAACTTTCCCCCAGAGTTTATTGAAAGCATTTATTGCTTTGAACAGGAGGAGGAGGGGAGAGCAGGATTTGGCCTGAAGAAATTAGATTTCAACTTTGATGGAAGTAGTTTCCTAAAATACAGGATTTATTGCATTAAATGTTATGGAGTTTTGGCATATAAACAATACTTTCTGCAGCATGGGAGTATGAAAGTACTGTTCTAGCTAAAAATTAAAAAGCTTGGATGGCTTCATGGGCCTGTAATAGGTAACAAAGTTCACAGCCTTCACCTTGAAGTCTCCAGTAGAAATGTAGATTGATTGTGACTAAAAGTAATTTCTGCCTGTCAGCTCATGTGAAGAGAGTTACTTCATTTCATAACAAATGTGTGGCCAACAGCCTAAAAATTATTATCACAATTTAACAAGTCCATTGGCAGTTCCAGAGGCACCGCAGACTGGTAGAAGTCAATCCTGCCTGTCTGGGCTTGAGAGACGTCGAGGTGGGGAGGGGAAGAAAAACCAGAAGCAAATCTATGAGTATTATAACTCTACTGTGGAAGAGCTCACAAATTTAATTGTTCGAGCCTCTCTGTAGGAGCAAAATTTACCTACTTCCTCACACAAGGCTGCCGGCTGGCTAATGTATGATTTTTCTTCCGTAAAGCTAGGCTTTCAGGTTTGTGAAAAGGAAAATAAGCATTTTGGGTCATAACCATTTGTGGAGGAGACGGTTTTCTTCAGACAATAATATGGCCTTTTCTATCCTAAGAGGGGAACACACATCATAGGGCAATTCTGGCAAATGCTAAAAATGAGGTTCAGTTGTGCACCTCAGTTAAATCCCAAAATTAGGTGGGATGAGGCAACCCAGCTGCATGGCAACGACTTTCCAATAGAGCTCCTATTCCCTAATTCAATATACATTTTCCTATTTCAACTAAAACTGAAGAAGCAACAAAGCAAAGAAATAAGACTCTATTCATCCAAATTTTAAGTTATTTTTGCTCATATCCGAGGAAATTTCACAGCCTTTCCCAGAGTATTACACATGTTTATAGGAAAGGAGTTTAAAGGACTCGGAAAGCACGTCCGTGACACGTGGCTTTCACCTCTTCTTTAATAAATGTGCCAGGCAAAATGTTTGCAAACATATCCATTTGGGAACCTGAAATGCGAACTGATTTCTCTGACCAACTGCAGCTAAAAGTGTTCATATCATTAGACAATAATAATCAGCTATTAAACTTAAATAGTAATTAAGAAGTAGTCAGTGCCTATTAGTGACAAGCCTAGGAAGAGAAAGTGAGGGTGAATTAAGGCTACTGGCAAAGCACGCATTCAGCTTTATTGTTTTAGTTAAATCTCATGTTGGCAACTCTTCCTGCTCCTCTACTATACATACAGAATATGGGAGTAAATCCAGTGAAGTCACACTTGAAAACCCTTATTTTACTGCTTGGGTTATTGTAGATCATACAGTACAAAGAACCCAACAAGATAACCATTCATGGACAGAAAACAAATCTTGATAAATCAAAGAAAATTATCACAATGAAATAAGATTTTATGTTCATATATTTATCTATCTGTATATATGCAAATACATATATGATAAGGGTCTGTCGATTGATTTTTACAAAAGACTGGGAAGATAGTTCTATCTTAGGGACAAACCACATATAATTGAGGGCTGAATTATTTATTATGACCCGGGGCACCTTAAAATTATGAACTTTTTCATATTTGATTTTTATGGCACAAGATGCCAGCCTTTTACTCTCTCTGTAAGTCCCATCATTTCTTCCTCACCTGGGTTTTTCCAGTTGGTGCACGGGACAAATTCTGTCCTAGGGAAGCAAAACGGCATTGATTTCAGTCAGACGTATGTGTTCATCCAAGGACCGTGTTTTGTTCTGTATGGAACAACCACTCTCACTGATTTATGCCCTGTATTTTCAAAAGTGCAATAACTGCATTGCATCTTTTAGATCAGAAACATGTAAATTACCTGAAAAGCTGAGGTATGCAATTAATGCAGGAAAGCAGACCACCACCTTAGCTAGGTCAGGAAAAGTGATTATTTCCATGGCTACCAGCAACTCTTAATTGCCATAATAGGCTCTTATTCAGGGAGAAGTTTTTAGGTTTGCAAAGTACAGTGAACATGTACTTCGTGACAAAACCATTAACTACAGAGAAAAGTTTTCAAAGTACAACTGAAACATGGAAGAAAATTTGCTCAGCGTCTCCAAGAATAGTCCATACAATGTTCCTACTCATCCATGTCTTCTGCAGTGAAAGCAACACAAACATCTTGTTAAAATCTATTAATTCCCATAATCTTCCTGGTTACCAACTCTACATAAATAGAATTATTAGATCTCCATTTCCCCCTCTTGTGGTTCCTCATGATTTTTACTAGTTTACTACAAAACTTCCAGCTTATCAACACAACGTTACAAAAAAACAAGCCACCTTTGCTGGTGAGACTCTCTACTGGTTCCCAATTTGTCACTGTGGGAAAGCTATTCCATTGAGGACGTGTCAAAACAATGAACGTCTAAAACTGTGACACTGGAAAGAACGATAGTTAACCTTCATAATAAATAATGCAAAGCATGAGTTCATTTGGCCTACACTCGATGATGATTAATTTTGAATCTTTCCCTCCCCAAAGGCTAAATGTGTTCTAACTTTAGGTAACATGCATTTTTTTGTTAATGTATTATAGCATTGAATGTACTTTCATATATTTAAATTTGTTACCCAAGCAAAGCATTTTGACAGATGTTTGGTTTTGCTGGTCCCATTCTTGTTGTTGCTTGCAATGAACTAAACTTCCAGAATTACAGTCGTTTTTCAGCTATTAAGGTGAGAAACACTCAGAAATGACTCAATTTGAAGAGGATTTGATGTACCAGCATCAAATCCAGGTGTAAATTTGTCTGAGATCCCTCCATGGCCAGGCCCAAGCTAAGTCGCTGCTGGAATCTTGGTCAAGTCAGGTAACACCTAAAAAATATTGCAATAAAAGCATACACCGACTGTACATACTGGGAACGTTTCACGAAAAGGCCAGTCAGTTATGGTATGGAAAAGGCCATGGTCAGTTTGTGGTGTGATTTAAACCTGTCCTAGAAAGCCATAGTTTCTCACCAGAGGGGCAGCAATTATCTGATGACCAATGGCTGTGGTGTTCAGCCTTGGAAGCTTAGAGGAGGAGTTGTCTTTTCCTGGCCTGACTCTGTGTGTAGAAAAGCTCACTGTGTCCTTGATTTATATTTTGTCAAGAAAATAGAGTTTTGAAGACTAAGAAGATATTAAATTGTACAGGGAATCATAACATTTGAAGACCGTGCTCCATCATTCTTTAAAAAAATCCATAGGTTGGTGTGAGATTTTTGAAAAATGCAGTTATATTTCTAACCCCAGACCAAAGATGTCTTGTTTTTTTTCAGACTGTGAGCTCATCATAGCATAGAGCATCTATTATTCTGAATTTATGTAGTTTCTGGTATAACACAGCCCAGTTTTTGATAATTACCCAAATTTTACCATAATGAAAAGAATGAATAACTCTAGCAGCAGTGGGAGTTTTGTCTGTGAGGGTGCAGGTTACGGTGAATGTTTCTGAGCTATTTACTTGATGGGAAGGTCAACTGTGGGCGACATCAGTGACCGACTCGTCTGTAACTGTAGGCTTAAACTTTACAGTTCCTCTACACCAGATTTCACACCACCAAGTGGCTTTCAAGACAGGTTAAAAAAAAAGAGTAATTTTCGTCATTGTGGGACAAAAGCACTAAAGCATCTTGTGATTCTAATATAGAGAAAAGATGCTATTGAGTGACGCATCTGTCTCCCAGGTCTGGAAAGGAAATACAATGTGCTTTGACTTACCCAGTGCTCACTTCAGGCATTCAATCTAAACAGTCATTTTAGAGTTCTACAGAAGACAATACCAAATACCATGCAATCATGGACAGCAGCTTGTGATGACAAAGAGCAAATAGACAGGGAATCCTTTCAGCTTAACAATGTAGATAAAAGGACATTTGTATTTCCAAATGATACTGAAGGCTCAGGTGTTGCAGACAATACAAAAATAATGCAATATTGCTTCTATCCAATGCGCTTTTACTTCTGGACTTAGCTCACCTATATTGATTCACTGCTGGTTCTTATTCTCTCTCAGCTTCACACACCCTTTTTTGTATGAGGTCAGCACATAATATAAGAATAATACTAAACCTAGGAGGAAAAAAAGTAAGGGTATGTATGAGAGTAGAGTTGAAATTGCCTCCTTGCTCCATTTAGCCCTTCAAGACCAAGAAAGCAGAATTATTTCATGACTTGTTTCCATTGTCTGTCATATCTGATGACTTTTTTCCAAAACAAATAAAGAAAATACACCTGTTACCTTCAGATTCTAATCAGGTATTCTGCTTGTTGGTTGGGGAAGAAGAGAAGATGGAGGGAAGAAGAAAAAAGTATAGGTATATCTGGTCTTCCAGTGTAACAGGCAACTATCTTTTCAAACATTTTTATTTATATTCAATGGGGAGTTTCTTATCTACCTGCTTACCACATTGAGTCCTCCGTGAATAACTTTTGGGATTGTTCTTTTAAAAACAGATTTTATTTACTTTTTTTATAAAGTCAATTGGAATGGAAAGTGTTTAATACTTCTTAAGTTAAACCCCACCACTGGACGCCCACTTACAACTCGACCAACAGAATGAAATACAATAGTACCGTCTAGTCAGTTGTAGAGAGCAGAACAGGGAGAGAGGTTGCTAAATAAAGGCAAATAAAAAAAGAAAAGTTTGGTGTATTTTTAGCAGTATGTTCATTTTTCAGGTTGTACATTGATAAAGGTCACTGGTGACAGTGACTCTATTGACTGAACAAAAGCCATTAAAGTCAACAGAAGTCACCAAGGAGCCTCATTCGATCCCTCTTGTCAGATGTACATCAGCTATTTCATTTTGTAGAGTACCTCAGCGTAAGAAACTGCTTGACTATGGCGAGTGTGAATAGCAGACCACAAAGACCCATCATTGTTCCTTCAGCCCAGGCTCTTGGATGCAGAAGATGGCATCTTTCAGGAGCATGAAGCAAGAGAAGACAAGTATCAGAAGATAGACCAAGTTGGTAGAAAGACTAAGATGTCTTAGGGGCATGTGAGTGGGTAAAGAATGAGACAAGTATGGACTCAAAATTAAGGTAAGTATTTCCTTTTCAACTAAAGGAAGGGAAGCATTCCACCAGAGCACAAGGGAACTGCAGCCATCTGATTTTACAGTGGTCTTTTGTAGCCCCAACATTACCCTTTAGCTCATAGAGACGTTACTCTCTTGCTTCTTTGACCTCCGTTGGAAAACAGCACAAACAGACGTAAAATTTGCCTTGAGTTGGGCACAATATAACCCTGACAATAACTGGCAATCTTGGCCAAATATCTGCATATAGGTGATAGACACAAAAAATGGCAATGCTGTTCTTCAGATTTTCCTGTCTCTTTCTCCTCTAAATGCCAGCATTTTATAGGTTCTTTTCCCTTTTTTATTCTTCACAAAAACACTTTCAGTCTAGCATAATTTTCCAGGCAAATTGCACACTTGTCAGATCACCTGATTAAGGGCCCCGTATTCATTACTATAAAAACCAACATGCTCGCTGAATCATTAAAAAGCAGATTGGTCAGTAATAATAATCAGTTTTCTGCTAATAAATACAGCTCGGCATGCCTAATTCTGTGTCCTACTCAAATACCAATGATGAAGAATATAACTTTTAAAAAGTGCATTACTGAATGTAATATTAGTGCATTGGTCTTGGTAAGGAGCATTACTACTGTCTTTAAAGGGCAGTCAGTTCATGTATTAATTATTTCACTCGAAGAGTGCATTGATTTCTTGAAAATCTCTTCATGCATAAAAGCAATTTGAATATTGTATATGGTTAAACCCTCTCAATCAACTTGAACACAAAGAAAGACTAAGATGTACTTGAATTCAAGAGCTAGTACCAGAAATGGAAGCACCATTAGACAAGTTCATTATTCACTGTATGTCCCTGTGAGAAACACCAGCAGGGACACAAAGCAATCCTGACCACCTCTTTGCTGGCCAGGAGGAAAGAGCTGCAATGTAGAAAGTATGGGCAGCAGAACAAGGATGCAGAGGGGTATTACATGGCAGAAGGATATATTTTGAGAACTTCATAGAGAAAATGGTGGAGAAAGACTGGTACGAAGAGGTAGGATGGCACCAGAGCATTCATCAGCTACAGTCTGGCTGATGGTCTCAGCAGTGCAGGATTGGACTCTGTAACTTGTTATTTCATAAGGAAACTGTTATGTGTTCTCATTTCAGAGACCTGAACCCTGAAATGACCATAGTAGTGAAGTTCATAACTCTGAGGAATTCTATCTACCAGAGCAATACACGAAGAGCCATTAAACCGCTGCTGTCACAAACCACCAGGGCTCTTCCCCAGCAACTCCTTCCACATTGGCAAAGTGTGGTAGTGAGGGCTTCATTCATGTCTAGGGTCCAGAAAGCCTTCGGTTGCTCATGTCCCTTACAGGTACCTGCTGTTCCCAAAAGCCACCTCTTAGGTGCATCTCCATATTCAAGTCTGCCCACCTCTGGTTTTGGTCTGTGGTCTAAAAGTCTTTTGGAGATGTTCAGTCCTTAACTGAACATGAGAGCTGTATGAAGAGTTACCCACAGCATCGCTGTGAAGCCAGAGCCAGGAGATCAAGGCTGAGCTCCAGTCTCCAACCTCTGCATCATCAGTGTTTGCCTCTGAGACACACTGTTATCCCAGTGCTGCAAGCGGAGACTAAATGCATGACAATAAGCGCCGCAAGTAACTTATCTCATGACTGACACCAGGCATTAGTAAGTAGGGGCAAAGACCTAGCAATATGAACCAAGAAAACCAATATTTGTAGCTAGGCTGGGTCTGCTGCTGATTCACCATCAATCCTCCTATTTTTACTGTCTTAAAAGCATGGAAGTGCTGTGAAAATCTGTAATTTTTTTTTAAGTCTTAAAATAGCAAAATCCAAAACAAGTACTGAATTCATTAGTTACGGAATTTAATCAAGGAGCAGAAAGACTGACAAAAATTCTCCTGTCATTAACCAACACAGCACAATTCTTTGTAGTTCTGATGCTGAGTATTTTTAACAGACCTTCATAAACAAGTTGTATCAGTGAGTTAATTTCCAACTACGTTAATAATATCAAGTAATGAATATGTTAGAATATTTGTACTGCGTAACAAATCTCCTGTTAAAATTCCATACATCTTTACATTGTTGTCAGCTTTTGGTTGCATCCTAAATAAAATCTAGAACTGATTTTTTGATTGAATAAGAAATATTGGACATTAATTATTCTTTCTACTGCTTTCAACCTCTGTGTTTTCTTAGAAGATAATTTTATCCTCCAGGCACAATTCTCCTGCCCTTCCGCAAGGAAACCTCTGAATCCCATAAAGATATCTCCAAGGAAAGAGCTGTATCATCCTCTCCTGCCTTTCTGATAAACTTCTATTTATACCACAATATTTACAAAGAAATCTGTCTACAATAATTTCTGAAGGCACTCAAGAAGGGTCAAGAGAATTTCACATTCTAGAAATAGAGAACTTCACACTGCCAGCGGTTCAACTGAAAGTACCTGGAGTTCAGGAGTGCAACCAACAATTATTCTGTAGAACAATCGTGCTCAGTGAAAACCCTTTGAAGAGGAAAAAGGTCAAGAAATTTGTCATTTTAGAAGGATGATCTTAGTAGTACATAAAGGAGTTCTCGAAAATGTGAACTAACATCTATTGAACAAAGCAATAGGAGTATGATTATTGAAATGCTACCAACTTTTTATAATTGCTCATTATCGCCATAATGCAGATTACTTCTTCAAAAGAAAAGTTCTCATTTTGATTTGAAAGATTTAAAGTGTTTTGCTCCCTCCACCCTATCACAAATCCTTAACTCAGAGGCTAAAGAAATTAAAGGGAGAAGGAAGAAATCAGAGTATATGGGCACATAGGGAAGAGTCTACTCAAGCACGGATTCAGTGTGATAGTTCTCAGAGATACAGCTTGAAACAGCAATATGGAATTGCATATGGGCTTGTAAACTTAGTGAAAACACAGAAAAGAAAAGAAAACAAACACCCAACCTCTTACTGCTAAAACACACTCTCGAAAGCAAATCCTTTGATGAGAAATTTAACATTTGAAACAGTGCTTTGTTTGTCCCAGCCCAATTCATTAGATCTGAGCAAGTGCCAGAGTTCAGAATATAAATTTCAAGGGTGTTCTTGGTCAGTGATAGGTGCTGCCTAATGGCAGGAAGTCATTTCCCTGCTCAGAAGCAGCTCCTGGTTTCTGTGTGATTTAAAATGCCACCAGAAATAAAGGAATTATCAAGGCTTGGCTGGCCTTGATGTACGAGCCTATTTAAATCCCTGGGGTGAGACGCTAAGGACTACTCTTCCAAAACAGCCTGAACGGGATCATTAAGCAGTGCAATAATAGCTTTGAATTGGTTCCTGCAGTATAAGGATGAAGCTGTAGTGGGTGTGCTGGAAAGAGCTGCTCAATTACAGACAGCTGAACAGAAAGGCTAAATAGGACATGGGATACAGCAAACATTTGAAGCTGCTGAAAGGCTGCAGGTAGAACTGCGTATGCACCAAACACTCCTCCTTACAGATTCAGGTCAGTGTGAACGTTAGGATGCTTGGCACGTGTGGAAGGAATTTGGCTTTCCAAAGGCATCCTTTGGAGAGGAGTTCTTCTATGGATGATAGTCCAAATTGGCTTGTCCAAAGCTAGGGATCACGGTCCATGACTGCTCTGTACCTCTGAAAACGAAATCATCTGCACCTTTGGAAGGTCAGGAAACATGATGTGTTTTTTCAGTTGGTTGGGTTTTTGCTTGCTTGTTCTTACCTACATGGAAATGTAGGTATACATATAAATGTAGGTAAGAAAAAACAAACAAAACCAAAGCAGACAAAACCCCAACCAAACAAAAAACCCCAGATACTAGTGCTGTGCAACTCTGGAGGACTTGAAGACTGACATAAAGTATTTAATCATGGACAAATGAGAGAAAAAAGATTCCAAGACTACCTGGTCTCTACCTGTTTTGATGTAACATTTTGCCAATTATTTTGTCCATTTCTTGAGATTCCTTGTAGAATTCCCACCTCAAAGCATGGCAAACTCAGCTCTGTTCTAAATCATCAGAACCCTGGTGATTTTCTTACAACAGCATCTCCTTGGACTTGGTCCTATGAGGCTGACACTAATTGCTCCTTCGTCATTAACAAGTTTCACTGTACAAACACTGAAATCCAAGGCCCCCCTCCATCTTACAAAGGTACGCATGGAATTGTTGTTTTATCATAAGCAAAACCTTGCCAAGGTAACACGACTGACCAAGTAAGAAGAGGTGAGCACACAGATTATGTTTTGCAGAGCCTAGACTTGAATTTAAGGAAGTAGATCTAGTATGAGAAGAAAGTCCAAAAGAAGGGGTAGGAGAACCACAGCTGGCCACCAAAATGCAACACTTGTTAGTCAAATCCCTGCTCTCTCTGTGTCTGGTCTCAGAGGTGTCCTCTGCTTCAGTTTGCTCTCTCATTGTGTAACCAAAACCTTTCAATAGATGCCTGATAAATACCAAATAGCAAACATCGTGCTTCTGCTTTGCATTCTTGGCTTGTTTAGGCTCCCACTGGTAAAGCTCATGGGCAATTATCCAAGGCCTTGTGAAAAACTCTCTGTCCAGCCCCACTAAAGACATGGGAGAACTCAGGACAGTCTTCAACCGTTTCCTCCAGTTTCTCTCCTAATGCATGAGACCCACTGAATACTTTTTAAGAGATACCTCTTCTGATAGGTTTTTCTCTTCTTGAACAATTACTATGTAATAAACTATTTTATCGGTTTTGCTTACATACTGTATTTCTGAAAACAAAACAATAAATGGCTGTAAAACCAATAAAATGTACTAGGCTAGTGTTTTATTACAAACAAGCCAATACCATACACTGCAGCATATTTTTCAGCTCAATGCACCAGGATTCTTATTGTCCAGGTGAATGTTCCTGGCTGTAAATCGCAGCACTATAGCTCTTTTCCAGCGCACTCTAAAACTTCTTTAGGTTGATGTGCCTTAAAACACTCCTAGTCCTTGGACAAATTTATGGGGAGGATAAAGCTTGGCGGTTTTATGCCAAGGCGGTTTTAACTTTGCTAGCCACCCTGGAAGCACTTTGAGATGCTGCACCAGGAGAGCAGACTGCACAGTTCAGCTGTAGGAAGTCCTTCAGTGCTCCAGGTAGACCTTGCAGACACAGCCCCAGGGAGAGGGCTGGAGTGGGCAGCAATCGATGCAAATGATGGACTATTTACTAACTTTGATGGTTGCCAAATCAGGAACTCTGCATACCTTTCTGGCAATTATCATACCTACAGCAGCTATGAATAAGACTAATACTGAATAAAAAAGCCTTCTGTCAGGCTCTTCATTACGGTTCCTCTAACTTTCCTATTCATTTTCTTCAGTTATTATTCACTGTCCCAGAAAAAACTACCTCTTTGGCAAGGACCTCTCGGAGCAGCTATCTTGCATACCTAGATGGAGAACTTCTAATGTGGAGCTATATCATACCGTAGGGCCACAGTGCTCTACACCAGCCAGTTTGTCAAAAACAACTTCAAAAGGAGGCAGAGTCACCTAAGGTTGGTCACTGAGGACCTGAGACTCATCTGTGTTCAATTCCACCAGTGTAAGAGAGCCCACGGAGCAAACCAAAGTATGAGCATACAGCTGAAATCCTAATTTCTTAAGGCGCCATTTTGGTCTGCGTCTCTGAAATGGGTAGAATAACAATATGCACACATACAGAAAGAAAAAAAAAGTACATCCATTAATTAGAGCAATTCACTTTTCTGACTGCAGTTAGAGCAAGTAGTCAATTTTTGATTATTTTACATATTATTAATGCAGATGTTATTTTTCGCTGAAGCAATCTCCAGTTCTCTGCAGTACACATGAAGTGGCAGTAGATTACTGGAATACATTTCCTTAGCGACTGTCGGAATAATTTCATGCCCGGGAGAAAGCAGTTTTCCTAATACACCTTCAATCTTGTCAGCAGCACTTTGAGCCATCAAGACTTGCCCGTCAGTCTCTGACAAGCGCAGTAGGGCAAGAAGAAGTTTAAAACAATCCTTTCCAGAACTCTGTGTCAGAGTTTATCGTGTTATGACATAGACCAGCTTCAAGGAAACCTTGGCTCTTTGCTACAACAGATGATCATCCCCAAATAAGGAATTCTACATATTTTTTTTTCTGACAAATGTCATTCAAAATAACCAGTGACTAAACCCAACATTGAGCAAAGAAGCCAAAAGTACTTCAAGGTTGGAGATGACCTCTAAGACCAGATACTAATATGATTTAAGCCAATATTATGATCTATGCAAGAAGCATATTTCTTCCTCTTGCACCCTGCCACAAATATCTTCCCTATGTATAACTGCTGCTTTGCTTAGCACACAGCCAGCCCAACCTGTGAAGTCCTTGGTGTTAGGTTTTGGTCCCACAGCATGTTACAAATACACAGATGGACTCTAGAAAATGGGTTGCACATTTACAGGAAGAAAGTTGTGTTAAGAGAAAATACTTTTGCTATTAAATTTCGGCAACATTTTTCATCATCTTTTCTGAACCTCACCTTTCATTTCAGCTTCCTGTTGAAAAAGGCTTAAGATCAAATACAACTTGATCCTATTATACGGAAATCCTTCATAGGCTTGCAAGTGATCTCAGTGGAGTGCAATTAGGAAGACATAAATATGATAATGAAGATGTTACATCACATCTTTCTAGTTTCAAACTGTATGAACTTACTTTACTCATCTATTTATATGCTTTGATGCATATGTCGATGTAGGAAGATGCATTTATTCCTTGCCTTGGCCGATATAGCAGGAATTGTTCCCCTGCCTTTTTGCTGTGTTCCCATCAGGCACACTATGGGTAACCTCCACAAAGGCCACTCTGGCCAGTGTGTCCTGAAAACCAGCAAGGTTTTTGAGAGAAATCCATTTCAGAGCTAAAGATCCTGCCCAGACTCTCCCACTGCCTTGATCTGGGAAATCAGACTGACTCCCCTTTGTCAAAAGCTGCTGTTCCAGTGTGAGACGGTGCCGTGGGCTCCCAGACAGGGCAACCCCAGGCCAGCTGAGGACTCTACAGCTTGACATCAGGACCTTAGCTTTGATCAAGTGGCCAGCAGAGAACTAGCTCAGGTCTTGGGACCACTCGTGACATTTGCTGTCACCAGAAAAGCCCTGCTTGACTGATGCCTGTGACGCTGACGGAGACGCAGCCCCGCAGTGGGAAGATCCTCCCTGCACGGCTCTTTACAAAACTTCAAGCAAAGTGCACGCGGTTCTGCAAAGGAGCAGAGAAATCCTCAAGGGCAAAAATGTCACCGAAGTCAACTTAAATCATATGAGTGATAACTCCACCGGGAGAACAGCAGACATCAGTCATCAGAGCGCTTGCTTAATATCCCCTGTTTTGGAATATTTCTGCTGTCAGTCATTTTGCTCATCTGCTGGGCAACCAGGAGGATGAACAGAATTACTCTTAGCAGACTAAAGCTACGGACCATTGGAAACAGTCTCTAACAAGAACACTTAACAAGCACCTGAGACTGATGATTCATCGTTTTCCCCATTACTTTTTTTTTTTTTTATAGATAACTGGTTAAAGGTGCCAGATTAACGGCCCTGGAAGCTAAAATCCTCCATCCCTTTCAGAGGCACGGCATGTTGAAGGCAGATCTGCAGAGCAGCCTTCCAGCTTGACCCTCTCCTCGCACTGACGAGAGAGATGCTCAGTGGCCAATTTCCTTGGATGATGGACCTTTTCTCCCCAGTGGTTATAGGTGCTGGAAAAGCTTTTTCTGGGTGCAACCGATAGTGCTGAACTTTTATTGTGCGCTTTTGTATAATACATAGCAAAATATGCTACAAAGGGAGGTAGCATCACAAACACCTTTTTCAAGCAAGGGAAACTGAGGCTGACAGCAATAAAATGTCTCACTCAAGGTTAAAAAGAAGTTGCAAAGCCAGAAATAAACCCTAAATCTCCTCAGCTCAAGCTTCTGTTGACAAGGCTGACTTAGATTAGTTTAGATTAGTGCTTGATAAAAGACTGGAAGGTTTTCCCCTGTCATTCTGCACTGCAGCCTTTTTTTTCCTTTCAGTCTCCTGGGATGTTGCCCCTAAAATCATCTTGGCTCATTGCTCTTTGCACAGCAAGTCCCTCTTGGAGCCCTTCCAGAGTTACCTGCTTCATATCTACATTAAATACCAGATTCTGGTCTTTATATAGAAAACTGTTCATAACTTAGACTTCAGCATAGCCAACAGATACAGCATCCTGCAGTGACTCAATGCCAAGCTGATCCACAGGCATCAGTTTTTCTCCCTGACATCCCTGGGATTCCTTCCACTTAACCTCTTACACATTGGGAGAAACCTCAATAAAATCCCAGCATCATCTGCTTGAGCTTCCTTTAAAATTTGCTCTAATTTCTCTGTTGTGATGGTTGGAAAGTCTAGTCCTGATCCTAGATTCACAAGTGACAAAACCTGATTTAAATCTATTTAAAAACCAGCAACAAAACCCCCTATATTTTCCTCTACCTTCACTTCCACCTACAACGAAACAAATAAAAAGCCGACCAGACTCATGCTACTCAAACAGTGGCCAAACCAAGCAGTTACTCAATGGATTTCTGAGTGAACCAGCTGTGAAGTTTAGAGCGGTTTCTCTAAGTCTTGGAAATAACTGCAGTGACTGCTTTTGATAAAAAGCAAGAACACAAAACTGACATTTAATCTCGGTATGGAGTTGATCACACAACACAACCATGGCCCAAAGGACTCTGCCTGTGCTCATTCAGGAGCATCCCTCCGAGAGCCTTGCATTTGGAAGCTCAACGGCTTCAGACTGCCAGGTCGTAACAGACTGATAAGTATCTGTTACAAAAGGAGGAAAAAACCCGACACGCTCCTGAATTAATATTGATTTCATGTCAATTGCTTTATATTCCCACTTACACAGACTGCAGGTCACTGATGGAGAGGATCCTCAGAAAGCAAAATTAAAACAAACTGTCATCCAGCAGCAGCGAAAACAAAAGTTTTCCTAATAAGCAATAATGATTTAGAAGACTGCAGCATCTCTATTTGCTCTGTAGTGCAGTAGAAATATAACTCTGCCTCTCTTTCTTTCAGCAGCTCATAAATCTGGCAGAGGCTACACTTAACTTGAAGATCAAACAATCAGCAGATACTGATAAACACTGAACCATCTTCAAAGTTCATGATAAAAAACCAACCTGGACTAAGAGTGGCTTTTTTTCCTAGCAAGATCTGATGTTTGAAGTATAATGATAGATCTCCAGATTAGGCAGCTCTCATAATCTTTTTAGCCCTATTTTTCTTATTTTCCTATATTCTGTCATTAGTTGACAATTGCTCTCAGAGTACAGCATCTTCCCTCACACACACCTGCACAAACCACATCAAAGTCAGGTGTAACCCAGGAGGACATCAAGCCCAACACACCAGAAGTGCATTCAGCAATGCCTTTGTATATCCAAAGTATCCGGATCCATCCGGTGGAGATGCTCCGCAATCTACACCCAACAGACTAATTTCACAACAGACACAGTACTCCGAGTACTCTCTTTCTTTTATAGAAGCAATTTTCATTATGTTTGTGTTCTCTGTCCTCTCTTCGGGCCCTCTGTTCTTCTCATCCTATTTTCCTCTTCTAATTTTCATTTTTTCCCCAACCTTCTGTTTTCTCTGAGCCGTGTCCCTGGTTACCTTTACACAGCAGAGTGAGACTGCCCGCCTTGCTGCAGCTCAGATGTGATCTCTCTGATAAATCAGATCAAAGTATAGTTTTACAGATCACTTTGGCCTCCTCTTTCCAAATTCTCTGAACGGATCTAACTGCATTTAATTTTCTGGTTCTTTTCTTTACTACCTGACTTAATTATTTTCTTCATCACCACAGTCTCGAGCTAATAGGAGAATAACGAGAAGGCACTTGCAGCATTCAAGTTATACCTCAGGGTTTCCTGATGAGCAACCTAAAGCAAGCCCAGGCTTATCTGAAATCAAAATAGGGACCCACCTCCAAAGTCCCTTTGACTGGTTGAGCTCAGTTGCTGCTTTCTGAGCACCAGTCTTCACTGTTAGAAGCACAAGTGTCCTCCATTGGGAACACACAGCAGAATGTGAGTAAATGTCCAGCTAAATGAGGCACGGCATTTGAAAGTGATTAACGTGTCCAACTTTGATAAAATGATTGATGTTTAAATTCAACGCACTAGTATTTGAGGAACCATCCTGTGTGTACTGAGGATAAAAGCACCAAAGGTCTCCCAGTCAATCCTTTTAAGTGATAAACCCTTTTTCCAATTTTTCATTTTCCAAATCTGGACTTAGAAATCAAATCCAAATTTCAATGCAGCTGAAAGCCCAGACCAGAGCATAATGCACGCAGGTCTTAATACCACAGTAGAGGAGGAGGAAAGAGATGAGCTGGCCATCATGTTTGCAGCCTTCTCCTTTGCCCTCATTAGTGTTTTATTAATATTTCATATTACATGAAAGCCGATTTTCCTTTGTGTCTGGCATTAAATGCTGATCAATATTAATGTTTGATTCATATCTCTGAGAAAAGGACAGTGAGAGAGAACAGGAGTGAGATTGGAGATATGATTTACATGAACTTCAAAAAGGCTGTTTGAATAGCAAGGCTAGTGAAATAATCAATTGGACAAGGAATTGCTAACAAATGAGTCCTGGGCTGTGACAGCAGCTGTTTAAAGTTCAATTAGGGCTGTGGAAGGAGGAACTGTGAGCTTATGTGAATTTTTTTCATGATCAGAAAATGGTGAGGCAGGAAAATGTGCAGCTATGGCTGCAGAAGGGGCCAGGAGACACTTTCCTGCAGGAGCACAGAGCTGGCCAGTGGAGGAGGGAAGTGTTGCAAGGCAAGGAAACAGCTTAACTGTATGTGGTCTGGTGAGATGCAGGCTGTGACTGGAGATCTAGAAGGAGACTTCTGTGTTGTGGGGTCAGAGAGGGTTTGGGCAGAAAGAGAAGCCCCAGTCAGAGTGAATGAGCTTTCAAGGGATGCAACGGCAGAGAGCTGGAGGAGGTCTCTACAACTCCCTGAAAGGAGGATGTAGTGAGGGGAGGTCGATCTCTTCTCCCAAGTAACAGGTGATGGGACAAGAGGAAACAGCCTCAAGTTGTGCCAGGGGAGGTTTAGGGTGGATATTAGGAAAAAATTTTACATGGAAAGTGTTATTAAGCCTTGGAATGGGCTGCCCAGGGAGGTGGTGGGGTCACCATCCCTGGAGGGATTTAAAAGCCGGGTAGACATGGTGCATCACCCAGTGATGGGTTTTGTCAGCGTTGGGTTGATGGTTGGGCTCAATGATCCGAAAGGTCCCTTCCAACCTGGGCAATTCTATGATTTTCTGTAGATATAGATGTGGATGTAAGTGTAGATACGGATGTAGGTATAGACAGAGCTATACGCAGCTCAGTGGCACATGGAGAGAAAAGGGGCTCCTTGGAGGAGTGGCAGCAGGAAAGCAGGGACCGGGCAGGGGAGAAATTCCCAGCTCTGCTCGGAGCAGGTCCAGGGTCGGGATGGGCCGAGTACAAATAGCAGAGGGATTAAAGCGCGCTCCAGGCACAGCAGGGCTTCTCCATGGAGACGGGCAGCTCTGCCCACCGCCACCGGGAAATCCCATGCGATTCCCAGTGCTGTGCCGAGGGCTTAAGAGAGCAGGATAACTGGAAGTCCAGGGTCTAGACTGGGGGGGACAGGGATGTTTTTGCAGGGTGTGGAGGGATGCTGTCGCTGATAACGGAGCTGGGGACCTGCTGGAATAAGCAGAGACCCCAGGGCACAATACCAACCGGGTGACAAACACTGGAGATGGGGAGCAGCACCCGTGCAGCGAGTTGGCCGTCCTCAGCCGGGGCAGCCCCACAGCTCTCCTGCCCTCCTCTCTCCGCAGACGTCGACGAGTGTGAGCGGGAAGACAACGCGGGTTGTGTCCACGAGTGTGTCAACATCCCCGGCAACTACCGCTGTACCTGCTACGACGGCTTCCGCCTGGCGCACGATGGCCACAACTGCTTGGGTGAGGGACGGGCCCCCGGCACGCAGCGGGGTGGGATGCCGGGTGTCACAGCCACTCGGCAGCTCTGGCACCTTGGGACCAGCCCGGCAGATTTCTTTGATGGCCGTGTCCCAAGCTCTGACCCCCCCCCTCAAGAGCTGTTTGCAGAGCTGGGGGACAGTGGTGGCACTGCCGTGGTGACAAGCCAGCTTCAGACATGCT
>JAOXJM010000052.1:42438338-42466719 GCA_026413425.1 Tringa solitaria
GGAGTCACCATCCCTGGAGGTATTTAAAAGCTGGGCAGACATGGTGCTGAGGGACGTGCATTAGTGGTGGTTTGGTCAATTGATGATTGGACTCGATGATCTTAAATGTCCCTTCCAACCTACACCATTCTATCATTCTATGATTCTAAAGTGAAGCCGCTGGGCAGGGGGGACACACAAGACATGTCTTGAGCCACCAGCACATCTTGTGTTGTGCCAGTGGCATAGATGTTGTAAAGTGTGGGGCACTGGGACCACAGGCTGCTACTGCCTTGGAAAAGTAAACCTCCAGCAAGGTGATGTGCAAGCAGAACAAGAGGTGGGAGTGAGTCAATGGGGATAGTTTGGAAAAGCAAAGGAAGTTTGTGACATGATGGTAAGGAGGTGATAGCTCAGGGAGGAGGGACACTACAGCGCAACAAAAAGCCTGTCTGGCAAATAAATAAAAGACAGGTCATAGAGGTGCTACGTTTTTATTTGCTTGATAATAGAACCTGCATTTCAACACTGCAGAAGAATCAAGGAGCAAGAGCCTTCCGACAGTCTCTGTAACGAAAGCAGGACCTGGCTGAGGAGAGGAGATATCCAGAGAATTTATGCTCCAAAGTGATTCTCAATTTGCTCCTTCCTTTTCCAATAGCAGTAACCAAAGGAAGAGCTGTTCATACAATGGATATTTCTGGTAAGTGCCCATAGATGTCTCTAACTATTGCCAAAACCAAGGGTTACACAGTCCTTCATGCTTGGACAGATCAGCATATTCTGTGCAGCAAAGGGAAATGGTAAAACCAGAGCAGGATGTAAGAAATTCTCCGTGATGTGTTACTGGTCAGATACTATATGCCCTCTTAGTTTCCTACAGCATTTTGCAGACTTGGTCTGGGCAATTCACAAGGTCAGACCCATGCCTTAATGCCTTTCTGCTCTGCAATATCCACGCTGAGTCCCCAGGAGCCAGCTCCCAGGTGCCCATTAGAGACAACCGGCCCAGAAATATTAAAAGCTCTCTAAGCCGGTGGCTCTACCCTACTGACAACAGATTGGCAATATCTGACAAATGATTAGAGCTAAACTGTCATGCAAAATGCAAATACGCCTGTGCAGAAATGGAAAATTACCATAAAATCTTTAGGACTGCAGGAAACTTCAAAGCTAATTTGTGCATTCAACTAAAACTTCAGTCTCCCTGTTAGCGGTGTCACACTGCTCCGTTAGTTATCCTTCTATTTAGAACAGCATGGACGGGGGCACACCGCTGGTAATAGCTCAGATAACAAAATTATACACGTTAGAGAGATGGTGCCTACTCGATCCAGGACACCTTTGAGTTAGACTCTTCCTTTACTAGGCAAATCCTTCCTATGCCAGGAGAAGGCTTATCTACTCTACAGAAGGTTATTCTTGGGGTACTTAACAGTTAGAGCCAGGGTGGGTATGATCATTTCTGCTATGTGACTACCGCTGCTGCCACACTGTTCTCACTTTCAGGTACTAAAGTTCAAGTGTAAAACACTTGATTCTCCATGGAGGCATTAACAAAGGGCACACCTGCATTAGCAGAACTTAAGTCCTAAAATTGGTATAAATGTTATAGTATTTTAGCTGCTTTCTTCACAAGGCTCTCTAATCTAGCGAACCACTAGGCTTTCAAGATAAAACTCGTGAGTCATTTCAGAATAATTTAAAGCTGGGGCAAATACAATCTTTCCTTTGCCGATAAAGAAAACTCTCTTGTCAGAGAGAAGCAGGCTTTTTTTTTTTTTTTTTTTAGGAAAGGTTTGAAGGAAACGTGTGAAGAAAGAGACTCTTAGGAGAGAAATTCAGGTATAGCTCTTTGCATGCTGCGTACTGGCAATTAGACAAAGGTGTGACTGTAACATTTAGTAACTGCTAGTAAAAGCCACCCCTCACAGTGCACTTCAGAGCACTACTCAATCCTTAGCACTTCAGTAAACGCTGGTCTAGCCAAATAATGCCACCTTCTTGAGTAAATGCTTCAGCAAATTTGCTCTTCAAAACCATGGATATTCAGGATTACTTCCTAACATTATGGAAATTACTGCTCAGTTGACTGGAACTGCTCTAGTTCAGACAAGCTGAGATCAAGCCCCAAATCTCCAGACTGGTAGGATAGAGTCCCTCATGCTCATCATATTGGATCTTCTCTGACAAAGAATGGCTTTATTAATGACCACAGAGGAATGGCATTTAAGTAAGATCCTCACTGTTCTTTAAAACCCAAACTCTCTTAAGAGGAAGCTGTTGGAACAATTTTCTGAATCATTAGTTTAGGCAACTATCAATTGCCAGTGAAGCTCCTCCCGTTCTCCTCCAGGAAGAGCAATGGCCATAGAAATACAAACCAATCCCAATCACTTCCCTGCCTGGGGGACCCAGACCCAGGGCAACACCAGCCCCAGGGAAATCCCAGACTCTGCACAAGTAAGGCCAATTTTGGGAGGATGATTTTCAATATCTAGACCAGCGATTGATCCCTCTTTGACCTCAGACCTCCGAGCATCTCTGAACAGAAACAGGGACACCCTCTCCCAAAAGTTAGCCCTCTTGCTAGCAGGCTCAGAGCTGACCACTAATAGCTGCAAAAGCTCCAAATTTGCATTTGAAATTCCTCATTTAGCTCAATAATTTCAGCTCATCACATAATCCCTTCTGCTCATTATGTCTGCTGTGTGCAAGGAAAAAAAACAAATTGCTCAAAATTACTGCCTTAAAATCACCTGAGAGAGCTGCTAACCTGACAAGCTGCAGTTGCAGAGAGCACTGTCGGAGCTTTATACTCAAACTAGGAAGTAGTAAAATATTATACAAGTTGTTTTCTTGCAGTTCGTGTCAAAGCAAGAGGGCCTGGGCTAACCCTTGGAGAGAAGAAAAGGGAGAATAAATAGATTATCAGCCCCTGCAGAAAATGTCCTGCCAGTGATCATGGATTTATGAATTCATACGGAGGCGCATCTCCACACAGAGCTGAATTGTCGAGTCATTTTAAAGATAAATATTGCAGATGGGTGAATAATTCACTTGTACAAATGTTCACCGAAAACAAATTAACTGGCTTGTGCGTACAGGTGATGTGAAATCATAATCATTATTTCACAGAATGTTTGAGAGGGCAGTTTCTAAAATTCATCCAGCCTGTCGCAGTAAGCTACCAAAATCTCCAAAAACCAGCTTTAGAGACTTGCCCAATGTTAAATTCCAGGTACCAAAGGGGATGTTAATTAGAGGATCACTGTGCGCATACAGAAAACCGCAGCTATGACAGCTGGGAGTGATCTTTCCAGAAGTAAACACACAGCTGTATTTCAGGCAGAAATGTCACCACCACCACCTCTATAAACTCAGATTGGAATAGAAGGGATTTTAAAATGCAGAGAGGAAGGGGGTTTTCAGCTTGCCCAGGGACGGCTCACGCTGTGCCCCCACCACCCAGAGGAAGATGCTCTGCTGACTCCGTCAGCATTTATCACCAGCCAGATTAAGTCTATAAAAAGGGGATTATGGGCAGTCCATTTGCAGCACAACACAGACATAAAACTATAATAAGTTACCGAGATAATGAGGCAGCAGGACATAAAAACTCCTGCATACAAAGAGAGCCCCTGTTTTCAGAACCAACAACTCACTTGGAAGCACATCTTCCCCTGTGAGTGCTGGGGAGCAGCTCTTCATAACCACTCCTGCCAGTTCCTCCATCTCATTTATGAGTATTCCCAGAAGTTGGAAGTGAAAAAAATGATTATCCTCTGAGCTGTGTGGTTTTCCTCTAAAATCCTATTGCCTTCCCCATGGCAGTCCCAGCCCCTGCTCAGGATGGGGGAACCAAACACAGGTCCCCAACTCAGCCTCAGCATAGGTCTGAGCCAGTTGATTTTACCAATGACTCAAGGGAACACAGACCTCCACAAATCTACAGATAATAATTTGTTCCTCTCAACTCATCTTGGAAGAGCAGCAAAACATGTCAAGGAAGGAGAGCTTTGCCCAATGAATGCTTGTTCCTCAAGTTTGATCCTACTAAAAATAACCCTTCAAGAAAAAATTGTTTAAAATATTCCGCATAACGCAGCACAAATTTGATCAAAAGAAAATGGGTCGCAATAAACTCATACAAAATGTCACTAAAAAATCCTGCCTCTACCGTGGAGTTGCATCCATATGCTCCCAACTGATATTCACAGCTCTCCCTTAGCTGGGATACACTGGAAACATCCCATTTTATTTTTCCAGCCTCCCTTATTTTTCCTTTCCTGTTGCTCTTTGACTTTGTCTTTGTCCTGATCCAAGGAGGAAAGCCCTTAATCAAACTTAGCTCTTGGTAAAGGAATGTTTCCAAGATAGACCTGTGTAAATATACGGTATCTCAATTACCCTCCAATAGCTGTAACATTTTTGGTTTGAAATCTTGCTCTCCGATGGCTTTCACCGTCCTATTCATCACGGTGACCCTTCAAAGGCCCACAACACGCTAATAACAAGGAAGGCATTTCGGGAGCCCAGTGGAGCTGCCCGTTGATATACACCAAACGCCGAACGGAAATCTTTTATTTTCACGCCAGCCAATATATGAGCTGCAGCTACAGGGATTTAAATATGATACTCAGGCTCATTAGTAAAGCAAGCATAGATAACAAGGATTTACTGAACATTACCGTCTGACTTGGCCGGCTTTCCCAAAGGGACTATTAAGATGCTAAGGAAGTTTTTTGTCTGTATTTTTGGGGGAATTAAGTCTGATTCAGGAGTTCCTGCAAGTTCAGCAAAAAAAAAAAAGTCCCCAGATATTTAAGTTCTGCTTGTCCAAAACTCAGACAAGTAAAACTGCAGCGATTGTGTGTGAAGGACTCTGTAGACAATTGTCCTGTTTGGTGCTTTACCCCTTGTGCTAAAGAAGGAGCGACCCACGACAAGGGTCTGGGACCACCAGCTGCCGGAAAAGGGCACATCGCGCCCAAAAAACATGGGCCAACAGCAAGGCTTACTCCGAAAACTGGCTGCTGGCAAAACCCACACAGCCAGGGAGCAACTAGTTCCACACACTGTCCTTACCAACGTAACCCCCCAGCGTTTCAGCACACGCCATCTCCACCGAGCACTACCTCATTGCTGTCCTGCCATCCCGTATCGGTTCACGGCTTGGGTTATTTTCACACAAATATAATCCCTGAAGGTGGCATCACCTGAATCGTAGCAGCTGACCAGAGAGACAGGAGATTAGCTTGGCATACAATTTTCCTTCCTTTTTTTTTTTTTTTTCAGCACATAAGCACAGATCTTCTCCATCACTGCAAGTCCAAATTCATTGAGCTTTGCAAGGTCCTTTTGAACTGCATTTTTATCCTGACCCTTCTCCTTCCCCCGTATTAGTATAAAGTCCAAATGACAGGGCACATAAAAGCTGCTTGTGATGCTTTGTTAATGGATCTGCAGCAGATGGAAGGGCCAGTGGTTTGTTTTTTTCCCCTCAAGCCCTGGACAGGCAATGAGGGGTTTTATGTGCTTGAACTGCAATGTGCTCCTCATTGCCTTTAATCTGTCTTTGCAAATCAGTTCAGGAAAGGTTGATATTGGAGAAGTGTTTACTTCAGCTTAATTCATTAATGTTTATGAAGTGCTGTCAAAACACAAAGTGTTGTATGTTTAGTGAGGGTGACTTTAATATTATTGTGGCTTCAGCTAATAGATAAATAATAATGGGACAAAGTGCTGTCCAATAACTGTCATTGTGTCTCTATTGCATCTACTCAGAGCTAATTTTTGGCCTTTGATTATATCACAAAACCTTGGTTGTCTCTGTGCACATAAACCGTGATCCATCCCAGTTCTATATATCTTGTTCAGTCAGCCTAATATTAACAGGTTTTCAAGGTTTTTAAGGTCAACATCAAGTCCTTTTGGACACAGGAGTTTAATTCATGGTATAGACAGCAAGGTTTGCATGGAGGGCTACGATCTTTTATTAAGCCAGTGAATGTCATGAGAGGATAAAAAAAGCTTTTGGGCACACGAGCTCTTCTTTAGGTCAAAAACTTGGCATTGTGAAGAGCTGCACAGCTACAGCCGCATCGCTAGTGCATTTGTACCGAGGTAAACCTTTAGTACAAACCATTTCATTACTGAAAAGTGGCCATTTTCTCCCAGAATTGCATTAAAAAGAGCAGATTTCTTTATCACTCTGTTAGGTCAGTGAGGGCACATCTTTGCGGTGCCACAGAAGACGGTACAGAGACGTCAGAAATAGCATTGGCCCGAGGTGGCAAGGACAGCTTGACCCTGTGCAGATACCAGCATGGGTCCCGAATTATACCTCTGTATTGGTGTCTGGTATAATCACCCCAGCTTTTTATGTGGTTCTCCTGCTCCCAGTTTTAAAATGGCCTTGTCCTTTTGGAAGGACAGACATGTCCTAAATTTGATAGCCGGGGAGGATGGCGCAGTGTCAGCAAGCTTTGCTTTGGGTCAGTGACACAGCCCGGCATTGGGACAGATTACCACAGTCACACAGGGGCTGTCCATCCACAGTCTGTGCTGTGGTCCTAGCTACAGGACCCCCAAAAAAAAAAAAAAAAAAGTTGCTCTCCTATAACACACATCCTCATTTTGGGGTTTCTTCTGTCACTATAAACCTTTGAAGGTCCACCTTAACCATTTGTCCATTAGTTAAAGGGATCATCGGAAATTTGCACTCCTTAAAACTCCCATTTCAAACTAAATGGATCTTCTGTTGCAGTCACTTGGGGGAAAAAAAAAGAAAAAAAAAAAATCAGTTTTCTGCCTAATCAAGACTTCACATCAATCAGGTTAATAGGAGCGTTAGCGCATTTTCTAATTACAACTGCAAACATTTGTCGGCTTCCTAGTGATGAAAGCTCATGTCATCCCATCATGTTAAATCAACTCTGGGAGGTCTGACGAGCGAAGCCCAAACCCAAGGGGTTGGCAGCAGCACTTCAGCCTGCCCTACACAAGGTGTGACGTTGGGGTTCTAACGCGGGGTTCCTGGTCCTCAGGCTGATAACCTATAGACATAACGCGTGTAGGCAGAGAAGCGGTGCCCCCGGGCAGTTTCACAGGGGTGTCACTCCCATAGAAAACTCTTTCCTTGTTCCGTTTAATAACCTGACACCAATTCCAGGGCAGCCCCTTGTTAGGCTTTTCCAGCCTCGGGCTACAGCAATGAACTTCCAGGGAGAGCAGGAGAGAGAGGTCGGGCTGGAAAAGAAGAGCATTTGCTGGCCTTGAGGCCAGCAAGGAAATACTATAGAGCCCTAAGTCTCTATAAATAAAAAAACTGATACCAAAGGCGCTTGAAAAGTGATATGATTAATTTGAGTCATTCAGCTCCAACCAAACACTCAAGTGTATAAAAACCATAACACGGTCATAAGCCCACATTCACGGTACAAGCACAGGCAAATATTCCCCAGCACACTCCTGATAGGCACACGTGAAGGTCTTCAGTAGAAGAAATACAATTATTTCACTCCCTAGATTTATTTCAGAGTTTGCTTAACCTAATAGAAACGTGGCATTGCCGCTGTTATATATATTGCTGCACAGTCCTATGTGTTGGATGCGTCCGTCTGATAAATTCAGCTGTCAGTTATTTTCAGTGCTTAGCAGTAATTTTCTAACACAAAATGCATGATCGCCACATATGCCTTTAAGGTATATATTCTCATGTCTTTCTATAGGATTCGCCCACTTCTCTCTCATTAATACAAACTGAGCTAAGTGATTAAAATTAATGCGTCAGTTCCAAACTGCCCCATATCCATTAATCTCATAACAGTCAAAAGTATCTTGAAGAACACCTATATTACACATCCTGAGTTGGGTTTCTTAAAGTGCTATTAACAGTATATACTTATCAAAAAGTAACTAGCTGGCACATACACTTGCACCTTCTTAAAGTTTAATAACTTCAATAACTTCGTTTCAATTTAGCTTTCGAAGTGTTGGAGGAACCTCTCTGGTTTGAGCCCTTGCCTGAGGCATTGCATTGGGGAGGAGTTGCCAGAGCAGGCAAATGCCATCACCAACATCAGAGACATGCAAACAACTTAACAGGATGCTCTCCGTTTGAATAAAAGTCCCCAGACAAGCTCACTTGCATTTTTTTTTTTTTCCTCAAAGCTATTGCAATTTCTCTGCAGAGAGCACACCTTGCTGTAGTGACCGGCTCACACGGGACTGTCCCCATGCTAGTCATGATGCTCATGGTGCTGGAGGACCTCGGATCTGGCCGCAACTTTTGGATGAAACGGATCCCTTGCCCGTGCTGGCCCCACACTGAGCCAGCTGGTCAAGCAAGTTGCTCTGCTGGCTACCAAAAGCCAGCGGACAGGGCCAGTTATTTAGGCACAGGGTGATGCATTTGTTGGCACTGAGGAGCAAAAGAGACATGGTGATGGCCCTACATGCTCTTTTGTGCTCTAAACATCACTTGCAGGAAGGTGGAATTTAAGTAACCACTTAGCATTGACCTGACTGTGCTTCCTCAGGAGCCAACTTGTTTTCATTACCCAGACCAGTGACACCAGCGCTGAGTCCTTTGAAACAACCCACTCCAGGTGTTTAGGGAAGCCCAAACAGGCTTTAGCTCGAGTATTTATAGAGGTAATGGATTTTTTTGTGCCAAACCTGGCTCCTGAATGTCTAATAAATATTAGAGTTGAGGTTTAATCTCTTGCAGCCTGCCTTGGTCCTCCAGCAGGCAGAGCTCCTTAAATTTGCAAAGGATTGCGCGCAGTTGAGGGAAGGATGGATTCTCTCTCGCTTCTTTTAATTACCCAAGACAAAATTTGATCACAGAATCTGGGGAAAATAATAGATCAGAAAACACAGGACAGGTTTTTCTTGAGCTGCTCTCAAATAGGAGGGGAAAAAGCCAGTATCCAAACCAAACCATCCGAAAGGCTCCATCTCACCAGGTTATTTTCTTTACCTTCTCCGCAAATCAAAAGCATTTCCGTTTCCTACGTTTACTCACTGGAGACACTTGCATTGAAAGTAGGGCTTTTAATTCCTGAGTTACCCTCTGTTCCTTACCCCTCAATTAAAATCAGTCCAACTCACCTCAGAAATTGTTCAGTTATATCATGGGGAACGATGGTTTCAGGAACAGATGGAGCAGGAGCGGGAAATAAGCAGGAAGATCAGATACACTCTTAAGAAACAAGGATTCTGTTTTCATGCAAATTCCCTTTAATAAGAAAGGTTGAGAAGAGATCTGAACAGAAAACACTGTACATGAAGAGCTGCTCAAAACTTAATTGCTTCTAAATATAATACTTCTGAATCTTTTCCAGCAACTATAAACATTTCCTTAAATATTCTCCTTTTTCCACCCTCTCCCTTGCAGTATATCCCATTGACTTTAATGAAGTGCTGCGTAACCATCTGAGTTTGGGAAGCATTTGAACAACAAACAGAAGTTATTGGGAGGGAAAAAAAAAGAAAAAAGAAGTTTTTCATTGCTAGCAGGTGTTTCTAAGAGCTTTAACAAAGTTTAATTTGGGATTTTTTCAAGCTGACTCGCATTTGTGTGTAATATAGATAACTCTGATGTTGTTCTCAGTGTCTTACATGTACAAATATGCATGTGCAAGGGGGGGTGCATACCCACAAAATTGTGTTTTGCCTCTCAGATGAGAAAAGCATCTGAGTTTGTGAAAGGAAACGGCATTCCTATTATCTTTAAACAACTGAGTCCTTCCCATTTTTCTGTTTTCTCCGACATACCAAAATAATAAACTGAGACATTAATTGGGAGGGCGCTGGAAATCATCATATACCTTTTGGTCTTTGGAAGCTAAGAACTAAATTACTGTAATTGGCAGTTTATTAACAGGAAAATTATGCAAAACAGCTTCATGTTGCTGTCAGGAATTATATTCGGTAAGCTATGAAGATGGGGCCCTTGGTGTAACATTTGCATTTTCTCATTTAGAAAGAACAATGATAATAGATGAGTGAAGCATGTACAAATTATATACCAAAGAACATTTGCATGGCTGTAAAAAGGCTATCTTGATACCAGCATGATTAAGCCTGTTATTCATTAAGATACAGTACAGACTAAGGGGGAAGGGGAAGTAGGGAACATATAAACTTTCTTTAGAGGCATATATAAAACGAACTCCAGCCCAAACCACTTGAATTTCAGGCAGAACTAGATTATAATACGTTCTGATTACGTTGTGTTTATTATGCAGTGCTAGTACTAAGGGGTTTTTTCTCCTGTCTTGGATGACGTCCAAAGATGTGATGATGACAACCTCTGTTGTTACTCACATCTTTATTTCAGCTCCCACCTCCCCGAACCGTTTGCCTGTTCGTGCACGGTTTCATGCCTGGAAAGCAACGAGCCCAGCGCATCACTGCACGGACACAAGCAAAGCAGGCTCCCTACAGAAATTGGCATCACTTAATCCAGAAATCGGATTTTTTTAGATGCTTTTCTCTGTTAGCAATTTCCACTACCAGTCCTGATATCTTAGCAGTTGACATTCTGCAAAGAAGGACGACTTTAAATATCACTGATACCTGTAAGCGAGGGAGGATAATAGCAAAGCAGGAGGAAATTGGGTCATTTTAATGCCCTGATGAAAACCAACAGGGACAGTGCACTAAGTGACATGGGCTGCCTCTCTGAAACCAGGACACTGTGTCCTGCTCTCCGGTTGTACATAGCTGTCTTGTCTACCAGGAACCTCTCAAGCACAGAGAGTTCAAGCAAGTTATTCAGTAACTCCAAAATTTGACTGATTTGAGGAGAAATTTGCTGGCTTAAATGAAGTGTCATTTGGATTTGGCGAGTCCCTTGTAAAAGGGCAGTTTCAGAAGTTATTATTCTGTACCACAGCCCACAGGCAAGACCCAGATGAAACTGCCCTTCTTAAGTCATGGTTATTTATTTATGATGACGACATATGAGAAATTTATTTAAGGACATGGGGCTTTTAAACATGGGAATTTTAGAACTCCCATGGAGTAGGAGGAGAACTAGCAGAAGCAAGACTGTTTTTCCATGGTTTTCACTGGCCTCTGGTCCCAGATGTCTGTCTAAGCAAATTTTGTAGACTTTTAAGATAAATTGCATAGAGAGGGTGATATCTAGTTTTGAAGACCATTCTCACCTTTTCCCATCTTCAATGTTAGAAAAGCTCTTCCCTGATGTCTAACCTAGTTCTCCTTCAGTATAAGCCTGTTGCCTCCTAACATGAGGGAAAACAGATTATTCCCATCATTCCTGTAGCAAACTTTTACATCCTTAAGGACATTTATAATTTCTATCCTGGTTTTCTATCCTTTGGCTTAAGCAATGACAGTTGAGACCTAATCATTAATTCACTGGAGCTGGCCACTGGTGTCCACGAGAGCAAGAATAACTATTAAAAGCTACTTTTCAGAAAATTTCCATTGTGGCTTAATATTGGGTATTTTGTGCAGTTGTACAACAGGAGCAGCATCACCAAAGCTGCTGTGAGCTGGAAGAATGGCCATTAGAGCGTTCCTTGCAAATCATTTCAACACTCTGCTGTGGTTTGCTCAAAAATAAGTCACTTTTCAATTAGCTTTTACAACTCAAAGTGGCTGGGACTGCCTCAGCCCCTTTGCTCCTCACGGCTCAGTTCAAGCTGGGTGATTGGTCTGACCCCATCCCAACACCCACATTATGGATCACGTCTCCTTCCACTACATGAATCACCTTTATTTGCAACAACTTACACATACTGATGTGGAGCTCACTTTCCCTGCATAATTAGTTTAGAATCCGATACCAACATCTTAATTAGGTCTGACCCCCCGAGTATTTGACTTAACATCATTCGCCAGCTCCAAAATATGGTTACATCCACACTGCAAACAAGTACCCTCCTAGCAGCTGTACGACTAATTTCAATGTCGTTCTCCTCCTATAACACAGCCAAGTGTGGAAGTCCCCAGGATGCTGCTGCAGCCCCACACTCCTGACTGCATCTCCCTGCCCACCCTACGTGCGGGCTGCTCTCTCATTGCATCCCTACACCAGGGCCAAAGCTGTGGTTACACTCGCTTAAGATAACCTAATTAGTTAAATTAGGCTGACTGTAGCAGGATACGACTCGCCCTGGACCCACCACCTAATTGTATTCCCAACAGGATTTCCTGGGGGAGATTTCCCAGCTGGGGCTGAGCTCCCTGCAACCTCCCAGCTTGCCAGGGTCCGTCCTCAGGGACTTCAGTCGCACCTTTATCTGGAGGAAAAGACACCAAAAGAAGCAACTTGGGAGATCACAGGCTGAGCATGGACCACATAAAACATCCCCACATTCATAGACATGAAACACAGCATCGGGGAGCGAGGGATGGGGTTTGCGAGCAGGGCTGTATCGCTGAGCGGCAGGCAGAGGCTGCTCCCCGAAGCACAGCACAATTTTACTCCAAGGAAAGCATCCCGTACATTATGCAAAGAATTTACTGTGGGGTTGTTTGGTGGTTTTTGGGGTTTTTTTTTGGAAATACTGCACGATAGCAAGAATGAAACACACGTCAGATGTTAGCCACGACACTTAAAGCACTACTGGAAGGGATGCAGATAGTGCAGCAAGGAAAGTGATATAAAAGAAGAGTGGACTGGCATCTATATTTTCCAGTTAAAAAAAAAAATCAACTGGCTTTTAAATGCACTTTGTTTCATTTTTAAGACCTGAATCCAGCCTACAACTGTATAATGTAGTGCCCTAATTTTGGAAGCTAAGGCACATAAAAAACAAAACAAAGCTCAGCATCCAAAAAAACTCCCTAGATTGCTTTGGGAAAATTAGCATTTAACCCTTGGAGCAGATGCAAGCCTGGCTGGCACACTGCAGCACAGCTCCTGGTCCCCCTGCACTCCAAGGAGGCCAAGGAAGAACTTCACCTCCACCTTTTTTGCTGGAATTCATGTGGTTTTCCCCTCTCTGGCTGATCATGAATCTCCATGATCTCAGATCTCAGCCCCCATGTCGTTCATTCACTCCCCGGTTGAGGGGCTGACTCGTTCTGCTATTTCATCTCATCCCAAAACTTGCCCTCTTCCCCTGAATTCCTCCCTGTTACTGGGCTCGGAATAAACTAACCTCACTAACCTTCCCTGAAACAGCAGCGGTAATTTAGCAGCGACTGAATTATGGCCAGACTCTCACACCGTTTGAGGCTGTGGGAGTCCTGCCATTAGTTTCAACAGGTATTTAGTTGCCATTTCACTCCCATGGAAATTTCCTCTGTTTCCTTAATACACTGAATTACCTGGGAACGTAGGGGCTGCGGTTCATTTTTAAATCTGATGTCCTCTCTCTTGACCCCGCAATGTAATGCTTTGTAGCAAAGGCTATGCTGTACCAGAGGAGTTCAGTAACCACCTTTAACAGGGAAGAGCCTTTCTAGACTTGGAAGAGAAGAGTGCACAAACGAAACAGAGCCAAAGAACCACAAAGGTCTTTTCATAAACTGAAAAGTAGCCCAGATCCAAGTGTTGCGCTCAAAGGGATGGAAACATCTCCCGTTTACTAGGGCAAAAATAAAAAGGAAAAAAATGTGTTTGTTACATTATTGAAAAAGTCTTCCATTTGCCCAGGTCTCTGATTTTCCTTTATTAATTAGCATTTCAGCTGTTACAAGGCTCCATGTTAAATGTGAGCTATGCACAGAACACAAGTACATCCGTGTGCTTGCAAGTGCACAAGTACAATTTTAGTCACTATGGCATTACTTTAAAAATCCCTTTCTGTATTAGAAAATATGTGACAAGTCACATTTTAATTAACTTTATATTAAAACTTGATGATAATAACATCCTGGGAGTGGTTTGTGACGCCCAGTGCCCTCCAGTATAGGACAGCTGAAGCCAGCGCAGCACTTGTCCTCCAAAAAAGAACCAGCCTTGTCCCCAGCATAATTGGTTGACCCCAAGAGCAGATAAGGGCTCTGCCCAGCTCTGTTCTGCCCCACTTTACACCAGTCCCACCGTGAGCTCCACCAGCAAGAGTCTAGAGCAAGCCCCACTGCTTTTCCATCCTTGCCCCTGCCCTGCAGACAAATTTGAGAGCAGATGCTGGTTTATGGAATACCACAACAGGCACAACCCACCTGAAAGGCAAAGCTCCTTGTTGACTTACGGAGGAGGAGGATTAGGACCAGTGGTTTTTCATTTTATTTTGAATGTTTGCAGACATCTCTTGTAATAGTTACACTACTTGTGCATGTATTAGCCCTGAGACTGACTGTGTAGTTAGTATCTGTCAATAATAGTAGCTGACGAGCCGGTTCAAATCTACACTGCATTGGTCTTAAAGCTTCACATATACACAGATATTCTCTGTCATACAAGAGGGGAAGAAAAAAAAAAAAGTTGGTTTACTCAAGACAACTTCAAATATAGCCAGCCACTGATTCCCAACTTGGATTTACACAGGCTTGTAAAACAAAAGGAAAAACAATAAAACTAGATGAAAATGCTTAGACTGTATTTCAGTCCTTCCCACCGGAGCCGAGCGGTGCGTTGCCTTTGCACGAGGAACCTGAAAAGCTCTCCCGTGACTTTGCCACCAGATTGCAGCAGGTTGCCACGAGCTCAGACCCAGCTAGTCACCACATCTCGGGTTTGATTTGTGGCACTGATCATCCAAGGTTATGGAAATGTGAAGTTTTAAAAACACTTCAAAGCTATAAAGAATTTAACCATGTCCTTAATTTTACACAGTGTCAGAGCAGGAGATTTAAAAAGCAATAAACAAACTTGTTACTGCAATAGAATCGAAGAGGAATCATAAACTCACTAGAGTTACAGAGCTAAAATATGGTGTGGAGAATGGACAATGGCAACATTTATTCAATAAAACTCATTTATATGTAAAAGATTGAATAAAAATATATACTATTATGCAGGCACAACAAATTAGGTAAGAGGAAAAAAATGGTCTATGGTCAGGATGTTTTATATTATGCATGCAAACATCATAGCTGTGTGGGTAAAGGTGTTAACCACATCTGCAGTCACGCTCCAAACTGCCAGAGAGGTGATGGGAATTGTGGCACCAACCACACAAAGGATGACACCTTAATAGTTTTTTGTAATAAGGCAACTGCTAGAGCTACTGCTATTTACTATTTGTCTTTTTCTGCTGAGATATAAAACCAGTCCCCTATCTGCTTATGAAATCTAAATATCCAAAGGCATTTTCTTCAAGAGCAATGGCATATTAATCCTGATGGCTGGGTCAAATTTCAGCCTGGGTAATTGCTTTCTGCTAAGACATAGTTAAACTTATAGTTTTAATTTAAAGATGCTCCTCTGCAGTCTGTTCCCTGTGCCGTACGCAGTTACTGTATACTTTCAAACAACCTCCACGATGGGAATCAGTATTTCAACATGATCCTTGCGTCCTACTAAGGCTTACCTGAGCTACTAAAATTATAAAGCCTTTGTCTAATAGGAAAGGTCACCTCTACTTCCCCTGCCACAAACTTGGCCTTAATATTTGTGATACCTAGAAATCATTTGTGGATATTCTACTGACACAGACCAACAGGTAGAAAGACGCTACAGGTTTTTTTTTTCCTATTCAAATGTGTTCCCAGTGTTAATACTGGGACTTGGCTCAGGGTAGCAGCACCACAGCAAGTGTTTGGTGAGCACCCAGACAGGTCTGCAATTCTGTTAACTACCTACCTCGTGGCAATCAATCAATTAACTCAAGGTGAAAAACTAGCGAAGACAAGTCCACAGACAAAAGTAAAACAATCTGGGCTGGACTTGCAGAGGAGAAAGTGAAATTCCATTTCCAGGGCTGTCAGAGGGGTTTAAACAATCACTCAGGAGAAGAGTTTTCTTTTTTCCCCTTTGTTTTTCTTTATTTTCTCCAGGCTGAGGGTTTCCATAGATCTTCTCATTGATCTGAAGTAGCCAGTGGCAGAAAAAGCCAATTTTGGCTGCATTATCCTGTCTCCCTTCCACTATAGCTTAACACAAAGAGAAATGCCACCCACACCCCTGAACGAATCTGTGCCAAAGACTTGCCTTGGAAAGCAGGATTCAAGCCAGGCTCTTCAAATCTGAAAGCCAAATGCTCCCAAAACCAGTGGAGGGAGAGCTCCTGAACTGGTACCAGCCCATGCACTCCTACAGGCAGAGGCTCTAAGCGATGCCCATGTGGAAATTGGGGAACAACACATCACACAACAACTCATCCGCTCATAAATGGAGTCGAGGTCTGGATTTCTTTGCCTCCCTGCCTCTTTTTTTTTTTTCTTTTAAATCTGTGAAGGCATTTATTTCCCCTTTCCATCCAGGTTTCTATTCTGTTATTTGATAGGGGACTTAAAAATAAAAATCCACATTATATAAGGCACCCTGGAAGGCTGGGACACAGGGCCCTGCAGACGAGCCAGCAGCTATGTGCATAGAGGGGATCCTCCATAAAAGTGCTTAGTTCTCTGCCTGTAAAGTCTCCAGCAGCAGCCACTGAGGGAGCTGCACTTGTCCAATTACATTTGGAAAATGCCTCAAAACCAGAACATTTTTTTTTTTTTTTTTAAAACACAGAAACTCTCCTTTCTCCCTCCAGCCTTCCCACCCTCAAATGGACTAGAGAACTCTTCTCCAGGACCGTGGCACTGAATTTGCCTTTAGGAGAGGAGTTCAAACATTTTGTGGCCACAGAGCACCCGACTGCTGTCTTCCAGCTCCCACCAAATCCCATCAGCAGATGCAGTATTTCTCTGGGAGGGGACCCCAAGCCCACACTGATGATGGGTGGTATCCAGTCCCCACTGGAAAGAGGGGTTCAGGACCACTTCCTTCTGCACCAAAATTCAGTGGGAGGTGGAACAAGAAGTGCCATTTATAAATCTCCCCCTGCTTGTACCCTGCTCAGGGGTTATCTGGTAAGCCTTTCTCTGGCTCTGCATACAAGTAACACAAAGTACATCAGGGTAGCCACACAGTGTCATTTTTGTAATTAAAGCTCCTGACATAGACTTTCCTATTTAACTGCTGTATTGGAGCCGCTCTCTGTTCTTCCTTTAATGTAGGCTGCTGATCTTTCAAAGATCTTGGTTGTGTCTCAAAAGCCAGCTGGAGGTGGACTCTTCAAATAGAGTCAAAGAAAAAAAATCGACACGGGGAAAGTTAACTAAACTTTAACTCAAAGAAAAGTTTCCTCCCTGGTTTGGAACAAATATTGAGACCTGCTTTATTACAAAGTGACTCTGCCATATTGCCTAGGGCTTATTTCTGGCTTAACACATACACAGTTAATCTCTTGGCCAAAATGTTGAAACCTGGGAAAAAGGAAAAATGATCATCATAAATGTCATATTAAATTGGAAGATCATAAGTTGCGAACCAGAAGATTGGATTTTTCCTGTATCGTTATTTAACCACAGCAACTGGGTTCATGCTGAAGACTGCAACACAATGGGGCCATCCGTGTTCAAACAGGAACGACTATAAAAATACCAGACCAGCCAGATCAAGAGACACTTCAGTAGGAAAGTAAATTCAGACGGAATGAAATCCATACTATGCTTTGCCAGCTGAGTAATCGCACGTACTAAAAATTGACGTTCAGGCTCAACCCTACCTAAATGCCATTGCACAAATGATCTTGGCAATTTCTTACTGAATTATGATAAAACCAAATTCTTTTGCCGATATATTTGCAAACACAGATGTAATAGTTCAGCAGAGTTAATTGCTCCGGGCAGGAATTCCCCAAGGAGTTTTGCAGTGCGGGAGACCATGGGGTGCTGGTCTACGGAAGGGTTTTAGGCACCATCCAAGGGCTCTGTCCTCCGAGGGCAGCTGTCTGCTGAAAAGGAAATCAGGTCTGTCCTGGAGTCATATTTACCAGCATAAATCTCCAGGTTCTTGCTGAGCCTTTAGACAGAAGATACCAGAAAAAGGACTAACCAAAAATCATTTCTGCAAACAAGAGAGACAACAGATAGCTACACAATGAGAAAAGCCTCGATCTTTGGTCTTGTTGACATACGTTATACATCTTTGGGCTGCACATATACACGTAGACACTACAGGTTGGTTTCCATAGCCCTATCTTCTTTTAAATTTAGGGTAATGAATAAACTCTTGGGCACTAATTCTGGAAACAAGAGACTGCCTTATGAGATTATCTGCAGCTCAATAGTCAGGGGACAAGGGAAATAAAAGGATTCACATTACGAATTTCATAATGACTTACTGCTCACTTATCTGAAAAATAGTTGGAGTCATAATTAGCCAGCCTTTTCAGTGCAGATTTCTATCTGCTGCACACCTTAAAATTTGCATTTTAATGGGCTAAAGATGTATATCAGTAATAGCACCAACGGATGCTGTCTTACCACTAGTAATAATACAATATATAGTTTAGGTGACTAACCTATCCACAGTACAGCAGCTTTTATCGATAGAGAGAAAACAGTGACCAAAGTCAGTCAAATCTAAATGTCACTGCACTGACATGTCTTTAAATAACAAAACCCAGGCTGAGGTGAAAACATATTAGTACCAGCTAAACCCTCTGTGTGTTCATGGTTGTGGTAAACATGGGGTTCATTTTCAGTTGCGCAATTGTAGGAGGAAGAGTTCACTACAAATGTAACTACTTATGGGTGGAGAGCAGATCATGCATGAACAAATCCTACAAAACTCCTGAGCATCATATTATGCATTATTTTTCTTTAAGAAACAAGAGACTTGACTGCAAATAAAACAATATATTATTCTAGTTCCTGTTTATTTTTAATTCTAGACCTATAATAGAACTAGCAACTGCTACGGAGGGTTCCCCCCCCTACAGAAATGCACAACAGAGCAGGGGAAAAAAAAAAACAAACAGAAGAGGAAAAAAAGGAATTAGCAAGAACAGTAAAATAAAGATAGTTTAATAGTCTTTTGGAAAGGAAAACATGACAACTGTTAATGGTAAGTATGTAAATGTATCATCATTGCTGTGGCTATTGGTAGCACCCAGATCCAAGTTTCCAAAAGAATTCAATGGAAGTGGAAGTGATTCTCCAGAAGTTCCTCAGCGAAATTAATTGCCACCCATAATATTCTAAACAATTAGTTTCCTGAAGAGGTAGGCAAACACCAGTATTTTAGAAACATAATAATTTATAGAGTTTTACGTGTCATCCTGATGCCAGTTTACCACAGACCTGTTGAAGCAGCTTCTTCCAGCTGGGCATTGACACAAGGAAGAGGGTGAGAAAAGGTGGCCACAGAAGAAAGATGTAATATGCTACAATAATAGATGCTGGCGGCCTTCTGACACGCAAAGGGCTTCATCTTCAGATGATATATTCCCCTGACAAAAAGAATTAGAGAAAATGACATATTTTTCTCTTTAAACATCAAAAGAAATATTTAGCTTGAGAAGATTGGATTAAACGTGGATTAAGTTCACTGTTGAAACTGTCACTCCACGGCTGGAGGGAATCAGGAGGCTCAGCAGCCTCCTTCTGCCATGTTTTCTAACACATATCTCAGAACTAACTTCCAATTTTAGCTGTGCTTAATTGTGCATCAAAATGGTGGGACTGGGAAGGAAAACCGAAGCTGCTTTCTGTCTTCTTAAACCTGGGAGAGCTGTGGTGTCAGCAGCTGACGCAAACTTGAATAATGGTAAAACTGCAGATAAGGAGTAACTGCAGGGAACTGAAGGGAAGACAGAAGAGAAAATACAGAGCTATTGCACAAAACTTCAAGTATTCCAAATGAGTGAAGTCTCCAGAGAAAATCCTACAAGCATCTCTTATATTTAGTCTACGGTAAATGTTTGTAAATCAAGGGCATACAATTCAACAGCAGAAGGATCGGATAAAATTGCTAAAGCCCTTCAAATGCTCTGGTCTTCCAGCAAGTCTAAAAGGCGTTTGAAACCCCCAGCACTTTGAGGGCTCTCTGTAACAGCAGTGAGTCGCGCTAGAGACAACCAAAGTGGGCCCAAAAGAAAACTACAGAAACGCAGCCTGACTTGGGACTTTGATTAAGAACGGCTGGAAAACAAAGATTCATTTCATAAAATTATTTCAAGGTCTTGGAAATGGTTCTTAATTTGCATTATGATGAAAACAAGACACTTCAAGAGAAGCAGGGGAAGGAGGAATAGAGGCAGAGGAGGGGGAAATATCCACAGTGCTGGGCAGTGATTACAGCACTCGCTGCAATATAGAAGGTCTTGGTTGAAGTGCTGCGATCCATGAAGCACCAAACCCCCTGTCGGCACCATAAATACTTGCTCTTACAGTAATCGCGGAAGTGGGACAAAGTCTGAAGGACTCATATCAAATGGGCAATTTCTCCATCAGAAGATTGCTTTAATCACTTTAATCAAAAGACCTACCACTTCTCCTCATCAACAATTAGTAAATTCTCAGAATATTCCCTAAAGGAGAGCTTGGATGCCTCTTATTGACAACTCATCTGTTATTTGATGCTAGTCATTAGGGCTGATTTCCTTGCATATAAAACTTCCTTGTTTTAAACCCATCAATGTTCTGTAGTGATATTTTATTTTATATATTTATATATAACTATAAAATATATAAATATATATATAAAATATGTATATATTTAAGACAGTCCTTCACATCTGGAATTAGCTCCTGTTGGCAGCAGTGCTGAGCTGTACCAATTGTGGAGGGGACAGTGCTCTTGAAAATGAAGTGCAGGTTTGGGGCTGTGCTGGCCAGGTATCACTTTGAACTCATTTAATCGCAACATCTACTAATTACTCTTTTCCTAGTGTTGAGTTAGTACAAGGAAATCATCAAATCAAAGCCAAAAACCCATGCTGCAGGTGAGTACTCCAAGGCAAAAACCTGCCTTTCAAGTGACCTTGATATCAGTCTTATCACCCAGATTTTTGAGGAGGACAATGGTCATAGGCGTGGGGAAATTCAGATTTCTCTGGAGAAACAAGTCACTCCAGAAGAGGTTTGTTTTGGGTTTTTTTCTTTCAATCTAGAAGTCTCCAAGTTTTAATAAAAATACATCGACTTTCTCTTCAGAAATTAATCTGCTTTTGCTTTTATATTCTGGAGGTTTCATAGCTTTATATAGAATCATTTACGTTGGAAAAGATTTTTAAGATCATCAAGTCCAATCGTATAATGGAAGCAACGCAATTAGTCGATACAGAAAAATTCACGTCAAACATTACCTTCCATATTCACTGTCTGACAGTAAAACCTACATATTTCCTGGCTATTAATAATTACTTTGGGTCTGTTTTATCATCTTGACCTTGGAACCTTGTCTGTTTGGGGGCTGAAACATCTTTGGTATGTTTTCATAATGGAAACTGTTGAAGAAATTCATTGAAATTTCTCTAGCGTTTCATCTCGGAAAGGTAAAAAAAAATCTCTAAAAATAGAAATTTCATTTCAATAGTTTTTAAATGCATAATTAATGATTTAGATGGAATAAACTCCTATTTAGATGGAATAACTAATAAACAAACTCTGATTTAGAGGGAATAAATTCATCTATCCTAACTTTCCCCAGTTAGGATTTGTCCTCCCCAATAAGTGTCATGAGCCATGTTTACCAGAGCCAAGAGTGTCCCAGGTGCAGGTGGGTCAGGGATGCTACAGGTGGGGGGATGGATGCCACATGCGACCTGCTCAGTCCATATGTGTCCCTCACCAGTTGATGACAACAGCCTGTTAATGAAATAATTTCAACTCCATTGGCAAGAGATCCTGCTTATAAGCCATGAGTATCCTGTGACCTCATTTCACACTGAGCTCCAGAAGTGACAGGTGCTGCTCCCCCATGTTTACCTGGGGGTAAGCATAAAAGGAGACTATAAAGTGTCTCATGATCCACCAGGAGCAGGGAGATTGCACTGAAATTCAGGAAGGACATTTTCAAAGGCTCAAATCTCAGTTCGGAGCATGGCTGCAATCTGTACCTTTGAACAACTCCCTTGGTGCTTGAAGTTGGGCTCCAAAAGGAAATTCAGCTTCTACCCAGCTGATCTGGCTTCCTGAGGATCTGTCAGTTCCCACCGCCACTCCTTCCACCAGCCTGATTTTACAGTCAGAGAAACCCCTTCCATCTACTTCTCTTGCCTGAAGAGATTATATTTTAAATCGCCGTTTTATGAACTTGTGAAGCCTGCAGTATGTTCCAGGAGATAGAAAATCCAAGCAAAAAGTGTCTGTCCTGCTCCTTTCCCCATTTTATGAACTGCTCGTCACCTCTGCCTTCATTTTTTATCCCTTCTGTCTTCCTGGCATTTCTCAGTAATTGTACAATTAAATTATCTCATCTTTTACAGTTCTGTCTCTCCAGAAGGGGACAGCAGACCCGGTCAGGCACCCAACCCCAGTCACCCACAGCTGGGACACAAGGTCTGGACCATCTGGAGCATCTCAAGTTCAAATGTTATGTGGCAGGTTGTTAAATGGTTGCTAGAAGTGGAAGTATATGATCCACATTAAGCAGTATTTCAATTAGAATGATCAGTTTACATGGAAAACTTAACTGCTCACATAAGAAACACAACTGACTGCTCCATGCTGATGTTAAAACATTACCACAGAAACAGGGAAAATTAGGGGATAGCAAGATTGGGTCCGAAATGGCATAAAAGAAATAGGAAGATGGTCACAAGCATCAGGCATCCCAATTGCATTAAACCAGCATCTTCTCATCAGCTGCCACGATGAAAGGCTCTGTATTCAAAGCAGATCATGAATTTTAAAGCCAATTCCTTGGCTGTGATTAGGTTTTGGTTGCTTCAACTTTCTTTGTTGAAGATGTATATTCAAAAACTAAAGCAAGGTTTTTTTATTGTCTGGGAAAACTATAGACCACTTGGATTTAATTGCGCCATTCTTAGGCGAAGCTTTGACTTGTATATATCTTACTGAGAAAATTAAATGTTTTCATCATCCAGCCATACTGAATAGTTAAGACTGCCAGGACTACTCATTAAATACACAGATGTTTTAAAGTTTGATTAGGGAACTGTAACAAACAGCCCAAATTTCATTAGCATATGGAAAAGAAGGTAGCAGAGTTGAACGTGCAAGAAGAGTTACTTAAGCACTAAGAGTATCACTGAAAAATAAGATCCTCATGAAAAAAAACTCAAATACTAAACTCCCATCTGTGACAAATATTAATGCCCAGGAGAAAATATCGTCTCTGTCTGCCAATACTGATAGTGACAACATCAGCAGTGAGACTATTCTTTATCAGCTCCCCCTACTCCCTTTCCGAAATCACAAGGCTGCATCAAAAATCGTAAGACTGACTTAAAATATTCAGTTCTGGGTTATTTATCTTTGTGATTCAGAGACATCAAGAAATATTTACTTGGTTTGGAGCTATTCCAAACAACCAAGACTGTTAAAAACCGTACTATAAAATGAGCATGTCAGTTCTTTGGTAGTATTTTAAATGCAGCAGCTTGGATGTATAAAAATTAAGATAATCATTCAATATGAACCTAGATGGGTCTGTGAAATTTTCCTTCCAACATAGGTGAGCATCACCATGATAGCAGCAGAGAACCTTCCTAAGTCAATACATTTCTTAAACCACTTCAGCATTCAGTAATTTCCATGTCTTTTCTCCAGCCTGTCAAGTTCATTGTCTTGCACAAAAGCTTACTAGAAGTTGAACAAGCACACACAGTAAACCATAAGCAAAGTAAAAATAAAAAATTAATAATTTTAGAAGCAGAAAAATAAGCAATATAATTGTCTTCCTCTACAAGATGTTGTTCAAATACTCCTTTTCTTTGCATATGGTGAAATTAAAGGAAAGGAAACCAAACCGCCGAAGGTAACCATTTTTCTAGTTTACAAACCCCAACTTTCTTTACCAATAGCTGGACAGTTTGTATCACCATCATCGGAGACACTCACAGTTATTGGATTTTGCTCTCTGAATACCACCCCTGACAAATGAAGACATCCATCCCATTTAGCAAAAAGGAAACAGACTGACCAGATACAAGGTGTGGGGCTGAGCCAAAAATTTAATCTACAAATCCTAATCCAAGACCACTATTAAATCATCCTTTGATAGGTTCCAGCACTACATTCGGGTCTGTAGGATCTCATCCATACTGAAGCCATCCCATGGGTTTCAGTGTTCCCTGGTTACTCCCAAGTGTCTTCAAAACTTGAAAAATAATTTATTTTGAGATTAAAATGTGAAAAGCTTTAAGATAAAACACATCCAAAATCCTCCACGAAGGCAGAGAGAAGGAATTTTAATACTTATTAAAGCTGTGATTCTCTATTCGTCTTTGAGACCTCGATTACAACCGTCCTTCCTATTTTTATCAGGTTTGTCCTTGGCCACAAGAACATCCTGTAAAATTCATGAAGATCCAACTGTCAGATCCTTTGATCACTTGTTCCATCAAGCAACACCTGTAAAACCCCCAGGTCAATTTACCAAGATACTGCCAAAATGCCACAGAACTCACAGACAGGGTCCCAACATGCAGATTTAATAATTCTATTACTTAAAATTTCAGAGTTAGGGGTTTACGTATGAAAGTAAAAAAAAAATTAGAGAAAGAAGCAGTGTCTTCATGAGCTTTCATTGCTGGGAAAATGCCTAAAATATCAACTACAGACTTTTCCAAAATGATGCAACAGAATTGGATTTAGAGGTTTTATCCCTTAACGTTTAACCCAGGCTGCTTTTCGTTCAAAAACCTGCAGTTATTTTTCATTATTTGTTAGGAAAATAAAGATAATTTAGCTTAAGTTAGAGCTGTGTAAGTTTTCTGTCAATAGGAAAAGTAGAAATGACATCCCATGCGGTGGGCTCCAGACCCTTATTAGGGCTGGCCAAAATGCATCACTGCCCCCTGGAAATAACTATAGTCCATGCAGTTTTGGGTTCCTCATATGCTTATATTTCCCTAGGTATGGAGGCAGGTTACAGGGGGTCAGAACGAGTGGGTGCCTTTTCTTCCTCTAATATTTCTGCTACTGTGTGAGGGGAGGAGACAAAAAGGGAAGAAGTATCAAGTGCAAGGAGGAGATGAAAATCCCATCTGGCTCTCAAATGTCCATTTATACACATTTCTAAGAGAGACATCCTTCAGTGTCCTTGGTCCACTCAGATGGCGACTTGGAAATATAGAGCCAGATGGAAGGAAAGAGGAGAGAAATAAATGTGTGTCTGTATGTGTGATGAGGCTTTATAGACGAGCACTTCTTTAAATGTGCTGTGCCTGAAGCAACTGTTTAAGCAGCATTGAGCAGCTGAAGGGCAAGTTCTGTGCCTTCCAACTTCACAAGTACACGAGGGGGTAACCCAAAAGCTGCATCCTCCAGCACTGAAGCCCCATCAGCCACTCCAGCAATCCTGGCCAGAAGTGGTGGAAAATAAGCGATTCTTATGAAATGGAAAATACCTACCCATCCTCTTAATGCAACAGCTCTGGGGAAACAAAAAAAACTCTGTAGTTCGGGGTAATGGCCACTGGTTCTCCAGTGAAATAAGCACATTTTGTTATATCTGGAGTCCGTTTGGGCTTACACACCAAAGTATTTTTGCCCTACTATGTCCTACTGGCATAAAGCAACTCCCTGCTCCACGGATTTTATGGGGATCTTTAAGTACACATAATATTCAATGTAATTGCATAGGAAAATATGCATATTAAATATTACGTTTACTGATGTGTCTTAAGATATGTGATTAACAGCCTCATTTTACCTGCCCTATAAAGAGCAGAAATTCAATACAAAGAGCCGCACGATTCAAGTTCACATCCTATGAGGATTTTTGTGGGCTGAAGTCCAAAATAAACTAATGAACAAATGAACTGGAGAAAATTCTAAAAACACACTCTGTGCTACTTTGGTTGAACCAGGAGAAATCCAGTGACCTGGGAATTAAATTGACGCAATTCGGTACTTCTTCACGACATACATTTTGTTCAAAGTTAACTGCTTAAGTGCTCAAGGGAATTTTCAACCCCAGACTTCAGCGGAAATAGCGTTTCAGCTTTTAAATCATATTAAAAACATGAATTATACATTATAAATATAAAAATTCTAACACTTAATTTAGAACAAGTCCCAAACGGGGTGGAGATGACATTGCTCAGGCCAAGTGGAGAAGACTCCTGGGATCTGCTCTGAATTGCCTGGCTGACTTATGGATTGACATTGGAGCAAGTTGCACAGGCCACCCTCCTTCAACACCGACCTCAAAAGTTAACCTAAGCCAGGTACGCAAATGTCATTTATTCAAACTCCTGTATGCCAACTGCTTTAATTTATCCTCCAAAACTTAAAATACCCCTGTGATGAGTATAATGTCACTTTGAACACCTATAATTTAGCTGCAATAGCTCTTCCACAAGTGTAGTGAGAGTCTTATTATTATAAAAGCACTTTATTACCATTAGACAGATCTGTGATATTTATTCCCTACCCAAAACATTTACAACTGAGGGTTTCCATCCTTCTCCCATAAACTCTCAGTTCTCATCCAGCTCCAAGACCCTTTTGGCAGGAGGTCAGGGTCAGAAGTGCAAAGTTTCTGCAGAGTTAAAGGGTTGCAATAAGAGGTCTCTAGCATGCAAGAGGGAGCTGTTCTGAATCCAGTCAGCTGTCCATGAGCCTTCTCCAAAGCCTCAACCTACCTCACTCCAACCAAATAGCACCTTAGAGAGCAAGACTAGAAAACCCAGCTCACATGTGGAGCAGGAACTGAGTGAAGCCAGCTCTCTACTCAATGCTATCAGGTCTTTGCCAGGAGCTGCATGGCCTGGTAAAGTCCTTCACAGAATGGTTAGAGTTGGAAGGGACCTTAAAGGTCATCCAGTTCCAACCCCCCTGCCCTGGGCAGGAACACCTCCCACCAGACCAGGCTGCTCAAAGCCCCATCCAACCTGGCCTTGAACAATTCCAGGGATGGGGCACCCATCATCAGACAAGGACATACAAGTACAGCCATAAAGGAGGAAGACATCAGCACATCATTCCTGCCACCACCATGGCAAGGCAGAGATGAATTAGCAGAGCATCATCTGCTCTACCCATCACCCACAAAGGAAGCGGGCTGCTTTCCAGCTGCAACCCCAGCCCTCGGCTTTCTGTATCTCTGACTGCACACCTCTTTTTTTCATTCACATTTACTGATGTTTGGCACCTCTCAAGGCTTATTTGGTTCATGCAACCTTATATAAAAAACCCCACAACTCACCTTAACTTCTCCACCTCCAGAAGCTGCTCCCCAAACAGACCGCTCCAGCCTATGGCAAAGTCCCAGATAACCTTCATTTTATTTTCCACTTAACAACTTCTGTAGAGGAGTTCAAAGCCAGTATGGGCCCCTGAGATCACTTGTACCCTCCTCCCATTGCAACTGCCCTTTTATCAAGGAGGCTCAATCTCTTCCCACCTCCCACATCCCTGATGACCCCCCCGGCAGCAGCTGCCCCCAGCCCCTCCACCCATGAGCTACCCTTTCAGCTGAGTCCCATCAAAACAGAGCAATAGCAGTCAAAAGGACCCAGTTGTTAGAAAGAAAGCTGAAAAACATAAATCCAATTAAGCATTTAAAAAAAGGACACCTTATTGGAACTTTCCACATGTTTTGAGTAACCCTTGTGATGGGAAGGGCTTTGGGGGATTTAATGTAGGTCCAATAAGTCTCCCCAGATCTCATACAGTAAATATGTACACAGTAATATCAAATTCCAGAAGAGCTGGTTGATGTTGAGCTTCTGCTCTGTTTATTTATTTAGCCAAAAATAAAATAAAGGAAGATAAGCTCCAAAATACCTACCAGAAACACTAATGCCAGCTGAAACTATGTGTTTTTCAGCTTTTGGAAGTTATATGGCACCAATCATCAGTCTTACCGTTCAAGAAACCCTTCAAGCAAGAGTATCTTTTTAAAGAAACCCCTAAAGCATGCGTTTGCATTGCATTTATTTGCAGATGGTACTGTGAAAACTTGGTAGAGTACTCAGCATTTAACTGAAGGAGACTGGAAGACTCTTTTGGAATCATTGTTTTATTAACACATGGGAATAAATCATTTAAAACTAACAGCAAAACGTCTGTGTTACTATATCAGGGAAATATGAGCACTAGGGTACGTCAGTACTTGAATTATTCAAGCATCTGAAATGCATCTCATGACTTTGATACATTCCACAAGAAAATACAGTAGGTTTTTATCTGATGATGGGACTTAGAGATGAAAACAAAACGCTGGTAGATTCTGTTGGTAAACATCCTAGATAAAAATGTTAGATGAGATCTTCCTGTTTAACCCTGCCTATCTCCTCACGCAACAGAGAAAATTACTTAGTAACAGAAAATCTCAGAGATG
>JAOXJM010000052.1:42466819-42480370 GCA_026413425.1 Tringa solitaria
AGAAAATCTCAGAGATGTGTTTGATGCAAACTCTAAAAGGTAAATTTGAAAAATAAAATTAGGCATTCCTGAAATTATTCAGACCTCTGGCCTTCGATAAGTACCAATACAGAGTCTCTGACCCAGCTGGAAACCTTTCAACCTCACTTTGCCCACTGAACTTTACCACTGCAGCAAGGAAAAAGAAAATAAAAAGCTGTGCATTTTACCAGCCTTAAATCCTCATCAATTTATTTCCTTTAATTACTTTCTCTTAGCACTCCAGTGGGTCAAGGACACCAGCATGCTGCAGCATCTGGGATTCATGCTGTGTTTCCTGAAGAGAAAGAGTAAATGGAAGTAGGTGTTGACATTGCATAAGAAACATGGTATTTCTCAGCAGACCTAATGGGTTATTACCCAGGAACAAATGAAAGGTAAACTTTGCTGTGTGAGACCCTTCTGTCAGCAAGAAGGTACAGAAAAGAGAAATGGTCTGGTTTAATTTAAAAAAAAAAATACTGTCTTGATACAACTTATAAAATCAAATAATAGCCCAAATTGACTGAGGCTAGAACTTGATATAATTTCAGCAGAGTCACGCAGATTTGGAGTAGAGGTGAATTTTCTCAAATACATTTGCTGTTAATGAAAAACTGCTCATTGGATTCTTCCGTCAGACTTGTGAGCTGGCAGGGCTTTGTGTGTTGGACGGCCTCAGTGAGCACCCCGGTGTCACCTGGTGCCGAAATCTGTCACCCCAGATGCTTTGGAGGCGACACAACACACAGACATCTGCTTCCAAAATGCAGTGACCCAGCCCTGGATGATGACAGCCAGGACAGAGCAGAGGTTGCAGTGGTCACAGAACGGTGGCAACCTCTACTTTTCCACCCTTTGGAAAAATTTATATATTTGAATATCACCATCTTTTGGCAAATAAAGGCACAAAAAAAATCTGCGTTGATAACACCTGTTATGAAGGCTGGTTTCAGAAGGAGGTTGTTTTATTTTAATGCCAAGGACCTTGATGAAACACCCCATCAATCCCATCCATGGGCTGTGAGTATCACAATTTATTACCCACGGAAATGAGACCATTAAATGACCGGGTGGGTAGCCTATTAAAACCAAAAAGACAACTGCACCTTTCAGCCTTCCCCTCTCCTCTTCCAATCCCCTTTTGTTTTTTCAGGTGAGGTCCTCTTTATTCTTTTCCCAAAGGACTTTCCCCTCACCAAAAACCTCAGAGAAACTCAGTGAAGAAAAACTACCCCTGTCACCGTCCCCCTTCTCTAATACAGCTCAGAGGACTTTCTGTCATTGATGTATAGGAAGTCATTTTGTCTTCTGCTCTAGAAAAATGCCAGTGGGACAACTCCCAGGAGGGAGGATTTGTTTTTCACCTCCATTGCAGCTGCCTTTGAAGAGGGGGGGCTCTGCCCCACATCTTCCCACTGCAAGGGGGCACAGGGTAGAATGAACATCTGGGTACAGGAAGAGGAGAAATGCCAGTAAATCCAGCTCAGGCTTATTTCGATACCAGAGAAGGTTTCTGTGGATGTGCTAATCCTTCTTCCCTTCTTCCTTCCTGCTTCCATTTAGAACAGAGAAGAAATGACAAAAATGCCCACATTTTTCTTGCGTTTTTTTATGTCTAGAAGCACATGTAACCCTGGTGGGGAAGTGCTTGACCTTGTCACATCTGCAGTCTAATCACCTGAGAAAACATGTTGTGATGAGCCTGGGAGCCCTTGGGGTGATGCCCCAGCCCCTGCCCAAATCCAGCCCCAAAACAGGACCCCTTCCCCTTTCAGTCAGAAGAGGAGGACCACCCTCTGTCTTCTTCAACCCGTGCTTTATTTCCAGACCACACCTACCATCATTAGCAAATTTAGAGAAAAGTCCCACTGGTTTTGCAATTGCAAGCATACTTAACATTTTATCCTTGCTCTTTTTTATCCTGTTCCTTCCAATAGTCATTAAATTTATTAAGTGGCTTCTACAAGTGACTCCTCTCACTTCTAAAAACGACCAGATCATCAGCGCAGAATATATATCTAGGTTCAGTCCCTCTTTTCTTATCTTTCCTGACAAACCACTCTCCTTCACAGTTTTATCTATATAATTGATGAACCACACATGACATAATTTACAGCCCTCTCTCGCAACCTTCTCAACTGCACACCAGTCATTCCAGGATCGCACTCTCTCAACTCCACCGCCCTGGCCAGCTCCTATAAACTAATTTAATTTTTTTTTTCCCTTTGGTCTGTACAAAACTGCAGTGGAATAACTACAAACAGGAGAGTAATTAAGATTTGGGGCAAAACATGCAAAATGGCTAAAAATGAAGAAGAAAAAGAGCTACAGTTACCAGAAATACCTACATTCATTGTTTGTGCACACAAAGGCACAGCTCAGCCCTTTGCCTTTGTGCAGGTGAAGGGAATTCAGGACTCGTAGATGCACTAACAGATAGGGCACGGAGGAAAACGACGACGCTGCTCCTGCTCCCTCTTCCCTTTCTCTAAAGGCACGGCAGACCTTGCATCTATTGCTCTCTTATTAAGAAAGCAGGAGCCGTGTCTCGGGAAGGAAGCCCTTCCATCGCGTTTCCTAATAGGGGTGTGCGACAGACAAATGAACAATATCAATTCTCCCACAAAGGGCAGAATGCAGCAGCAGATAGAAAGTAGCTCCTGCATAACAGAAGCTATCATTATGGGGATGGCAAGCATGAAAGAGTGCCTTTATCTGGCCTGAGATAGATTACAAGATCTCTTCGAATTGAGGGAAAATAGTGGGAGAGAAAGCCTCTCCCAACAATTACAAGAAAAATACAAGGGTGCACGTACATGCAGAGAGAGAAAAAAACCCCACAGTGACACAGTGTCCTACACAGTGCAAACGCTGCATCTGGCTCCTGATTCAGGTTGCTTTATGAATTCATTTTAATCCAGAGTTCCAGCCTGAGCTTCTGATGTTCAAATGAGCAAAGCTCACTTTCACCCAGAAAAATGGCAATCTCTGCCTCTGTGGAGCAACACTGAGCACATAAAGCTTTCCCTTTCCTTCCCATTTCATTTAGATCATTTTATTAGGAATGTTTTTTCTGCCATGGTAGGCAGGATCCTGGGAAGAGGAGATAAATTCTTTTAATTATTGCGTATCCTGTAGCTCAGCAGCAAGCTGTGGTGGGGCAGCTCTACAACCTGCAGACATGAAGGCATCTGCCTGGGAACACAGCAGAGATGCCCCCTGCCATTTCCTCAAGCTCCGAGAGACAAAGGCTCAGAGCAGCCTGGGGAAAAAAACCCTGATCTCAAAGGGGAGGCCACCGTTCCTGAAAAAAAGTTCCTGAAAAATGAGAAAGCGTGTCCTTTTATATTTATTTTCCAAGGTTCCACTGTGTCCTTCAACTTTATCTCATAGGACTTGCAACACCCATCGTTCCCTTCAGGCTACCCCTCAACATCCTAAGGTATCACTGAAAAAAATAGTGAAACAAGCTGAGAATCAACTTTTGCCCTCCTTTCTTACAGGTATTGCTTGGGAAACGTACTCTGCAGTCAAAGGTACGTGAAGACAGCTCAGAATAGCTGTGTCATCTGATTTATTTCTGACTTAAACTGGGAAATGCGTCGTTCTTAGATAAAAAAGTCCTTTTATTTTTAGAAGTGATGCATCAAATATGCATGAATGGGCACATGTCTTTTCCATTGAGTGATTCCGAGCGTAGGGTTTGGCTCAGACACTGCCACCCTCCTCGTTAGACCTTGAAAACAAGCTTTGAAACAAGGGGAGAAGTTCCACAGAAAGAGCTGGAGAAAAATTTGCCATCAGTAGGAGAGTGTCATGCACTATAAATGGTCAGAAGGGGTAACGATCAGAGAGACAAATTAATTTTCATGAACTTCCTTCTCCTCCTGCAGAAAAGTCCTAATTGAGGAGCGTTTTGCCTGACCACAACATGAAACCCCTGGTGAACGAGCTCATTATCCGAGTGCCACACTGGGATGAGATTTGCCGCATATTATTTTTTAATGGGCAAGTGCTGACTATTTGCAAATAAGTAGTTATTTGAAAGTATGAGAATAAAGCTGGCTGGCCACATTTTTCTGCTTCTAACTGAGAAGGAAAAACTGGGTCTGTTTCTTGCTTCTCAACAGCATCCAGAGATGTGGGCCCCTTCACTGCTCACCTCTTGGTCTACGCCATCACTTCAACTTGGGTCTTCTGAGTGCCCCTGACCTGCTACAATTCACCACCATGAGCTTTGGCATTGCCTTCAAGCAGGGAGGGAGAGAGGGAATCGCTCTGACTTCTGCTCGAGCCTCTTGCAATTACCAACCCACCATATTGCATCACGTCTGGTCCAGGGTAGACTGGAGGAAAATCCCTCATGGTCAACTCCAGATATTAGCTGGACATCTTAGGAGATGAAGGCTCTTTTGCTGTTTAATTTGATGACACACATAGAGCAAGTGCATAAGCACTTGCCTGACAGTTTAAAAGCAGGAATTTTGTTTCCTTGCCATTTTTTAATATATCTGCTTAACTACTTTATCGTCTGATTTCCAAATTGCCCTTTCAAGCCTTGCAGCAAAATGTGCATAATTGTGATGGATTTTTTTCTTTCCCTTCCCTTTGTCAACAAATGAATAATCAAGTCTAGTAAACTAAAAAAACCCCAAACACCAGAAACAGGCTAACAAGTTCTTCCAGCTATTTATCTAATTTGTATTGACATGAAAACTCACAAACTCAATTTAAAAGAATAAGTAAGAGTCAGGAGCAAGGCATTTACGTTTATGCGGCCTTCTTGTTGAACATCAAAACAAGACCCCTGCAGGGCTGGTCACACGAAAAAGCCATTAAGGAATTTGGTACTGAAGTGGCAAATTTCAGCTCAGTCGTGATAAATGTCTTCAAGTTACTTTGAACAAGATAAAGCAGAAGAGACCAAAGTGATATGGTAAGAGTGGCTTTCCTGATGTTTAAATGTTTATGTCACTGGGTAGCTGGGACACTGATATTTATCTCAGGAGCTAAAATATTTTCTTGCCGTCTTTAGCTCACCAAGGTACTTGATTTAATAGTGTGCCAAATTCAGCTGTGCATTTAGTAAATGCACAGACGAACAGAGATGCTTCATTCCCATCAACACATAGGAAATGGATGAGTGCACGGGTATTAAATCTATTCTGGTTTGATTTTTACCGCTTAGAGCTACAAATGAAGCCTAGAGGAGCCAGAGATGCTCGGCAGCACTGAAGATCACGCCACTTTTTAAGCTGTGCCACTTCTGTCTGTGATGCTGAGCAGTGTCTGACTTTTCCATGCCCCAGTTTACCCGTGTGTAAAATCTGCATGATAGAAACAGAGGTGTTTGGAAATTAATTGATACTGATAGAGCCCTGAGAAATTTGAGAGAAAAGGGCTTGAGGAATGTGTAATGGGATCATTAAGTGAAATGCCAGCAGAGATATTAAAAGCAGGGTCAAGTTTTTCAGGCTACGAGGAAAAGTGGAGGAGGTAGGGCAGAGAGATGAGGACCCCAGAAGAGTATGAAAGCAGAGAAGAGGCACTGAAACAACCTGTCAGACACCAGGAACAGAGACCGAACAAAGGTCTGAATTATTAAAGCCAATTAGCAACTTAATAAAGAGACAAGTCTTTAAAAATGAAAGGATTAGACTACATTATGAAGGAACTTGAGAGACGTCGGTCACCTAAGGAGAAAACAAATTGTAAGAGAGCACCAACGAGGCAGATGGCCACAGAGCTGGAGGTGGGATTAGAGGGTGCAGGGGCAGTCATGGAGCAGGGCTGGGGGATCCCTGCCAGAAGAATGAGGTTCATGTTTCATTTATTTTCTCTTGAGACCTTTTTGCCTCCTGAACAAATCAAGATCACGTCCAAGACTTTCCATTGGCTTTAGGCTGATGTATATCCCAGCAGCCTGGTAGCCAGCCAGTAGTTCGAGATCCTTTCCATCTGCATTGCTCTGAAAGAATTCAGAATAAGAAAAGCAGAAAGGAGACAATTTCCGTGCAAAAATTCTCTGTCACCATTTTATCTGATTCTGTACTCTCTGGAAACAGATCTGGAGAGGTTTCCATAGGGCTGTGCTTAGAGCAGCCTCTGGCAGTTTCCTTTAGATGTTTCATTGAATTGTGACCTTAGAGATGCTGTTTTGATTCCATCTGCTTGCTCAAAACAAACAAAAAAGAGAAACAAGAAGTCACATTGCATCTTTATCATGCCTATTTCGGTGTTCAAAAGACAAAACCAGTGGTATAGGAGATCATCAACTTCTTCAAAATGAGACAAAGAAAGAACACAAAATATACTGCAAAGACAATCCTAAATTGAGCTCCAGTTTTAAGCAATGGGAGAAAAGAGATGGAAGAGAAAAAACAAGAACAGACTCCACTGGGGCATCGGCAAATGAAAAGCAGAGGAAAAAAAAAAAAAGATGTTATCTTGTCCTGGTCAGCAGGGTATTTCTTGAAAGTCTTGTTCTTTCTTTTTGTAAACAGTGAGGGTACACATGTGTGTGTACACAGACCCACTTGCAAGTGCATAGGAAAATGAGGACACTCTATGACATGTCTAGAGTAGGGGCTTTCACAGTAATAGAACCGAATTGGGCACTTGGACATCAAAGAGAGACGATGGAGCCCAGCACCAGCCCATCACTGATGAGTCACTTCCACACAGCCAGAAGGAAGATAAGCTCCTCAGCAGCCGTAGGAATGATCCTTCCCTTCTTTCCCTCTCCTCATAGAAATCCCCATAGGATTTTCTTGGCCATGTAATTAATTCCACTGGTTTGATAATCGCCCTTACAAGAGATACTGCAGCAAAACTGCAACTGCTGAACAGGATAAATAGCATATTTGTAAACCAAAAAAAATCAATAGATCTTTGTTTTCCTTCAGTAACCTTCTTGATGCCTAGTAATTTTTAATGGCCTTTTTGTCAATATCTGTACAGAGAGAACATATTACCTAAAATAACATTAAGGACATTTGTCACTAAGTTTTCTCCACTGAGGGCTTGACTCTCCTTACCCAGTTCCCCAAAAACCTCACCAGATAGGAAGCATCACATACAGGTAATATTGCCTCCTAAAGCAACAACAGCAAAACTGCTGTCAAATATTACACCCAGTCTCTGGGTTCACAGTTCAAGAAGGATATGGAAGTACTGGGAAAAGGTTACAAGAAAGACCCAGAGACGACAAGAAGGACCCAGAACGCACTCAGTGGCTGAAAAATAAAACATACCTTATTTATGTGTAACCTCATTGAGCTGAGCTCCTAGAGTTGGCCTAAGGGCAACGCACAGGAGCAGCAAACACACTAACACACCGGGATGCTCGGTATGAGGGAACATATGACATTAAGGAAAAGGTACAATGACAATGTAGTGTTGGAAGTTGGACAAACTCAACCTCAAAAGAAAATATACAGCTTCCTAGCACTGATTAAAGTTTGTAACCCAAGGCAGATGTTTCACTTTTTGCCACTTAGAGTTTTTAAGCCGTGCTTCAGAGCTAGAAAGAAGAGTTTTCTCCTCCTTTCACTGCAGAACTTGACTTTGTGCTGTTTCTCTTCTGCACAGCACTAGCAAGCCAAGCTGAGGAGGGAGTTCTGCACCCGGCAGACCATTATTTTGACATCATTCTGACAGCAGAGAGAATACATGCAGGAACTTGGCTTTTTGTCCTTGGGAAGTTGGCAAGAGTTGAAGCAACTTGTTCATTTTTTAAGAACTAAAATAATTGGGTCACTAAAGTATTGAAACAGGTTATTCATGGAAATGCACCAAGGTTGTGCGGGCTTAGGTTTCACGTGGATGATCTAATGGCTCCCCCAGAAAACAATTAGAAACAATTTCTGTCTTACTTCTATGCAGAAATTGATTTGTTCTCATGCAGCAGCCAACCAAGCCAAGCTTGACTGGCAGGTAAGTAGAAAATGATTTACGATGGGAAAATACGACACTAATTCTAAGCAAAACCTTGTCTATCATGATTCAAAGATGATATAGCTACATCTGAACATGGGACTGATAGCTTTCTTGAGGAGTTCAAGCTAGCTATATTCATGCCTCCACTGAGCTGATATTGATGCTGCATTAAGATGTTGACATCATCATATTTCAAATGATAGTACAAATCTCCCCCCTCTGTGAATATCAAAGAGCCATATGGTCAATTAGCTATGCCCAGTGCTTGCCCAGCATTATTAGAACTTGCAAGACACAATTATATATTTCAAACTCTTCCTTGCAATCATATTAAAAGTTGTTAACAATTTTTTTAAAATCAAATTTATGGTGAGCTTATAGCTTTTCTTAAGAAGTCCTGGGGGAGAAGTGGCATTTAGAGACACAAAAAGAGAAAATTCATGATAAAATTTAGACAGAATAAAGCAGGACTTTGTGTTCATAATGATGTAAAATAATATAAATAATTTATTCCAAAAAGTACATGTTGTAGATTACTGGGCATACAAATGTCTTTGTTTAGGACTTATGACTTCTATTAGTATTAATTACTTATGCTGGCAACTTTAAATGTATAGAGGCCTTAAAGCAAGGGCAATACCTATTAAGTTTAATTACTTTCTCCTTCAGCCTAAGCAATAAAGAAGTATGGTGGAGATCTGGTTATTAACTGAGCGTGGCATCCAAATGAAGACACAGTACACAATAATTGTGCTTGTTGGGCCACAGGCTGGTGTTTCTCATTGGTCTCTCCTACTCCAGAGATGAGACGGGCTGTAGGCAGACAGTAAAGATTTTCTTCCCTTAACCTACTTTGGACAAAATCTCGTCCTCGGTCACATTTAAGCCCTCATCACTTTCAGCAGAAAGCCCTTGCGTCAAAGGACAAACAAACAGCTCCCCTCCCTGCTCACAGATCAACTGTCTCAAGCCAGGGCTTCAGATATTCTAAGGACTTATCTTCTGTATTTTTTGGTTGGTTGGCTGATTTGAAACAAAAGAGGTATCTGCCTAGATACCAGTGTGTTTCATGTTTTTCAGAAGAAAAATGATGTTTTTGCTTGCTTTGAACAATTTCTACCAGCATTTTTATGAAGCTACTGAAATTCGCTCTGAGGATGTGCTTTAGCAGTAGGAAAAGTGATGTTTATGTGTTTTTGTGCCTGTGTATCTGTGTCTATAGCTTTGAAACTTGTTTAAGTTTACCATTAACTTTGGAATTCCTCCAGAGCTAAGTCCCCTTACTAATGCAAGATCAAAATATGACAAGAAAAAGAAGTGAACAAAATAATAAGTGGCAAGGGCAAAAGATTGCCCAAAATCTCAGTGAATTCCACAGGACCAGGATACCCTGCACAGTCCTGCCACCACCCCCTTCTCTTATTTAAACTCTTCTGCACAGATTTCTATGTCATTCCCATCATTACTCTCTCCAAAATGGCTCTCGCTCCCATGCCAAGCAGTTTTCAGACACATTTCTTCCTTTCTCACTTTTCATCCCCGAACAAATATATTCTGTGGAGATTTCAGAATAGGATCCCATGGAGTTTCTGCATTCAAACCAGCCTGTGCTTCTGCCTAACATTGATCCTAGGTCATCCCTGACATAGTTACTGTGAGTGATGTACCAAAACTTTACTTCCCAAGTATTCAAAAAAGGATGAAAAAGGAATTTCAAACATTGCCATTCTCACACAGGGGATATTTGTTTTTTTAAAAAAAATCAAGCACATAACACAGCATATAAAAATGCATCTGGTACTATTTGTCTAATCTTCCCACACAAGTTTAACGATTTGCATTAAATTAGTAGAGCAGCATATGCTAATAAGCGTCAAAATGTCTAACTGCCCATTTGCATTCACAGGTACCCAGAATAGCAATCAAGGAACTATTAGTACAAGCTTAAAACAGGGAGGAAATCGCAACTTAATTTTTATGAGTGGCTTTTGCCCATTTGAAGCACCGGGCATGTGCTGAGTTCACAAAATGAGATAAGATGCTGCCCTCTGTTTTCTAGTCAGCAAAATAGATAAATGTGGGTCCCGCTTACACGTGTTTATTTACATCCATAAAAAAAAGTCACACAAAAAGAATCTATACCATTGACCCTGGAGAGAGAGGCTGTAACGACTAGCCTAAATCTCAGATTAATGGGGAAAGAAGTGGTGCTGCAGCGTAGCCACCCGGAGGAGACACTCCTCAACTGCCACTCAGGCAAGGAGGAGGAGGAGGAGGAGAAGCCAAAGCTCTAGGCAGCCTCCTGAGCAACATGGACATTATTTGGGATGGAGAAGGTTTACACACAGAATAGGAGTAAAACTCATCCTTCTGTGGATGCTGGTGGTGAAGTGAATTTTAATAAAGCAAAACACTCAGCGACAAAAGGGAAGAAACATTTCCTCATGCATTTTGATGTAGGACATAAACACTGAGGATATTTCCCCCCTTTACTCAGGACACCTGTCCCCTATTTGTGTATCTACTGCCTTTTATAGCTTAATTAAATAAGAATCTATGCAAAAAGCAATAAATTTCCTTCTTTTCTCTGCCCGCCAAATTTTATCAGGGAAGATGCTGTGGCATCCCATTGGGACTGGTCCTCCCACATCAGGCTGAGAAGGCAGCCCTCTGCCTCTCCCTGGCAGCACCACGGAGATCAGGGAGATCTCTGTGAGCTGCAAGTAAAGAGACAAAGGAAATAAATTGAGTACAGGAAAAAAAAAAAAAAGAGAAAAAAAAAGAAGATGGTACATAAAAAAGAGACTAAAAAAAATTTTTGTGAGTGGGGAAAAAACTACCAGTGAAGAATTTGCTGCCAATATTGTGGAGAAAGAACTTGTGAAATAGGGACAGTATTTTCTAGAGTGTCTTCACAGACCAAAACTAAGGACTAGGTGTGTGGGTAGCGGTGTCCACACAGAAATACCCTCAGCCCTAACATGACACCAGCGGCTGTGGAGGAAACTTCTTTGGGAAGGCAGAGGCTGCAGCAGAAATCATTTGGGGTCAGTAAAGTAATGCTTAAAGGGAGGATGTAAGAAAACAACTGTGCGGTTGTTAAAAAAGCAAGCACAAGTGAACCCGGAGAGGCAAGAGAGTAACAGGCAACTGGAAAAAGGCTTTAATTGCAAAACTGCCAAATTACTGTGACCTGACAGATTGAAGCCATCGGTGTGGCGTAGTCTTACTGTCAGCATCAGACAAAACTTCCTAAGAGAATAATTTTATCGTGGATTAAATCAGAGACACCCGAGCAGCTAAAAGAAAAACCAGAAGGTTTCAGAGGAGAATTGTGCACCCAACATCATTAACGTTATTGACTTTGAAAAAGCCTTTCATATACTCGACAAAGACGCTTCCAGAAGATAAAGGCTAAATGTGGATTATCTGAGGAGAGAGCCAGAACAGCAAACCTTTATGGAGATCCTGACTGATCTAAGAGACTTACAATAGTGATTGGAGTCAAGCAAAGCTTTTCCATTGCCCATGCATTTGCTTATCACAAAATTGCTGGAAGAAGGAAGCCAACAACCCACAAGTTTGCAGACAACAAGGCAGACTTCTCATTTTCTGCGTACAAGAAGTAGGTGGAGACCAAACGTTGGGTGATACAGGGGAGGACTAAAAAGAGGTGGGGAAAAAAGTGTACGAAAACAGTACAGAATACGTACAACTGTAAGAATGACAAAGAAACCCAGCGTAACTGTGATTCAAAAGTCAATGGAGAATGCTGAAAAGTTTAACTCTTTCTAGTCTAGTAATGGAAGAAATAAAAGCAAGAGAAGCAGGAGCAGGTGGAGATATGGAATATATATGGAATAACAGACTACATGTCATTACCAACAGGCTGTTGGGCCCTTCTTTTTCACACCATACCCATAAACTGCAGATATTTTTGCAGGGTAAAAGATTAATAACATTAGAAATGCAGAGTGAAGCACACGCCAGAAACAACCGGGACCAAGACTCACTGTTTTTTCTCACTGAAGACAGAAGAATGCCTTTAGATTTAGGCCTGATAGTCACTGAAATAATGACTGGTGGAAGAAGTTAAATCATGAAGGAAGCCAGTGTACTGAAGAAAGCACTGGTAATCAGTGGAGGGGGAGGAAAAGCTTGTGCTTGTTATTTTCTTCTCTACTTTGTGTGTCTGTGTTATGTTCCCCTTCCTTGGAAAAAAGCAGATGCTTTGTGAGTTGTTTTCCTGGCTTTCACATTTCTAATTCACATGCAACATATAATTTGCTTTTCTTCAGTTTTCCTCATACCATCATCTTCCCAGGCCTCTTTCCCAGCAGTGAGCAACAAACAATGTTGATCACCTCCTGCTATTTGTAAATCTCTACCTGAGAATATCTCAAATTACCATGATAATTTACTATTCCCAATTAAAATGTAGGTACATTGAGATGGAGAAAGAAATTAAATGCTGCAGTAGCTCATCAGGATACCAAAAAACAACATGGAAGGTAGATTTATATGTACAGGTGAATAACTCATACAGTAATAACAGTTTTCACACTGCTCTGAAGATGTTTTTGGGGAGTACTAGTGTAAATGTGACACTATAAAATATCATACCATTCTGTAAAAAATATTTATGCACTTAAATAAAGTGTATGGCAAAAATCATTAGTATCATAAAAAGTTCTTTTGAAGAAATCAATATTTTTAAAGTGTAATTTTAAAAATATGTATTTCTGAGAAGCATATCACAGCCCTCCATTTCCAAGCACAACAGGAGGTTGTAAAACCTCATATTAATTTTCCAGCTCATAGACCTAAAAAGCATGATGTGAGCTCCTGTTCAGGAAAAGTGAGCCTTCCCAGTTTACCTTGGCTTGTCACCATCAACAGTATCGTTAATTTAAGCAACACAGGGGCTAATTTATTTCTATCAAGCTTTGTTCACCCAGTGCATCAGTTAGAGCTTCACAGCCTCCCGTCCTCATCTCAACCACGGGGAGGAGGCAGGAGGGGAGGGGAGATGATGGGCAGGAGATGATGGACACACAGCGGGGGGAGTGATGTAGCACAGCAGAAACAGGCAGTGACAGTGATGTGAGCACATGTCACAAGCGGGGCTGAGGTACATTTGTTAGAGAATTTTGTGCTGATCTGCTGGCTAAACTCTACCTTTCCGGACTTCGGTCTCCATTTTCATCTGCTGGTACCCCTCACTGATATAAAATCCCTTCTAAAAAAATAAACCCCTTTGCTTTCTCTCTCACTCTGTTTTTCCTGCTTGTAGCAAACATCAGAAAACAGGCTAGATTTTTTCCTCATCCCTTCACTACCTGGTGCAAATATTATGAGTCTTATCATATGAGAAGAAAGGAATGTGCCAGTAGAGGTTGTCCTTTTACTGGGCCATAATGGCTGCACCACAGGACTCAACATTTGTCTCTCTGAGAAAAAAAAAAGTTGCCTTAAATTTAATGCGATCCATCTATTCTTTCATGAACAAGGTGCAAAGATAATCTACGATGTGAAGGTGGAACAAGTTGCCCAGAGAAGCTGTGGCTGCCCCATCCCTGGAGGGGTTCAAGG
>JAOXJM010000052.1:42480885-42515229 GCA_026413425.1 Tringa solitaria
CCTGGTGTGGTGGGAGGTGTCCCTGCCCAGGGCAGGGGGTGGCACTGGATGATCTATAAGGTCCCTTCCAACCCAAACCATTCTATGGTTCTATGAAAACCTGACCTCAAAGTGGTTTAAATACCAACGCCAGTTCCAAGGACTCAGGTTTGCTAGGGAAGTAACAGCACAGGGTTGCTCACAAGTGGTTTACTTTTTCAAAGGAGCTTTTAAAAAAAGCTTATTTTCAAAGGCTGGATATAGAAGAATACAGTATGTTACGTGAAATTATGTGAGCTCTGCTGGATGACTGACACAGACACACATTTTGCCATCGTCTGCCCCTTCTGCATCACACCACAACTCTCCTCCCCAGGTGGAGCAGGATGCAGGATGCCTTCCCTGACCAAGCACCAGGCTCTTTTAAAACCCAGCTATTTCTACTCCTTCTTTTGTTGTATGTATTTTAGCAGAAAAAAAAATCCACAATTCTTTTAAGATATTTACTTATCCTTCAGGCATGAAAGTGTTTCAAAAGCAATACCAGCATCTATGTTATTGAACTGCTGCTTGTTTTCTTAAATTAAAGCCATACAATGTGATACAATGCCCAATTGCACTAGTTAGTCATCCCATTACAATCATGTGTTGCTGGCTTAGCTCTTGACGAAAAATATATTTTTTAATACATTTTTGTGACTCTGCTTGTAATTCTAACCAGATGTGACTCCAAGTATCGATTAAAAAGTATACAACTTTTGGGATACCTGCTTCTGTTTATTGCAATAATGACGGTGTGGTTATTTGGGAAAGAAGGAAACTGCCAGGATATTAAAAAAATAAAAAATAAATCAAGACCTAAATCAGCCAAGAATTGGACTGCTTCAGGATGCGATAGGAGAGCTTCCACATTCTTTTACAGCTGATGGTATCTATACAGGCTAGGCCTTTCCCCAACATGATGTTCTAGCTCAGGTTCAGGTATTGAGGCTGATTTTACTGCAGGGGCTGAACCAACTCCTGCTACTCGCTCTCCACCCTACCCGCCCCATGCCTTTCTGCTCCCACCAAATGAGTGTGTAGCAGCTCCCAAGAGACCACAGTTCACAAATTGGCATATGAAAATTAACGGCTCTCTTTATTATGTGGGTGGGGATGGGAGGGAGGGCTGTGTTGCTTGTCAATGTATGGGTATAATTTACTCCAGCTCTTGAGTGTTTTCGAAACCGATGCTAGGGCAGACCTTTACAAGCATTTATGTGCCAGATTTGTGCTGGCTTCACACCTCTAAAACAATGACCCTTGAGAATTATGGGGGCTATATCCAAGCCACTTGTCAGGGCATAAGCTTAAGAGCCTGACTTGATTTTGAAAATTTTGGTCCATGGGTCACTAATAAAAAGCCATTACAAGTGATGACTATTTGATGACCATTAAGAGAAGTTTATGGGCTCTGTCCAGCTCCCTGTGGTCATGTCCTCAGCAGAAAAGGATTGTCAATACACCTTTAGCTGTACTTAAGACCTAGTGGCACCCTCTTACTCAACCCATGACACTCTCTGGGGTCAGAGCTGGTCTGTGCTACCTAAAGCACGACCTGCAATCAATAAAACATCTATGTTGTTTTAAGTAGCAATAAAAGCGTTAAGGTATGACATAGCAAATGCGTTTCTGCAAATTATAAAATATCCAGGAAATACATACCTCTCACAAATAATGAACTTTACATTGAATTTACATCAGGGAATAAAAAGCTGAACTACTTAAAAAATAATAAAAATAAAATTCTTAACCTTTTGTAATAAATTACACGTGAGTGAATCTCTGTTGCCAACCACTTTTCTCAAACCTAATGATATCCCTTAGTCAAAATCTCTGCAAGATCAAGGTGAGTGGTTTCCTTGTTTCCACTTTCTTCAAAGAAACCTGAATAATATTTTATCATTAGAACAACTAACAGCCATTTTCAGAAAAACGCCTACAATTCTAAGATGTTTTGACCACTTATAGTGATAGGTCTGTCCAGTCATGTCAGTGGATGTTATCTTGACATTACTGGAAGTAAGTGATCAACTTTAGTGAATCTGACAAGTCATGGAACAAAGATGCACAGTCAGAAGAAATGAATTTTGAGCAGATGCACCCGGGAAGATAAATGAAACACTGACGAGCTCAACTACACCCTGCGCAAGTCCCGACAATCCCACAGCATCAACATCTGAGCTTTCCTGTAATCTATAATGGAGCATTTTAAATCTCCTCGCTTCCACAGATAGACCATGCAAATTGTCCTTCCAGAGAAATACTGTGTCTGCTGCTATCTGTGCCACCAGGAGGGAGAGCTTGTGGATGGCTCAGTACAGCTCATTGTGTCTGTTAATGTATTAAAACCCTGCCCAATTTTTTTTAACTGTAGGCATGGAGATGGGCATAGAAACCAACAGGTACCTAGCAATTGTGCACGCTAGCAGCCAATGGAACGGCTCACAACCTGCATACACAAGGAATGATGTCTCTGAAAACACCACAACCACATGCACAGTGTATGGGAATGACACACACTCTCCGTGTGTTTCACATTTCAATGTGCTCTTTGTTGACACCTCGCAGAGAACTCTCATGGGATCCTTAAAGCTCCCACAGGCTGAGAAGATAAAGCAATGCCTCGACAACATCAGCTTGCTAGAAATTAGCCTGGTGTCCTGCTTCACTGGACCAAATTCCCAAATGTCCCTTCTATTAAAAAAAAATGGAGCTTTTGCATACGGCAGACCAAGGATAGCTGGAGTGACCACCAGCTGAGGCAAGAACGAGGTTCACTGTACTTCAACACACAAGTCACCGAGTGTCCTGCAGGCATCATCTGGGGCTCTGCACTCAGGATAAATCATATTTGTGACAAGGATATTAAGAGTTACCACATATTTAGGGGATGCTGCTGTGTCAAAAGCCCTGGAGAGGCTGGATTCACGTACAGATTGCCTCAGGTATTTATTGCATAATATATAGAGTAGAACTGGTGCAAATATTTGCACCAAATACCAAATTTCCATGCTAGAGGAAAGTTTCTAAGATAGTTATGGGACTTCATTAACAGCACCTGATTCGTTTTGAGTGTGAAATGAGAAGTTAATTGCCTTTATGCCTTCAAAATATCAAACTGATCATTTTGTTCTGACTGTTCTAAATAGTGATTGCCAGGCAACAGGGACAGCATTTTTAAATAAACCCAAATGAAGAAGCTCATATCCCAAGAACTTGCACTGCAACTTATGTTCCAGAAAAATCTGGGCAGTTTTGCAAAACCTTATTTCAAAATACACATTACAGGCAGCAACCTGGGAAAAAATGGCACAAGCACTGGTTATTTTTCTGCCATATTAACATTTTAGAGGCTGAGTGGGAGAACTAAACTGAGGACACGTAATAACAGATTTTGTACAAATAAGAGTTCAAACAAAGCAGGTTTTAGTCACTGTAGAAGGTCATGCTCTTCAGAAAATGTTAAACACTTTCTTCTATCGGGCAAAAAAAAAGGCCCTGAAAGATGTCACAAGTTGGACAGCTGAAGTAATTATTCACCTGGGAAACTTTAGCCTATTATCTCCAATCATGCCGTCAAGGATTGGATGCTGATAATTCACAGTCATGGAAATGAAATGCTCCGGCGCGAGACACGAGATGAATTACAGACTTCCATGATAATGGAAAAATGAGCGGCATGTTGATCATATACACTAAAATTACAAACTTGGTCAGCCTCGCTGCAATGTAGAACACGTAGCAGGGCATAGTAAATTACAGTCCAGCTAAATTATGCTGTCACATCCCTACAGAAAGTAGGGCTGTTGAACTGAATGCTGCCCTTACACTCAGAAGACCTGACGTTGGCTCCTGGCGCTGGGTGACTCTGGACAAGTTGCTTCTGTGCTTTGCTTTGCCTGTCAGGAAGAGCGGGCAAAGGAAAAATAATAACCAGTGTGCATCCCAACCTTGCACATGGTCAGCATCAGAATTTCTTGTAAAACTATATGCCATTCAATAAAATCCAATATTTACCCCTCTTAATGGAGTCACCAAGCTGAGAGAGCTCCTCTTTGCATGCACAGGACCTGTTTCGGACAAGCAGAGGCCACATTCCCTATGGACTTAAAAATGCCCCTTTCCAGCCACTGGAAACTTGGCCAGGACCTGCTATGCACCCTTGGGTTCCTCATAAATCATAAAGGTTTGGTCAAAGCGATACATGTTCATTAAAGACCCTCATGTGAAGAACACGCTCTTTTAGCAGTGCTGTCTAAGCAGGGATTTACCAGTGTGCTTCTGTGCACATCTGTATCATCAATAATAAATAGGGAAAATAAATATTTCCATGTGGGCTCTGAGACTTCCCCAATGCAGTTCCACCAGCGGTGAGAGTCACAGCAGATCTCATATCTTTTTAATTTTGTTCTGCTTTATGTGGAATGTCCCCTTGGTGGTTTGTGTAAATCCTCATGACCTGAGCTCGGAGACAAGAGCTGGGGAGTGCAGAAACAGCAGCTGCCATGCAGGGTGGGAAAAGAAGGGCGATGAGGGAACCCACGCACGGGCAGAGGAGACAACCCTGAGCAGAAACAAGCCTGGGCATCAGAGGGAGACCGCATGGAGCAGGGGTGAACCTGCCCATTAATGATAAAGAGAGAGAAACAGGAAGATTAAGCCAAAACAAAATGATCTCATAAAGTATAAAATACTGTAGAGAGGTCTGAGAGATGCAGATGAAAAGGAGAACAAAGCTGGAGAAAGACAGATAGGAAGGAAATCTAAATAAAGCTGGTTAAACCATTACCTAACTGAAAGCAATTAGGAAGCTCTTTGAAGTCCTCAGAGGAATCAAAAGTTCAGAAGAGTTCTGACATAAGAAGCTTGGATTTGGGACCTTTGCTGGAAAAACTAAAATTAACAGCCTCTTTCTCTCTTAAGAAATTAGCTCCTACAAAAATCCGATTGAAAGAAATAAAGCAAAATATATCTCTTGACAGCCAGGTATGTAGTATATACAAGGTACAGCAAAAACAGGTCACATTTAAATTCACACTGCAGGACAATTGATTTTTTTTTTTTGTTAAGATTTACTTTTTCATTGATTTTTCAGATATGCCCAGACACCGTTTTGGTCACTTCATCAATAATATTAAAACAGAAAAGGGAAAGGAATACAGGAAGGAAGGGCAATTGATTTACTTTATTTCAAAGCCTTCTACTCCAACATCTCCTCTGCTGCACAGAGGGCCAAGACCTCCCCCTGGAACATATCCAGCCATTGAAATTACAACAGCTATTCCTATTTATACTTGTCCTGATCATGATCCTTTACATTCAAAAACACAAAGCAAGCCATGGAAATCATACCAGTGCTAATTCCAAAAGTACCCAACTCAACAATTGCTAATCAGTTCATTGATTCACCCTCATACCGTAAGACAAATTCAGCCTGACAGTCCACGATGGGAGAAAGCCTTTTAGTTAACCAGCCTTGACATCAGGATGGGAAGCCTCATAGCGGCTTTGGCCAACAATTGCATCATTGCCACCTTAAAGCATTCCCTCTGGGAAATTTCAATTACCCCTTTTCCTCAATGATTTTCTTTTCAGGGTAATCTTTAAGAATTTAGAAACAACTATAAACAGGGAAAAGTCTAAGAGACAGAGAGTGTTTTAGAAATGAAGGGACAGATGCAGAGCCTCAAATCCTTTCTAACAAGCTGTTTTTGAGAGCTCCTATTCGATATCCGCTCTAACATTACAGACTCAGAGCTGGAAGGTGCACAATGGGGAAAGCAGCCCCCACTCACATGGTAGCCTTATTTTCTTTATCATAACCATTTTGATTGCTCAGGAGGCAGATACCAACATGAGGGCTGAAGCTGAGAATTTTACCAAAGACCTCAAATTCAGTGGAGGTTTTGCTCAAGTCCAGTTCACATGCATGGAAATGAAACAGCCAAAAGCCTCAGTCCATGTAACGAGCTCCCTGAAGGCATCTGACAGTCTGGAACTGCCTCTTGTCTAGGGTACCTGGGTCAGAAAGACCCAGGCTGGCTGGGTCTCTAATATTCTTATGGGGTTTTTTTCACGTAAAAATTTCTCTCTGTGTTCAGTCAGCGACATGGTTGCATCAGTGAAAGCCCAACAGACCCACCAAAAACACCTGCAGAAACCTCATCCTCTCATCAAAGCTGCAAATAGATCCACTCATTCTTCTGCTGCAGTACCAGGTTTTGTTCCCTGGGTCATAAAAACCTGGCTAAGCCCAGGTGAGGGTAAGTCAAGAGCTGCCAAACTCTTGTAGGTGTAGGTGACCCTTTGCCTGTCCTCATCTTGCAATTCAAGCTGCTCCCTCGCTTAGAGGAGATCAAGGGAGGTTAAGTTACGCCTTCCGGGAAACAACTCTGTCTTCTCCTCCAGAAGATGTGCCAGACTATCTCTCTGCTCTAGTATTTTACCTCAGGCCTTTTCCTACATGATTTTTTTAAGGTGGCTGAAAAGCAATCTTGATGTTATGGTTGATCTGCTGCCTCCCTCAGAGCTCAGAAACCAGATAATTCATTTCCCCTCCAGATATGTGACCTACTCCACAGATACTGGATGACCACTTGGAGAAAATGAGATTTGACAAGTGTCAGGAGTGGCTCATGTCATACTCCCCATCTCCAGTCTTCCTCAGCTTCTCCTCCACCACCAGTGCTTGAAAGACAACTGCTATTTCCCTGGAATTAACAGAAAGTTTATAAAGATGTGTTGCAGTCTGCTTGGTCTTGGATGGTGGTCCTGGACTTCAGCCAGCTGCTAAAGTTAGGTCAGGGGCCATCCAGTGTCTCTGCACTGGTTGCATTAAGGAAATTAGGAATTTCATGGCCTGATGGGATATCTACAGGAATTTCTGGAGTAGGGTTAGATTTGGGATTAGGGTAGGGTTTCAGGAGCAAGATGCTCTCACTGGTTGGATATGTGCTGAGCTAGAGTTAACTCAGTTACCAGTTAAGCCTACAGTAGTCACATGTCTGTCTCCTGAGCTTCTAAACAAATACATATTCATCCTCTGGAGGAATATCAAAATAATAAAAAGCCCTATGAAATTGTGGTCACATAGGGCCAGATTAAGATGTTCAGAGGACATGGCAAGGGAGAAACAGTGATGAAGGAAGGGCGGGCTGCCGAAAATCTGATGGTGATGATGCTCCATTGTGGGGAGCAGAAAACTGGGGGCTGGACCCGCTTCAACCTTCCACATTGCTGTTGGGAAGGAGACGTGAACAAAAGGGCAGTTTTGATAGAAAAGGAGCAAACAATATCTGGACTCAACCTACAGCTCTAATTAGCTGATGTATACTTACGAATATACTACGGGTTCATACATACATAATTAATGTTAAATTATACAGATATTTGTCTGTCCATATGCAGAAAGCAGGGACAAAGACTCATAATGCACATAATTGCTATGTAAGAAGAATGAACATAGTATTTGTGCTGCTCATAATTAATTATACTATTATTAATTAATAATAGTATTTGTGCTGCTCATAATTAATTAAATCACCACTAAAACTAGCTGGAGGCTTTTCTTCAGCTTAATGGTACATTTACAAGCATTTTTCTACTTACGGCATTGCCCTGTATAAGACTGGATGGTAAATGTCCAAAGAGTAAAGAAGAAATACGTGGCATCTAACATATACATTAGGAAGAATTGGCTCCTCTGAGGCATTTGAGCTCATTTTCTAGCCGTGTGCATCGGCTAAAACGAATTACCCACAAAAGGAACATGTTTTCCAGCTCAAATAGGATAAATGTCAAATAAGCAATCTGAAAACACAAGAGGCCTCGCTGGTTAAAGCAAAGAGTTAAATCTACCCAAGGGCAAAGCTTTAAAACCTCTAGGAAATATTTCTGGATTTTAAGGGTTTGGGATGACAGGCACACCAAAAAAAAAAAAAAAATTCATTTTGTTCAGACATTTTCATACAATTCACAAAAAAATAATTATTGCAAGCCTTAATCTCTTTTGTTGTTTCGCATTATTGCCATTTATGATTGCCCAGCAGCTTCCACAGGCTTCAGGACACTTTACAGACTTACAAACCCAAGGGCTAAGTCATGGCCAGAGCTGGTGCAGAACCTCTCCCTTCACCCCATCCACCAGTCAATGCACTATATCCCCACATCAGAGACAGCTGGACATGAATTACGAGGTAAAAACAGCCTAATTCTGCAAAACTTGGTTATAACCCTTAGGAAGTGATTTGTCAGCTTCTTTCCACCTTTTTAAGGAAGTTCTTTAGTGATGATGTATGGCAAAACCTGCCACACTGAACGGGCTTCTCATCCCTGTCTTGTAGGACCTTCTGTGTCAGTGAGATGGTGGCACTGATGCTGCACCTGCTTTATCAATATAGAAATATTTCCAGCCTATCCAGCCCCCTGACAGGCACCTTATATGTACCAGATTTGTTTCTAGAGTGAAATATAGACTGGAATTAGAGCATGCTGCATGGTGGCGTTTCAAAGCAGCAAAAGGACATCAGAGAAGGGCTTGTAGAACCCATGGCATGTGCCAGGCAAGATACCCAGAAATGACAAACGATTTATGTGAGTGCCAACTTGTGAAAAAATGAGAAAGCAAACAAATATACTCGTCTCAGACTCTGCCTGTGTGCATTCCTTTAACATTGGAGATGAAAAGGTCAGTGCCCAAAGGCCACTGGCTTAATGGGCTGCTGTAATGTAATTGATACTGTCAGCCCCAGACACAAAAATCACAGGTCAGATCCTCAAAACATAAAAAAAAAGGATTTAGGATCACAAGATTAGGCTTTAATGTAATTGAAGGCTTAATTTCAGCCCTCCAGCTTTTAATCTTTTGAAAATAACATTTTCGAGCTCTTTTCCCCAGTACCCTGAATTTAGAATTTTACTTTCTTTTAAGAATGGCAATGAATTTCTATCATTCCAGCTATAATTACAGACAAATTATAGCCACCCTATAAAAGTATGGTTAACTACTAGTACAATTATTATCAACTAGCATCGAACTAGGCTAAACTGACAAAAGCCACATAGCACTGTTGTCAGAAGGAATTAAAAAAAAACCCAAAAAACTCAACCTGTCAGGAACCTAATGATAAAATCCCTAGAGTTGGCAAAGCTGTCACACAGCACAAACAACAAAATGCATCCAAATGAAAGTTTGTGCAGACTGTCACAGGGTATATATAATATGCAGAAAACATTTTTATTTTTTCTTTATAAGGGCGCAGGACTGCTTTCCTGTTGACACTAATGCACAAAGAACAGCTGCAGATGGGTGGTAGCATTAATTTTTCATCATTTTTCCCATAGTTTCTGAGGGCTGAGGGTCAAAGGAAGGAGAATAAGTAGAGTGGCCACCTATAAAGCCGGGTTGTCCCTCATTCCTATTTTGTAGCAGCATAAACAAAGCCATTGAAATTAGCAGGGATTTACTACATATATGAGAGGGGAAAAAAAAAAAAAAGAAAAATAAATATATCCTGCTTGGAGAGAGGGTCTGCAGACATGTTCTGGAGTCACTGAGTGCCATTTGGGTCACTGAGAGCCCTCAGTCTCTCAGCGGGATGCCCAAATCGTTGCCCCTCTCTGGATGCTGGTGAGAACATGCCCCTGATGAGCCCAGCTGGCTGCTGGATCTCCGCCTCGCAAAGCCTGCTCGTTTGTGACCCATTTCTGCACTAAATCAGCTCTGCTGAAATTACACACATCTTTAAAAAAGCGTTATCTACTGCTGTGATGATGATCAAGAAGCAACATTAAAACTGCTTTACATTGACAAAAAAAAACCCCCCACCACACAGCGGAGTTACAAAAGTGGCAATTTTTAGTGACTAATGGAAATTTGCAGGGACTTAAGGATTCGATTTCTCAGACACACAGAAACACGCAGGGAGCCTGGATGACCCGGCAGGACGGTGGCTGCTGATCCCAGGTTGGGGAAGAGGGACACGAGAATTTGGGAATCTCAGAGAAATCTGGGCTGTGGGAAGGAGCACAACTCCTCTACACATTTCTGCAGGGTTTTTCCTTCCCTAAAATAGCCCAGAAATTAATGACCTGGTTAATGCCTAATCATTATCTAATTTCATTTCTTTCAAAGAAACGTTGTTTCATCCCTTCCTCTGTTTTTTTCATAAGCAGTGCCTCTTCGCTGTGCTATCTACAGAACTTACTCCAAATTTCAGCCCAAGTGCCAGAGCACTAACATGAACTACATCACTACGTTCATCTGAAGCAGCGAAGGGTTTTTCAGGTCCTAAAACCAGCCATGATCCAAAACTGCTACAGCTCACAAATTAAATAAAAGCCGTTGCTCCTTCAGATTTCCTGATGGGCATTTTCCACGACAGAGCTAGTCATTAACTATGATCTGTGATTTCATCTCTTATCAGCGCAAAAATTAAGCAAGTTTGTAATACCACAGAACCACGCTGTGATGAGTCCCCCGAGTACCTCCTGCATGGGCCCAGCTCAGTTACTGGGGACTTAGACCTCTTGGGGCAGCTTGGGAGATTGACTTGCCTGGAGCAGGGCACAAAAGTGCTGCTAATTCTCCAAGAATTTAATTTAAAGACTATTCCTGTCCCACTGCAACAACTAGCCAACAACTTTTCAGGGAAGTCCATGAACAGACTCTCAAAGAAATCCTCCTGAGAGAAGGGTTTGGCTGCATAAGCTTGAAAAGACCAGAAGACAAACAATGTGATTTAAAGAAAGACTAGATAAATTAGGGGGAAAAAAACAGTGAGAAAGATTAAGAGATGCCTGTTTTAGAAACTGAAGTGGTTTTTTTTTCACAGTACCTAAGGAAGAACTTCAGTGACAGTGATGGTTTCAAATACACTGCTGCATCTCATGGTACTTCAGTGTGTCACCCCCAAGCATCTTACACGAGCCAAATCAGACATTAAAGCTTTTCCCATCTAAAATTCTAGGCACCTCTTAAGGGAAAAGTGTTTTGAATGTCAAGAGAGAGAACTATAAAAACACGAGTTTCAACTACCACTATTTCCCATTTAATATCACTCATTAAAAACATCTGCATCAAAAATTAGGGGTGACTATTATTTTCATTCCATACCCAATTTTGAAGTTTCAGGTGACCATTCCATGGGATGCAATAAATCTTGTGTGGCTGTGAGCAGTTGATATGGTTTATTTTAATGGCCACAGTTAAAGGTTTCATGGGATCAGGCCACAACCAAATATCTTTATAATAATTCTTTAGGCTACTGCATAATTTATAGCCCTTATGCACTTTTCATGATCTAATTTACCTTCCTCTTAAAATATTTTGTAAAACCAGTGTTCCATTTATAATGATATATATATCCCATTATAAAACATACTGACTACTTTGTTACCAGAATAGCATTCTGTGTGTGTAAACCAAGGCACATTAGCATATGCCAGAATTACTCTCCCAACTCAGTGATATACAGAGCATAATGGAATTACGAGCAATTTGGTGCACACTGTCAAAAATATAAATGCAGTGAGAGTTTAATGGCAGGCCCGCAAATAATGTTTCATAAGAAAAGCATATTTTTGCAAATGAGATTCCCCCAAAAGAATAAAATCTAGAAGGGAGGTGAAGGAGGGCAGAGGAAGCAAGGCATGGACTCAGCTATGGGGATTGAGATCCTACGTTCATTAGGCATAACCACTAAGGAGGGAGAGGGAAAAAGGCAAAGTCCATGGATTCACCATCAACACGGCCCCGAGATGTGAGGAAATGAAAAGGCCAAAAAGATTGTGGGGAAAGGTCATAATTTTTCTGAGGGAAGAGTCACCAGGAGCAATCATACTAACAAAGCCAAATTTGTCAACTCTGTCTCTCTTTAAAGCCAGCAGCAAGTGATCTTTACAAGCTCCTTCAATTCAAATTCTTTCTACCCATTTCAATAGTATTTAACCATATCCAACTTAAACAGGATTTTCTTGACCTTGATACATTAAATACATTTCTCTGCCTAAACCATACTTGACTCCTCTAAAGGCCTATGATAGTTCAAGAGACACTCCAGCATGTATTATCTACCCCATATCTGGCCTTGCCTGATGAAAACCTCCCACTCACTCAAGCATGTAATGTACTTTCCTGATAGCAAGAGTTGCGAAACATATTTTTCTCATGTTAATGCCATATGTAAAATATTTCACCACCTGCCATATAATAATTCATTAAAACAACAGGAGTTTGATCATTATTTCCTTTTCCAAAATTGTGTATATACGCACTTACATACATATGGTGGTTGCCTCACGGGAGATATTTTTAATTCAGCAGTTTTCCTTTTTATCAGGGTATATTCAACATCTTTTTGCTTCCCAAAAATACCCACAGAAATTGGCACTGTAGAGCCAGGCTACATTTACTCCCAAAAATACAAACTCTGAACTGTATTACCAGAAATATCTATGGCAAGCAAGTATCAGCAACATCTTAGAAAGTTATTTCCCTTTATTTATTTGTTCATTTACTTATGCTTTACAATATCAGTGTTACCTAGTGAAATCACAGCTACATATTCAAAGACTTGCACATGCCTCACAAATTTCAATGACTAACTATGATAATGTTGTCACTTAATATTTAACACAGTATCAAAAACTTGTGCACTTATTCCCACTTTATGTATCGTGAAACGGAAATAAAGGAAATTTTTCTGGGTTTCCAATAACTTTTCTGTAATTGAATGTTAGGGGCAGAGTGAAGAACAGAATCCAAATTGCTTCATTTCCAACGTTGGGTTTCAAACCCAACCACATGTTTTATCTCAGAGCAGTTCTCCTGGCGGTTGCTAATGTCTCTGTCCCAGGAGCACACAGTCCCTTTACCCATTTCAAAGCCGGCAAGAGGAAATTTTTAGTTTTAAGGGAATCGGATGGGAATATACTTATTTCCTCCCAAAAGGTATGTGTGCATGTTCTTACCGTGGGAAGATTCAGCCTGGCTCTTCCCTCCCCTCTTAGGGTCCCTGAAAAGCCTTTCTTGCTTCAATTTACAACTGCTCGCACCGATTCAATAACCCCATTCAGACTCATGACAGTGACTATTATCTGGATGCCAGCTGCTTTGACACAACCAAAAGGCTGTACAACAGTAATCCAAGGATACATGCTCCGCTAAGTTAGATTTTAGCTGCCATAGCCCACGGACTAGAAGCCGTATTTCTGCACCTCCCGAAGCCATAGAGAGAGAGAAACACAAATCCCATATCCGCAGCTGCGCCACCGGGTAATGATCAAGTTCTGTAAAAGGCACAGCATTTGCCAGGCTCTTTTCTGCTTCTTATGGAAAAAAAAAATATATTAAAAATCCTTTACACCTGCATTTCAAATGCATCTCGATTTCTGGAAGGTTACTGAACACAAGACTGCATATTGCATTTGGCAGTGATAAAATCAAAGTGTCATTGCTACTGGAGGCTGAGCACAGCTCATATATATCTTACCCTTTAAGTCCATTCTATCGAAGCTGTAGCACAAATAAAGATGAATACTATCTCTGTCTAAGCCGGCACAAAAAACACCCCTCAATCTAGCAGGAACTGCACAACACTTATCACCTCTACACAGGATCCTGTTTAAGCTTATAAATACTTTTTTATTATTTCCAGATTTCATTCAAGATTTTTGTTAAATCCTTTCTACCAAACTCTCTGGTTTAACCTCTCCCTATCAGTTTAAGATGTTTATCAGTTCCTAGCAGAGAAGCTACCTGTAACAGACAGATCTGCTGTCAATGTAGATGGGCTCGAGAGCAGCCATCAAATTTTATATATAGCCAAGAGCTTTGCTTTGCTGTGTGATAGGGAAAAGATTAAAGCCACTGGAAGTTACTAAGAGCTTAAGTCCACCATCCTACTAAATGTTAAAAAAAATAAAATCAGTTTGCTATATGCTTTTTTTTTTCTTTGCATTTCAATCTCCTTAAATAAATAATTTTCACTGTGACAACCCGTATCAGTGCTGTAACAGTGCAGAAGGGAGAACTGATCTACCTCCTCAGTCACACCGCTTGATTCTGGTCCTCAGCACAGGCCAACTGCTGGTGTTTCTTTCACATGCCAGGTCTAGAGGGGGGGGAAAGGAGTTTTATATCCATTACTGTGAGTTTTTGCTGATTCTGTACCCAGTTAGATTTTTTTTTTATCATTTCTTTGGCTTTTCACCAATGCTATTAAGCAGAATAAAAGCTAAAGGCCCAGCCAGGAAGATAGGGAGATCTGAATGCTACTGGTGTGACATTCCCCCTTGGGCCAATGTCCATGAACTGTTTAAGTTCTACTCATGCCCTATTTTGAAGACTTACAGAGCACATAAACTTTGCAAGGGCCTTCTGAACAAGACACTCCACTGGCTTTTTCCAAATTTGGATGAGTGGGAGAAAATCCAAGCAGGACAAGCTGAACTACTGCCTTCAACTAGTCTGACCTCCTTGGTCACCCTTCCATTTGGTCTAAGGCTAAGAGATACCTAGACCTTCAGAAAACCTTTATATGACTGAATTCCTCTCAAACTCATGGGAAGTTAATCATTCATTTTACAGACCTGACGGACACACAGACTGCAGATTGGGCTCTCCCGGATAGCAGAACCCTTTAAGAGATAATGAAGACCTAAACAAAGCAGAGATGGACACAACAAAGGTGTCTGTCTCTGCTGGGGTTAGGAGACCTGCACCCACAGGACTGCATTGTATCGTCAGTCCCTTTGAAATCAGAAGAGCTGCAGCTTTGACCTTGTTCAGATATTGCTGAGCTCTTCAGAGCTGCTGCTGGTAGCCCTTTCTTCAGGTGTCAGCACAGCCCAGCCACCAGCTGAGACAACTTTCTTCTCCCCTTGCCACCTTCAGACTACTCTTCAGCTTTTCAGAAAGGCAACTGAAACTTATGGGAAATGTTGTGTTTACCCAGAACAGCACAAACGCTTACCCAAATGTAGTCTGAATAATAGTCTTCAGTAACTGTGGATTGAGTCATATTAATGGCAAAGTCTTGGTCTACTTATTTTTCATACAGCTCAACACCAACAGGAGAGCACCCCTTACACCCAGCCGCTGCGTTTCTGCTGTGGAAAGGAAGCTGCAGGTACAAAACAGGTAAGGCTATAAATAATTACTCATTTGCATGGACATTTATTAGATTTGTAAATGTAAACTTTGCCTGGTGGGCTTTGGAGAAGGGATGGTGTAATTCTAAATCAATAGTGAAATTACATTATGTTTTATGGGTTTTTTTTCTAAATCCCTTTCGTTACATTTTCTGCATGTACATATTAGAGTTTCTATGTGTATTTCCAGTCTCTATGTATTGTTATTTATGTTTATAGGTTGAGGGAGACATTTCTTTCCAATGGAAACTGGAAATATTAGAGCAGGAAATTTAATCTCTTTAGAAACGATAAGGAACAGTGAAAAAAAAAATAATATGTGAGATTGGTTTTCTTACCTGCCAACCCAGAAGAACATTTAATTGGGATGAAGGTAGAGTGGGTGATAAGGTCAGCTGGTGCAGGGAACAGACCACCTCAGTAATCCCTGGGTCCACAAAATGCTGATCAGCTGAGCTTTCTTTTTCTGTAATGTTCATTTCCAGTTTGAGAAGGGTTTAAGCTGAATATTCTTCTGTTCAGAGTCCGAACAAGCACCATTAACCATGGCCCAGCCAGCTAGAAAGCAAGCATGAGTGATTCAACAGAAAAAAAATAAAATCCTACCACTTGTCTACTCTAAATAAGAGCAATACATCTAATCACAGCAAGATGGGTATGGGTTAGGAAAGCATTTGGATTTAGAGACCACTCAGAGGTCAACAGGACTAGACCTAGATCTTGCCACTTCCAAATAAGTTTGCCTTGTGCATTGACACAATCCCCTGTGGGCAGAGACACCTAAAGTGAATTCTTATTTTGATGTTCCAGCTGGTATTTCTCCCAGAGATTTTGAGTTTGCTTGGCTACTAGTATTCATTTCTACTTGCTTCCACATCCAGAACCATGTTCTAGTCTAAGAAGGACACAACCTCGGCACAAACTGAAGTGGAAAACCATGTAAGACACAATTTCTGCCTCCTTTTTCCTAAGGGTGAAGGAGAAGTGGGGAGGGAAGGAGGGTGAAAGAGAAGGAGCAGATAGTGGGGAAGTTAGGGATGATGGTGGTGGATGAATGAAATCTGGATATCCCAAAGGTCCCTCTCAGAGAATGAAAACCGCCAATTATGAGGGAAACAACAAAAATAGCGTGGGTGGAAAATCCCACTTGGTGGCAAGATCACTCCCATTATCTCCTCATTGAGCCTCTCTGTCAAGCGTCTGCATCTTCCCTCTGCTTTAAGTAATAAAGGTTTTACTGCAAATTATTCACAGTTGTATATACCTACTAAAAAAGGGGAAAACCCCCAAGACTTCCCTCCATCTCTTGCTGTTGATAACTCCGAGTGGGCTTTATACGGAGGAAGCAATAAGCCCGGGGCAGACCCAGCAGCACCACACGTATCTAGCCCATGTTGCCAGGCGTTTGTTCTGCCCAGGTAAGAAATAGCTTTTCTCATTTCATTTCTGCTTGCATACCAGGAGCCGGATGCATTAAAGGCAAAAGTACCTTTATTACCTGCTCATCTCTCACTCCCATGTGCATTTGCCTCTTACGCAGGAGAAGATTACCTCTTTCAAGCTGTTCTTTCCCACTTTTGTTCTCTGCTGAGCTCCTGCTTGTCAACACATTTATCCGTTTGCTGCTTTCAGCCAAAGAAGTTTAAAAAAAAACAGGTTAAAAAAGGAGCAGAAGGAGGAGAAGCTTCACTATTGGCACTGTATCTGTGCAGCTGAAAAGAGAGAAACATTACCAACTGCCAAGTGATCTGATTCTTCAAATAAAGGGATAAATAAAATAGGAGTGTTTGCATGGATCAGCTCTTCACGCTGGGGCAAGGTGAAAGCGAGATGCAGATGTGGCTCGTTTCCCACCCACCCTGGTTCCAGCTGGGGATGGCTGAGCACCCCCTTTATAAAGGCGGTGGGTCAGGGTTTGGGAAACCACCAAGACCTTGGATGGCTCAGAGAGAAGAGCTTCCAGCCTCAGGAAGACTCTTCTTCACGTTTGCTACAGTTTAAACCTCTTGTACCTGTGTGGCATGAGACGCCACTGAGACTAGAGACAAAATTTGGATTTAGGTTCAAATCCCAAATAGCTTTTGTTGGTAGGAAGTTTTGAAGCATCGGGCTTTGCCTTGAGCTTGTCTGACAGATACAAGGAGTTTTATTCTGGTTTTCAAAAAGCTTTGGAAATCTTGCTGAGTCAGGCTAAGAAACCTCAGAAAAAACAAACACTCATATTCATTAATTAACACTATTTAGCAGTCCCTTGGAATGACACGCTTCTCTCATAATCTGCAGTCTACGCCCGCAGCTCTCCTTTCACTGTCTTTGCTCTCTTCCCACACTCAATTCAGTGTTTCTGGTTCTTTTTCCCGTCGCTGCGTGGTTCCGACAGGCGCTGGGGATACACTTGAATTTGTTACATTTTAGACAACCTTGTTAAATCAAAACAAATCACTTCCTACATTCAGAGACCCACTTTGCTGAAACAAGCAGTGAAGTATTTTCCTGCTATGAATGCTGGTAGCCACAGCACTCGCGATGCCATTATTTGCATCAGAAGAAACACAGAGGAGCAGCCTCTCTCACAGAGCTGATGAGCTTCTGCTGCTCTCTCTACAGGGCACCAAGAAGATGAGATGAAGAAGAGAAGTTTTCTAAGTGGTACAAAAAAAACAAACCAACAAACAAACCCCACAACCCAATAATTTTTGCAGGGTTGCACTAGGGTTTCTACAAGTTCACGTTTTTACTTTAGCTCAGTTGGTCTTACTTGATTCCAGCTGATTTGTTAATTTTTAATTAAGACCTCTTGGGCAAAAGGAAGAGACAGAGCAAGAACACATATTTAAATAGATAAGAGAAACTAATACAAAGGCTAGAATATTGATCACCGAGGTTTTAATTAGTTTGATATTGATGGAAATATCGCCTGCAGAATTGGTGAGAAACCATTCTTTCCTAGAAGTCTATTCTGGCCTCCTTTCCGGATGGGAACCATAGAGAAGATGAAGGTCTAAAGCAAAGGATTCTCCAGCCACAGTAATAACGAAGCAGTGACTTCAGCAGGAGATGGACTGAGCCCTGATTGATGCAACACATGCAGAGAGTGTAGCACATAATTTCAATATTGTCTTGCCAGGCTCCCCAACAGACACTGAACACACACCAGCATCATCTTCTTTAATGCAATATTTATCAAGAAATTGTATTTTTTTCAAAGCAGAGTATTTATTGATGTCTTGTGTCTGGCTGAACCTCAGCACGCAGATGTTGTATATATTTCAAGGAGAATGTCATCATTATGAAATAGTGCAGAATGTTAACTCTTTCTTTTTAATTAATCTTTGGCTGTTTGCAGTATGCACCGTTCATCATTTCGAGCTGCCACCTCTGAAACTCTTATCATGAGGAGAGTTTCTTTCTCAGCACTGGATACATTCACTTTCTGCTCCTCTTACTTAGAGTAACTCTGAACGTGTAGGTCAAAATCCATCCCGAGCAGCAAAGCCAGCAAAATGCCTACGCACCACTTACCTCCTCCAAATACAGTGTTTTGAGACGTGAATGATGAATAGAGCTTGTAGTGACACTCAGTACCGGGGTGAAATTCACCCCTTATGATGAATTGGCTACCAGGAGCTCCCGGAGAATTTTCTGTGATGGTTATCATCAACTCTGCTTCCCTTTCTTGTACCTGCTGCATCCCAGCGTGAATCCTGGCACGTTTAAGGGATGAGGTCAAGCAGATTTGAATACTCTCTGGATCTTGATCCCTTTCTTCCTTATTTTTGTTAAAAGTATGGTTACCAGAATAGCTGGTATGAAACTTTCTGTAAGCCTGTTTATTGCCGAACAAACTAGGCAGAACACAGAACAAATCATGTTATGAATTTCCTCTCTTTCAGTTAGTTTAATGATATCCAGCTATCTACCCTTTTCAGAGTGCAGAGCTTCAGAGAAGGTCAGGGATCCCCAGGCAAGACAATAATAACATTCAGGTGTGGGGCTTCTGGGCTAAAGGTACCATCCTGTGCTTGATGCAGACTACTAGGAGTTTTGGTTTCATAGCTGGCATGCAAGATTTGAGAAAGAGCTAGGTAGTGAAATGTAGTAAATCAAAACCTTTCCAACTCATATTCTTTGCCTACATTAATTAACAAATTGTTAATGTGCCAATGTCTATCCTTCCAAGCATGTACTCAAAATGCTAATAATTCACTGTGGTTTTCACTTGATGGATTCCCAAGGGTTTCCTTCCACCTATTGTCTATCTGTTGAAAGAAAGCTCTTCCACTCAGTATTTATGAAACAATACACAGCAGACAAGGGAAACCAAAAGGGACCGGTGAGAAGTTAAATCAGAATGGGTAAAGGGTGTGGGAGCTGTCAGCAGCAAAGTGAAACAATAATTGAATCTTAAAAGCTCAGTGCTATGGTAATAACTGATAATAAAATGTTCTTTTAGTTGTCTCAGTAGTCTAAATTTTAGCTAATCTAGTTTGATTTCAATAGCCTTAAAAATAGAAACTTATAGTAGAGTTCAGAATAAGCAACGTCTTAAACAGTAACATTTATGCATTTGCAAAGATCTGCAGAGGATGATACAGACTGGCATTTAGTCCATAATTTTCAGCCAAAGATCACAGAGAACAAAATGATTATGTTGGGAACCTCTGAACCTACCACTGAAGTGTAAATGGATCTCCTCTACTTGCGCACTCTTCATTTTACCCTCAAGCTGAAGACACCAAAAAACAATGAACCACTTAGCAGCATTCATTGACCACAGGATTTTAGGGAAGATGAGGGCACCCGTGCTTTAGGAGTGCCATTGGGTCAACACCCCAGGGGACACGGGCTGTGATCATCTAGCCATCACCTACCCCTAAAGCACCAGTTCTTCCAGCAGAGAGGTCCCCGTTTCTGCTAATGGGGTGGTGTCTGGCATTACTTGGACAGAGTGGTCAAATCTAATTGAATTGCTTCTTGGGTACACATGAAAAATTTTGCAGGATCGATACCCACGTGCCACAATATAAATGTGTTTCTGGATGTTGCTTAGCAACTCTGTAAGTTTGCTGTGTGGACATGCCAACACTACTAATGGTCACGGTATCTCCTGGCTCCATCGCACAGGGCTGGCTGCTTTGCAGAAGAATAAACACCATTTTCATCTCTGACTGGTTTTTCAAATATCCATAAAAATTCATGAAAACACACATTTTTATGCAGTGGATTTCACACCGTGGGGGAAGTTTACAATCCTTTGACTCCAGTGTGGGAAAAAGGAAGATGCAAAACACCACCTCTAAAAGGGTAGTGCAGGTCTGAGGCATTGCTCTAAAGAAAACACTGTGCACTACTGCATATTTACTGTCTTTCAAGAATTTCGTGGCAAACCCTTATGAAACACCCACAACCTGCAGCCTGCAACCTCAACCCGGAATTCAAAAATACAGCTCAGTTATTCTTGGCTTTCAGCTCATTCCCAGGGAGAGAGATGCTGCAGGTGAACTCCCACCCTCACCGACGTCAGCAGGGCACTAATGGGGTTACTCAAGCCTAATCCTGAGCAAAATCTGCCCCTGAAACGGCAACATAAGGATTTTTTCTGTCATCTCTAGCCGCTCAGTTGGAATTCATCAATATCTGTTGCAGAAACAGGTTAAGAAAATGCTGTTCATATGATGAGCGCTTTCAAAACTTGCATTTTGAAGTTCATTACACGAATCAAAACAAGCACAAAAAAGGGTCTGCAAGCCAAAATCCTTTGGTAAGGGTTTTAGGCACCACACCATCACAGCTTCTTCTCCAGCCCCACTGGCCTCTGCCATTCCCATAAACTATCTCAGAAGTCTCCTCCTCAAAGGCATTTTTTCCCAGAATGAGACAAGTCAGGGACTGTGCATCACAGTCAGTCTTTGCCACACAATATCCACCAAGAGGGAACTTTCCTCACATTCCACTCCAAGTTGGATGTCTACCACTGGAGCAAAAACCCAGGACTAAAGGCTACAACACCACCCGTACCGATCAGGAAAGCCTGTCCCCCAAGAGAGAGAAATGTGCCCGCTTGAATTAAGGTTCACTTCAGAGCCGGGTCCTGCTTCATTTTATTACAAAGGCTCAAAACCAGGCACAGAATAAAATATTTCAGGAAGTACAATTTCTGTCCTCAAAGCGCTAAGATGCTTCTGATATTTTATAGAGCATAATTTTGCACATCAAATAACAAGTAGCAGCAATTAATTCAAAGGGTTAAGTATTATTGGTGGGAGGGGGATATATTTTGTTTTAATGACTTGAGCTAGATAGCAAAAAGTTAATACATTACAACCCATGGAACTTTTTGGAAGAGGCCACTGGTTTCTAGATGGGATTTGAAGCATAGTTCCTCTCCTAATATCATCCTGTGAGAACAAATGCAGACTAGGAAAGAAGAAATAAAGTTAAAAGAATATTTTTTTTAAAGATCCTGGGGCTTTGTTTCTGCTCTCTTCACTCGTTAACCACAGCAACTGAACAGGAACATAACCCCAAATCACAGTCCCTCTCTTCCACGCTGCCAGGTTGGGTATCAGTTACAAGGGGCACTTTGAATACCAATCACACATGAAAACAAAGCACCAATTGCTGATCCAATTAAAATACCAACAGCAAACCCAATTAATTATGCAATTGAAAAATCCAATTGAAAATTATGAAACAAGTTACTATTCGATTACCAATTCCAAGTAGACCACCATTTAAATTCTCTCAGAGCAATAACTTGGAATTCCAGGTAAAACAAAAATAGGTATTACTAAAAAAAAAAAAACAAAATAAAAATTAAACATTTTAACTTCATTGACAAAAAATACTTTCATTGCATGGAAATATTTTTTCAATTATATTTGCAATTTCCAATTTTTTATAGAAATTTGAAATGTCAGTCCTCCACAGAAGAGAAATGCTAAATTTCAGATAGTTCTAATGAATAAGGACCCACGGTACGTACACATTCTAGTGTTAAGACCGACAGGTTTTTTTTATCTAGAAAGCTTACTGTTCTGCTACTCTTGTTTTTTCTTATTTCTTTTTAGCAAAGATTTATATTCATAGCATCCTGCATCTCTGCAGCATGGAAAATACAGATAACACTGGACCAACAAACAATTCTTCATCGCCAAGCCCCTGGATCCAAAAGGTCACCTTTCCAGATACGAGCTGAAACCTCCTGTATCAGTTAGAACCTATTTAGCTTGTGTCCTTAGTCCCTTGCAGGAGACATGAACAGAAATGTTCAATGAGCCAGATCATGACATCAGTGTACATGACCCCTGCTCTTGCTCCTCCACCATTTTGGCAGGCACAGGAATAATTTTCCTCCTGTTCCAGGCCACTGGATGGCTCAGAGGCCTGTGAAGTAGGACAGTGGCACTTTTCCATGTTTATAACACACTCCATCACCTCTCTCCTAAGTCCATGAATACCAGGAAGCCCATTTTTGGGAGCCTGATCACAATAAACACTCACAGGCAGAGATTGCCAAGGCCCCCTTAATACCCCACTGTTAGTCCTAGCAATTAGTAGTGGTCTTAATAGTCCCTTCTATGCTGGCCAAGAGTGCCTTTGATCTCCTTGTCCCTGCCATACCTCTTCTCTCAGCCTTCTGAATTTCCAGCCATGCAGTTGTCCACCAGATACCCCACCACTTCTCACCTTGAGCCATCAACACAGCCCCAAGGTAGTTGGTGTTCAGAGATTTCATAAGTGCAATAAATCAGTACTGTTGTAAGGATGAGAAAATGTCCTGGTTTGAGCGACACAGGAATAATTTATCTTCTAATGTTTGGGAAAACAGCACCTTTACAAGACTCTAGTGTCTGAATTGGTGAAAATATTTACTTTAGAGCCAGCTCTGGGATGTGGGTTTCAAGGTCTTGGTGTTTTTGAGCTCACCAGGTGCAGGGATGAGGAGAAGCAAGACCTGAGGACTTGACCCAAGCAGCCAACAGGATGATTTCATTCCATGAACACCACATTGGATATAAATAAGAAAGTTTGCTGAGGAGTTCTCTCTCTCTCTCCCTTAACGGCTGCCATCCTGAGAACTCCTTGTCCCGGTGCCAGAGCCCTGAGCCCTTCCTTTCCTCCCGAAGCCGCGGCGCTTGCTGGGTCCCACACTGGCTGGGAGCACCCATCTTCCTATGATAGAATGGGCTGAGCATAATCCTTGTGTATTTTATATTTGTAATGGAATCAATATCAGTTCTTTGGTATTATTAATGTTAATTATCTAGTCTTATTCTATTAAATCTGTTTACATTCCAACCCTCAGATTTCTTTTTTTTTTTTCCAATTCCCCTTCCAGGGTGGGGAGGGGTCATCAGGTGAGAGAATAACTCTCTAAATGACAATGAATTGTTGTGAGTTTCTCAAACCATAACAGAAAACTAAGGCTGTTTATTCTTTTTTGTCTTTGTTTGCACAGGCAAACAGGCAACTCCAGGTACACGCAGTGTGAGGGCAGGTGAGCAGAGGCTTTGGCAAACCCAGGAGTCGTCCTGGGGTGATGGAGAAGCCTTGGCACCTGCCTGCCCGTTCCTCTGCCAAGCCCCGGGAGGAGCCAAAGGTGATGAACCCTGAGGTGCTTCGGGTCCCAGCCCGCAGCAGGTGAAAAATCCCTGGCAGGGGGGTCATTTAAAAATCCAGGAGTTTTTTAGGAGGAAAACAGTGAAACTAAGTGTATCCCGGAAAATGACAACCCCTTTTTCCTTCATTCAATTTGCCAGAGCTACAGAAGCATAGCAAGCACACGGAAGCACTGACACACACTGGGGTAGCATAATGTTCATTGTCTCAGAATGGAACATGTTCTCGCTGGGCTGTCTGTGATTAAATAACCAATTTTCTGCTTTGTTTTCCTATGCCATAAAAAAAAAAAACCAAAACTTAATAAAATGAAAAAAAATCTAAGTTCTCTGTGCTGAGCAGGGAACAACAGCCATACAAGGCATCTGAAGGTGAAATAGTTGTCTCTCATAAGTTGAAAATTGTATTGATCTCTATTGACAGGTTCTGCTCATTATGCACTTGGGAATATTCTCTGCTCATCCCAATGCAGAGCTGAATACATGCATTTAAGCAGACTCTATTATACTGACAGAAAAATCACATCCCTAACCTTAGATCCCCAGAGGTACAATTATTAACCTCCGTGACAACTTTTAAAGAGCAGTTCAATGGATAGAAAATAGCAGCTTTTTGGCCTGTAATGCAGAGCTGAACAGAAAATTATATCCTTGTGTTGGAATCGGATGGGATGGGCCAAGCCCCCACCCCAGTGAACTGATCGGCTTCTCCACGGAGTTCAGTGAGGGCTTAAAAGGAATTTCTGTGATACCCTATTGGATTGCCACAGGCCCCGCTGCTTCAGACCTTTTTAGAAATCCTAAGCCATTTCCATTAGGCTAATAAAGCCCTTCTTAGCACATATGCAAGGTCTGCATTTATCCAAATGCACTAGAGATGGGAGATTTTCAAGCAAAATGATTGTTCCCTATTAGATTTGCATCTTCTGATTTCTTTCCCGTGGAGATTAAACTTGAATTCTTTCTTCCCTTTTGGATATAAACCTGACCCAGGATGTGCAGGACTTCTGTCTGTCCAGCTATTGTAGCAGAAGGACAGGAGACCTAAAACCCTCTTCCTTGAGCCTAGGATCTAATGGCTTAGAGAAAAAGCCATATTGCCCCAGTTTAGGGTGGTCCAGACTAAGAATCAGTTTAATAAAGGGAACCATGGAATTTTTTAAAGCTTTTTTATGTGAAGTGATTCAAGGAGATGTTCCCCTGGCCGCACAAGCGCAGGGGGCAGAGGGAGGGATTTCTCCTCACCTGGCAGGTATTGGGGGAAAACTTCATGTAGTAGAAAAAGTTCCTTCCTTAATATTTTTGGCTTTTACTGATTTCGTAGTCCTGGAGGTTGAGACCTACACAAGCCCCTCCTTTGTCAGGAACATAGGATCATAGAATGGTTGGAGTTGGAAGGGACCTCAAAGATCATTGAGTTCCAACGTGCTGGAGTTGGGGGGAAAGAATGGATTTATTTCCCTCCTGAAGTCATTAGAATTCCCAATTAATATATTCATTCTTTAAGGTTTCCCTTAATGTATGGAAGGGCAGACCAGGGACTGGTGGAAGGGGACTTGCTGGGAGCTGATCCTGTGCACAAGAACCGGGGGGAGGACAGAGAGGCACCAGCGTTGCTGGTCCCAGCAGCCAGGTGAGGCCAGGAGAGATGCCCTACCCCAGCTGTGATACACACAGCTGCAGCATCACAGCCACAGCTCCCAACGGTACCTGCCCTATCACCACTGAACATGTCACATACAGTGGATTATCACCAGCCCAAGGGCAGGAATACAGCTATATTGAAGTGACATGAATTCCCAGTTTTCTAGTCCGGTATTTTCTGCCCGACCCTTCAGCAAGTGCAGCTCTGATGTTGCCACAGTATCCTGCTTTGCCTCATGGATTTCCCCCTATCTCTTTTTTCTTTCTTTTTAATGTTCTCCCCCCTCCTTCCTTTTCTCACTTTCCCCAGTGACAGTTCCAGGGCAGGCTTGGCTGACATGGGGCAGGGGTTGCACCCATGAAATCCATTAAATCTCTTCCAGCTTCTCCTCTCAGACCTCACTGCCTGGTGCTTCTCTCCACTCTGTGAGATATAAAATAAAATATACCATCTTAACAATATACAAAATTAACAATAGCCAAACAATACCAGCACCATCCTCATCCTCTTCAAAACATTACAGGTCTTCTCTACTTATCACAGAGAGAGGAGGGTTGGAATCTTGTTTTAGTTGCTAAGCCATCCAAAAATAAATCCAAATATTGTTTTAACACATGTTTAGATGATTACTCATCTCTTTAAACCCAGTCCAATGATAAATACGTTAACATACACATTAAAATTGCACACTGCAATTTTCTCATTACGCATGGCAAACATAATTCATACAATGATTGGAGACTAACTATTAAAGCAGATTATTTATTTAATTCTAAGTAGCAGAGCTGTAAGTAAAAGGAGACCCCACTCACTAAATAACAGGGGAACATAACTACTTCAAGCACATCCCATGGGACCTATCTCATCATCCTTTCTTGACCTCAGAGAAAATAATGTAAAGAAAATGGCCTATGGGTTTTCCCACAGAAATACAGCCATCCTATTCCTTCCCACTTTCCTTCACCTAATTCCACCAAGGAAAGTGCTCAAATTGCTCAAGATACTGAATAATAATCCAACAAAATGCCATCTTATCCTGCCTTATTTCTTCCTGGATCTGATGGATAAAATCATTTGAATCCTTAAGGGTGAACCGTGGTGGGGAACCCTAGTTAGTGAGCACTAACGTAGTGGGAATAGCTTGGCCAAAACAGGTATCAGTGGGTGGAACAATTCAGGGTTCGTAATAAGTGTCCCACATATATACACAATGTAAAATACAACAATAAAGACTGCTTCTACCCATGCACAGAGAGGAAAACCAGACAACAAGCATCAGGTCAGCAACCAAGCACCCAAAGGGAAACCTGCACGCTGCACATCAAAAAGAACAATTATTTTAAGAGCAAGTGTGAAAATCTGGGCAGAGAACCTTTTCTTTAGGAAAGTGTCAATAATTCCCTTCTTCTTTGAGATCTGAGATCACCAAATCTGACCTCAGAGAAAAAAAAGTTTGTGCAATGGCTTCAATATTTGACAGTAGTATCTGTGTGCGCTTAAGTCAAAATGTAGGGAATTGTGCAATATTACATCAGCAGTGGCTTTGGCTATCTCCTTGGAAATCCTTTTTGCCCCAAAGCTGCCCTGAAGGTAAGAAATTAGTTCCACATCCTCAGTGGATTTCAGGAAAGACTGAACTCCATTTTATTCCTCTAGGTCCCTGCTTTGGAGCATCCCACTGCTGTGCCACGGTGCGGAACGGCTGACAAAAGCTCCTGTTGGTCTTCCACCTGAAAATCATGATCTTTGGGGAGTATCTGGACAAGAATAATCCCCACCATTGACCCGGGAGGAATGCAAGAGGCACTCAGCACTTGGAGAGGCCATATAAAGTGCACATAAAGTGGATAAACACACAGGGGTGCCTCACACCTCACTAACAGACCCACACCGGTGCCAACATCCACGGCTGCACGAGTTACCCCGAGAAACTACAGATATTTTTGCTACATCCACCAGTGGACTTCCAAAGGAAACTTCTGCTTCAAGGATTTCACTGCTCTGCAGCACTGGCTGCCTTTGACAACTTTGCAAATCTCCAGGTTTGATCTGGAGTGATATTTTTATATCTGGGTGATATTTTTAGCTGCCTTTGGAGGGGAGAACCTGCGGAGCAGCTCACCACCTGGCAAACGACACACCACCGGCTGTACTTGTACAGGAGAAGAGACAAATGGGATTAAGCACATAGTAAAACCCAAATTCTTACCACCTGTGCATTAGCACAGTGATATTTTGCCTCACAACACTGGTGGTGTTGGGGAACAGGGTTCCTTTGACCAACCTGAAGGTGCAGAACTGTTGGAGCTCAGTGGTTCTGCAACCTGATGTCATGGAGCAATCTGGTTCTCCTTCATCAACTCGGTTGTTTCCCGTTTATCAGATTAATTAAAGATGGAAATTTGATTTTAATTTCAATTTCATGTTTTAATTTTCAAGAACTATCAGATTTCCCTTATGTTCAGAATATAAAATATGATTCTTTATTCATTCAGTCCTATTGTAATCAAAGACAAATAAGGAATATACAGGAATCTGTCCTCACTTTTAAATTTAAAAGACCAGAAAAGCAGTAAGTATGTAGGCAAAGCAAAAGCTCAAGTAAAGGAGGAAGATTAGAAGGGAAATGAGTTTATATGCCCTAATCTAGTGATTAGGCGAAGAGATTTTCAATACAAGGACACACAAAGGGGAGTTATATGCTAAATATCTTTGTTGAAAAGAAATCCTAACACTTGTGCTCTAAGTAGAAAAGCTAGCGAGAAGGAAACTGAGCATTACTGCACATTTTAAAAGGGGCATTTCCAGTGTGGGAAACCCAAACCTTTGGTCTGTGTCTGGGTAGTCAGGACAAATTACGTGTAAATGGAGATGGCTGTCGTTATCTCATCACACAAACATTCAGGTTCAGCAGCAAGTGTGGGAGAGGGGGAGCGAGGTGAAAGTCTTACAGCTGGAAGTCCAGATGTTAAGGGACCTCAGCGTAAAAACCAGAGAGGAAATTTAAACTACGCTGCACCAAACTGAGTGCTTCAGGATGACTTTGCAAATGTCGATGGTGAAACTGTAGAAAGCAACTCCAGCACCCTAAAAGTGGCAGGAGAAATACAGATATGTAGGTAAGACTTATGCTTTGCTTTTAAATGAATCAAGGTCCAATTTCAGCTCTGCTGTAGTTTTCTACTCTATTTTCAGATAAGGCATCACTTCACTCTGTGCCTCAGTTCTTCCTCTGTAAAATGGAGCAAATAACATTTTTTTTTCCTCCCAGGCAGTGCCTGTCTCACCTGGGTGTCAGTGCAAGGTTGTGCCATACTGTCCACCTACACAATAGAGAGCCTGCTTTCAGAGTAATAGATACACGAAATAAGGCACTGGCTAAAGAGGTGTAACTTCAAATACTAAAAATTGGAATTATTTCGCTCCACAGACAGTGCCCAGCTGTCAGCAACATCCCCACTGGGGCCAGCTGGAACCACCATTTTTTTGTGCCTGGAAAATCTCCGTCAGAAGATAAGGCCTGAAAAATGTGATGGTTTATATGTTGAAGTAGATGTATTCTCAGATGGAAATTCAGCCTTTAGTCTTCTCTACCTTGGAGCACAATGTTTTCAAAGGGGCTTCAACTCAGCTCCTTCATGTGCACGTACAAAACTGCTCACTTGTGCAGATTGAACTGGATTTGGATGTAGTATTTGTTATTTGCAGGGCAGGATTTTGAATTTACATTGGGAGACTTCAGTTTAAAAAAAAGCAGGATAGAAACCTAGGAATAGGATATTTTCAATGCATTATTGCCTGCAGCAGTTTTTGTTTCAATACCAGAAAAAAAAAATTCAAACTAGCACAGCTCATTGATGCAGAAGCATATAGGTAAATGTCAGTGCAAATACAATACAAATCTCTCCTAAAATCATTCGATGTGGAAAAAAAAATACTGATTTTTCTGGCTTTTAACTTCATACAGGTCCGTGATTTTGTGCTGAAATGTTTGACTCATGAAATTAAGAGCGAAGATAGCTGCATTTAGAGGGGGTTAATAGACTCACCATGGATAATGCAGAGAGATACTTCCAAAACCGTAATAGATGCAGATCATTTAAAATTTGATAAGATCACTTAAGACTGAAGACAATACATGCCAAAGACAGCTCAATGTTTGCCGAGTAAACAAAATAATGATAGATTGGGCATGTCAGCATAACCCAGGTGGAAAAGTGGTTTAAGGGACGTGATGACAGCTCTCTGTTCTGAGAAGCAACTGTTTTCTTTAGAGGTTTCTTTTTGTGATGGGCAGTTTTAAGAAATGCACTGAGCAGGTAAAGGCAAATGGACATAGAGAGGGGAAAGAAAAAACTGTGGGTGGGAGTTTCAGGATGAGCTCACAAAGGTAGACCAGCTGATAATGTACTGGAGGGTCTTCCAGGTGCTACCAGAAGACCACACAACATTAAGGTGCTCCTACCTTCCAACAAATGGCTTTTTTCCAAAATTACAGATCCTACCAAAATCACCCACAAAATGAGAAGGAAGATTGCAATTATCATCAGATCCTTCAGGAAACATCACTAGAATAACAAAGCACAAGAAAGCATTGGGTTTCCAGTGAAAGCACCACCCTGCACGTGAACTAAGTCCCTGCGTACAACATACAACAAAAATGCTATTTGGTGAATTTGCATCTTGATTTACAATTTAGGCAAGTCACTTCTTCTTACAGTCCAATGATCACTGAGTTAAAAGGAAGATCAGCCCCATCCCCAGGCACATGCCAGATCTACTCTGCAAAACCTGCAGAGCAATTTGGTAACACCCTTCTCTCCAGAGGTTGGGAAATTCCCCCAGTACTTGCCATCTTTTTTTTCCCTTTCTTTTTTTTTTCTAACACCTTTTCTCTTGTGGAAGAGCCTTCTCACCTCACAGATGAGCATGTCCTAATAAGGTTTGTCTCCATTCAAATTACTCCAGCAATTAGTTTCACACCTAAGCAGCTTGACTAAGAACAAGTTGTTCCCAGCCCCACTGAGACTCATCTCCAGGTTTGTGTCCTTCACTGAGCCACATGCAGATGTCCTGGGGGTCACAGCTGCCATAAACCTGACTGAAGCCAGGAGGCCACGGTTCCAGAGGCAGCAGTGAACACACCTGCATTGTCCTGGGCAGCCCACATAGGGACAAAGCCACTTATATTTTCCATACAGGCTTTTTATCCATGTTCTAAATGATGGAGACCGAAAAAGCACCTAAAAGCATGACTTTTAGTACAACTTTGCTCTTCAAAACCTTTCAAACCAGAATGAGCTTCTCAAGGAAAATCCTCTGAGTTAACTAAAGGACAACATAAGAATGGGTGAATTAAACAGCATTACAACTCTAGATAGACAGTTCCTTTCACAATTAAATCAGTCTATTTAATTAAGCTTAACTCACTTCCAAAGAAAATATTTTTCCAGAGAGATATGGCTGATATAAAATACAAGTCTCCATCAAAGAGCAAATGTAACTATTCAGTATAAGGAGAAAAAAAAGCAATATAACCAGCTTTTAATGGCATCGTTATTGAATCAAACCTGAAACTTTAACAAACTTTAGAAAACTATAACACTATAATAATAAATATTTAAATTGTGTTATCTATTAAGAGTCATACTCTCAGGTACCGTGTTAATTTTAGAGGTTTTGTCACATCTATATGATTGTTGTTATTACATAAACATTTCCAAATGAGAATTTACTGTGTAAGTTTTCTATTTGCCCCTCATACAATCAAGAATTCTCTTCCAGGAGGCAGGACAGGGAGAAGAGAAACCATTCTCACCATTTTTGAGATGTACAAATAGCTGAAATTCCCATGTATTATTCTGCTCCAAATTGAATACTCTAACGAGAGGAAAATCTGAATTTGCCACGGAAAATCATCCTGGGCTCTCACAGCAGTTTCCCTCAGGATGAAATTCTGGCCACGCTGGAGGTAATGGCAAAGCTGCCTTTAACTTCAGCACAGCACGAATTTCAGCCTCTATATCCAAACCCGAAGCTCTAAACTACATAGAATGACCTGGGCTTATGAAACTTGAATTATTATTATTTATTTTTAATGTTTATAACTTTAGTCATTTCTTCAATGTATCTTGATTCAAAACCTGAAATTTCTAACTAATGGCCTACTTACCCTCTATGTTTATTTATGTAAACATAAATCCTCTATTTTTCCATTCAAAGACTGCACTTATTTTTCCAGTAACAGTTTCTCCTCTATCTTTTTTGTGAAAATAACAATCCAGTAAAGAGAAAACAGGAAAATATTATTCTGAAAATTTCCATCTCTCAATAGAAAATTTAAAATCAATTTGATGCTTCACCTGGAGTAAAGTCGGAAATCTCATTTCGTGACATATGGCAAAGCACCTCCAACACAGCTGGGAGCACCCGTTCTCACATGACAAATCTGCATAACAGGCTCTGAAAGAGAGCAAACACGTGTCTAAGTGAGGGAAATCACAGCTCCTGACCTCAAAGAAGACTCTCAGCTCCATAAACTCAATAACCCCTGCAGATGTCCTCTGCTCTCAGGGGGAAACCTGGGCCCATCAGAGACACTCATGGGCTCCAGGGACAACTTCTCACTCAAGTCCAAGCAAGTCCCATGCAAGAAAAGCAGCCTGATCTGTATGAAACAGAGGGCTTGGGGTGGCCAGGCTCATGAGATGAGCGTGGGCTTTTCTTGGCCAGCAGAAAATCTGTTTTTTTAGTATATAATCAGATATATCCATCAATTCTCCCCACACTGAGTAATCAACAACATCCACCATACTTTTTTGCATTCGCACCATCCACCATTCCCCATCTAAAGATTTAACAGCAAGGTAAGAGCACCACTTAGACCTTTTAATGTAAAGTCACATTATTTTCAATTTATAGACAAACTGAGGCACAAAACTACAGGCCATAGCTTGCCAAGGTGTTGCTGTTTTCAAAGGCATTGCACGCCCCATGATTTAATTACAATAATTAGGTTTCCTCTCCTCCAGCCACAAGTTACAGTTCTGCACCATGTTGTTTTGCCAAAAGGAGACATCCCTGTCCAGCCAGGGGGACAGTGGCCACGGGGGTGTAGACACGATCCCCCTGCCCAGAGATGCCTCTTTGGACCACACAGCCTTTATGGCACTTACCTGTGACTACATCATTTTGTATTTTGTTTAAGGGCATAATTGTGTTTGTTCGGGAGAAAAGATCACGTCTGTCTCTGCTGTGAGAGCTAAGGGGCAAGGCAATGTGCACGGTTAAGAATTCCTTCAATTCTTATAAAGTGAATCCACATAAAGCCAAATCTAATAACCTTGCAATGAAAACCTGATCCTTGGTATTTTACCTGAAGTAGGAAACTTGAAGATAAAAAGGTTACCGTTTTCTAATTTCCCTGTAAATAAAGAATGTGGTAAGTAGAAGCTTTGGCTTTAGGGTTTGGTTTTGTTTCTTTTTTTTAAATCTGTCCTATTTATAAACTGCTATGAATACATAAATGGAGAACAAGAACAAATATTTCAAACATAACACTGAAATCATAAACATTTCCATGCTCTGAGTCTGTTCTCATTAAATTAGCGCAGTCCTAATTTTCCTTTCAAGGTATACTGACTTCTGCTGAAGCAATAGCCATGGCCAAACCCAGCTTCACAAATAATCATCTTTCTGAGCAAGATAATTCCCATAATCATGTCAGCTTAAACACAGGGGAAGTCCTATCAGAAATACTAGTCTCAAATTCCATCCTTACTTATAAATACAGAAAATATCCCTTCAAAAAAAAAAAAAAACCCACAAAAAACAAAAGGCAACTGGAATTTGCCTAAAGCAGCCGAAGCAAAAACTGATTGAGGACCTCGGGGTTTGAACTGCTGGCAGGCACTTTAATTTGAAGAGAGTGTAAAACATGCAGGGGAGCCAGGATTCAACCCACAGGAGAATATTAAAAAGTTTCCCTTTTATTATTATGCCTGTCTGTATTGTGGTTTAAAATCCACACAGGGATTGCCAGAGCTTGTTAGCTGGCTTTAATAGTTGCATTAATAAATCCTATAAACTAATTGTGCAGTGACTAAGTTAATTACATTCAAATGAGATAGTATATTTCTCTACAAATATGATAAAGAATTTATAAAGAGATATGCTCCTGTCTGGGAGCCCAAAGATAATATCCAACCGGCAACCCAAATCCAGCTGTAATATGTGATTAAATTGATGGCTGTGGGGATAAGTGAACTGCAGCAAAGGCAAGAGATCACGAGAAAATATTAAACTGAATTATTTACACAACAAAATAATGAATGAAAGCAGGGCACAGAGCTTTCCACATGGCCAACAGTTTAACTTCCAGCCAAAGGTGGAAATTTGGTCCTAAACCTCCATTATTTTTTTTAACGGGCAAGGACAACTATATGACCCTATATAATAAGAACCATTTTTTCCATTGGTCTTATAAGCAGACCATGAACTTTAGCTCCCATCAAACAGAGGTGATGCTTTGTGTGCCGAGCAAAGAAAGCCACTTTGGAGCTGAAGGTAACTTATGGGTCCCATCCTGCCCTGCAGGCGCCTGCTGAACCCAGAATCACCCTCCCAGGCCTGCTTCTCTGCTAGAACTTATTATTTCTGCCAGACAGCAGGTCCCAAGCAATCCTCCTCTCCCAGATGAAAGTTTTGGGTTATTTCGGGCCAGCAGTCACGTTAAAAGACCTCAGCTAACAAAGGCACAAAGTAATTCCAGGGCACAAGGGTGTTTTACCTCCTCTTTACAGAATCCAATCACCTCGCCCGAAATTTAATGGAGAAGCTGGTCCTGGCAGAGCTGTTGTCATCACCAAAGTCTTGCTCCGGCCCCTCCTAAAGGCAATGCAAAAATTC
>JAOXJM010000052.1:42515262-42530883 GCA_026413425.1 Tringa solitaria
CCCTTGCTCAGCCCAGGATCCCTGGGGAAGGGCAGAAGCAACCTCGGAGCTGCAAACCCAAGGGTGAAGCTGCAAACGTTTGCTGCAGGTGGGATGAATCTCTCAACCACACACTCAGCACGACAGGAAAACCAAGTTTTAAAATACAGGCATGACAAGACTGGAATGTTGGAAAGAGAAACCTGAACTTGAGCTCTTAAATCTGTAATTCTGCTCATAAATAAGTTGATTTCAAGACTTTAAGAGTATCCAACTAATAGAAGCTAGATGGGGCTCGGCATTGAGAAAATCAGGTCTTCTACTTAAGAACTGGGCTACAGATTGAGGAAACTGATTTTGCCTTCTATTTTTGAAAAATATTGGCTGAGGAGGCTTTCATGTCATGCTCTACTTGCCTATTCATAAAATAAATGCCAAAATTCAAGGTTTTCAACTCTATCTTCCAATACTCCTGCAAGCACACCTATGGATTCAAGAGACAGATGGAGCAGCAACTGAGATGTTTGCAATTTTGTGGAGCCTGGGTCACCTTGCCCTGGGTACCGACACTGGCAACAGCAGTTGTGACCCTCAGGCAGCATTAGCTCTTCTGCAACTCTCCCACCCTCCAAATAAAAGTGTTGTCTCAGGTAATTGCTCATTAGCCTTCCCTTTTTGGACACGCAGAAAAATAATTTTCAATAAAAAGTAGTTACAATAAAACCACTCAGCTAGTTAGGATGTAAGCAAAGCCTGCTTCCAAGCACACATCTGGTAAATCGAGTTTAAGTTCAGCCATCTGAGTGGATAAAAACCCAGGAAAATACATGAAATGAAAATGCTGACAAACCTCTTACTCCAGCAGTATGAATGGGGCTGCTATAATGATAGAAAACTATTGATTGGCAGCTACTGTCTCGTTCAATTGATCAGGTCCTGCAAATCTCAGATAACACTTGTGTCATTAGAGGCCAGCATTGTGCTCTCAGTGGCTATGACTGATTGCCGCGCTATCAGAGCTTTGATTGTCTGATAGTACAAGTGTTGGGGAGCCTCGCTATTGATTTGTAGATAAAAATGTTCTGGTACCTTCAGACCTGTCAGTGAAATCCTTTGGATGGAAAACTGCATTGGAATTTAATGGTAGGTCATTTGCTAATTAAGTTAATTTACAAGGAACTTTTTTGGGGGAAGAGCTGGTACAAGCACCTACTGATTTGCCACTAGGCAGGTGGCAAGACCCACTGAAGGAGGTCAACGTGCTCTACCTGAGCTAACAGCTCCTTCAACAGACTTATGTATTTCTAGCTTTAAGGTTAAATTTACTCTTAGCTGAGCAGTGTATGGAAATCACTATAAAATTTGGACTAATGATGGGGGTGCTTCTCAAGAAGAGAACTACAGCAGTAAGGGCAGATCTCTATAGCTTTTATAAAGCAGCTTTATGGTGTTCCACATTTCTGTGCACTTTCCTCTCAGGCCCTTCCTATGCCTGACCCCTTGTGGGACTTCACTGTTTATACATTAGCCATTTCATCAAAAAGTGCCATCAAGTCTCCATCCCAAAGCCCGTAAATCCAATTATTTTCTTATTCAGGTTCCGTTGGCTTTGCTTAAAAACAATTCTCCTCTGAAAGCCACTGACAGCGTTAGTCTAATTATACTGCTTATTCATCTCCAACACTCAAGGATGATGAAATTAGGCCTTATTAGCTGGTAACATTTTCATTTAGTTTTTCATAAGGTGATTGGCACGTTGAAATTACAGCCCTGCCTGGGATGCCTTCAATCCAGCTGCAGCTCTACGTGGCAGCAACGCACAAGGTCAATCGCTGGGTGGGAAGTCTCCCAACAGAAGCCCCAAATCACAATTGCAACCTGTTCTGTTACACCGAAGTTGTAACAGAAACTGGGATTATTTTCATCTCTTTTATGATAAACTGTGGATTATACCCTGCTTTAGAAATTTTATTATTTTTTTTATTTAACTTATTTGTGGATTACTCTATGGCTATTAAGGTGTCCAGAGTTCACATTCACGGACTAAAAGCTCAAACATTCCCAAACTTACCACATGAACGAACCTGTATATCCAAGGAGACTTATCTAAGACTTTAAACCAATCTGAAGATAATCTTTTTCATTCTCTAGCAGCCAAACTAAAAGACCCAATAAACAAGTTTCTAAAGCATGAAAACATATTTCAGCATCATTATTGTGCTGGAGAATTTGAGGTTTTAAAAGAATAGCTGTGTGTAGGTGACCTCTGTCAGCTTGCCAAAAATATCTTTTTGGAAAAATAGACTTTTATGTTTCTGGGATTCTTTGTGTGAAAGAATTTGTGTGAAAAATGCACTTTATATACAATGAGATGTAGGGCTCAAGTATATAGAGGAGGTCAAAGCAAAGGACTCCCAGTGACCTAAGAAAGGGCTCTTTCCAGGAGAGGACATGTTCAGGGGTACTCCGTGTCCCTGGGTTTGGATGTCCCTCCCCCAGTGCAGATCAAATAAACTATTTTTAAGCCATGCATGCTAAAGCATACATCCTTTTCCTGAACTGAAGCAAAGACCTGAAGAGCTGTGATGAAACTTCTTCTCAGCTTCATTAACAGCTGAGAGCATCTCTCTCTGGCTCGCCTTGAGCGATTTTCTTCGTAGAGATAAACCATCTCCCATCATCCCACTTCGTCAAGAGAAAATTTGGGTCATGCTGAGCAGCTCTTGCTACTCCATTTAAATTAGAAGAATACAGACAGCAAAATTTTACTTTCCTGTACACACATAGCTTTTAGCTTTACCAGCTTATGGCAGTTCTTGAGCACAGGTTTGTTTAGAGAAAACACAATATGGTCAGGGTGTGGGGAAATTCAGTAGCATAGATTAGTTCCTGGATTTGTTGATTATAATCCATGAAAACTTCTGATATTTCTGAGCAAATATGCCACACTAGGGAAAGCAAAAAGTATTTCTCAGTGACATGTTTTTCATGGAAATAAGAGGTCTGGCACCACATTTTTACAGCTTCTCTTAAAAAAAGATTCAATAGTAAAGACTGTAAATTTTCAAAAGAAGTTCTCTCAGTTTCCAAATTGTTTTATACTGCTTTCCTGATTTTTTTTTTTTTAATTAAAGCTTGATGGTATTTGTGCCTATTTTTATCTTTATTTGAGGTGAATTACTCCACTTTCACCTCTTCCCCTCCTCTGGAGAGGAGTTTTGCCATGAACAGGTGACTTGCGGACTCATGCTTTGTAAAAGTGTTTTCAGGATCCCGGAGGGTGTTTTAGATGGTAAAACAAAAGCGATGCTTCAAAAAGGAAAGCCCTCAAATATAGGAGGCCTCACCATTCATTATTTCAAAGTCTTGAACCTTTAAAAGCAAAAAGAGCATTTAATTCAAAGACCCTATGGGGCTTTTATTTTTTTTTAATATTGCTGAAGTGGTCTTTTACCCTTACAATAAAAAAAAATAAATTCAGAATATGAAAGCAGTTAAAAACCCCATTCTGTTAGCAAAACCCACAAAAATTGCCTTAACTGTGGGTTCCTGCTTTTAATGTAAAAAGATACATTTCTCTGCAGGCGCTCCCCACCCTTTTACTTACACGACCTTTACAAAAGTTTAAAACAAATTACAAGGAATTGAGAGCTGAAAGATATTCTTTTGCTTCTCTGAAGTTAGGAATAGTTGACTAAAACTAAAGGGTAAGTTCTTTTCCCATCCTTTCAGAGAAGTTAGAAAATTTAATACTCAGCTGTGGTGCTTCTGACAAATGTTTGTGCCAAGTTTATTCCTAGAGTAAGCACGGAAGAAACGTTACACAGAAACCTAAAGCAAAGATGTCAAATTTTGCTTAATTTAGGCATTTACTGAATTTTCTTAGACTTTGGCAGAGAACTACTTAAGTCCAGAGGATGGATTAAATACACATTCCTTGGAGACCAGAACCAAATCTTCACCAGTCAGGAAGATCACTTCTTAATTTGCTTTAGCTACAGGATCTACAAACTAGCAAGAGGTAAGAAATCCTTGTGAAAGATGGACACCAACAGATTGGGGAATGCTCTGCCTTCAGATCACGTTCTCTTCAAAGAGCTACAGCCTTATCTTCTCGCTGACCCTAGACCAAAACCCAGGACTCTTTTCCTAAGAAAAAGCAAGACTTGCATCCCAGGACTGCTGCAAGAAGACCCCAGATCATGAAAACATTTCTGGCAAAATTATGTGTGCATGCTGTAAGCGCAGACAAGGGAAATTATATACAGGGAAACAGAAAAGCTTTGCTATTTATTTCCAGTAAGTTGGGATTCAAGCACATTCCCCTATAAGAAGTTCTTTTCCATAAAGCCCTTCAGAGTTTAACCTGGTACGCTCTGTGATATTCCAGCTGTCAAACCAGATCTCCGTCAACTTTTTCTTCTTTACTCTTGACCTGAGCTTCTCTAAGAACACTGTTTTAAATTAGATCCCATGAGAAACATGACAGTAAATTCCTAGTTTCATGATGGTTGTAGAAGTTGCCATTGTTTTCCCATCATTATAGTGGTGTTTGAGACATGGAAGGAGAGGAATCATTTGTTAGTTCTCTTGTTGTCTGCTTTCCGTTCACGAAAGGAAACATGGGTGGAAATTTATTGGCACCCTTGACAAATAGCGTGCCGATTTCTTTTGCAAGAACTAATTTTTCCTATTATACTAAGACATAATCACGCATTTAGACTCTGACTCCATGCCTGTTTGCACCGATTTTGTGCCACGGAGACATCACTTCCCCCGTGCCATGGAGGAAAGAAGTGGTGCTCAGCATTTCTTTCATAGAGGATATCTTTCTATATCATAATTCTGAGGACATGTCATTAGCTTGTGTCACGTAGGAAGAAAACGAGGGAGGAGGAAGCTTTTGTGCCATAATGCTGTATTTCACTCATTTAGTCTTATTGGTTTTGTGCAACAAGGAATGAAAGATGTAACTTCAGTATTGCTATTGCTCAGGATATATAGGCACTAAGGAAGAAATGAGAGCAGAAAAACCACAGAACTGCAGTATAGGAGGACAATTTAGTATCTACATATTTAAGGCTCCAAAATAGGCAGACACATACTCAGAAGTGCCCAGGACTAATTCCAAATTTTTGTCTCTCCCTTTGACCCAGACAGAATGTTATTAAACGGAAATCTCTCCCTCCCCCCTTCGCACATCCATTATTCTCAACTGTAGGATTTTCCATGTAAATAATTATGTGTCCTTAAATATCTTCTTTTTACCGTTCTTCTCCACTCCACTTATGGCCTATGATAGTCAGTTCCTGAGTTTTGTGCTAACACATGGAGATGTTTTTATGTGTTTTATGGAGTCTGGCACAAAGAAGATGACAACATTTGGATTCAGCAGCAGGAATCCAGCCCTGATGGAGGACAGTGGGGACTGACCTTTGTTGAAGTCATTTGCCCATTTCATCATTGCCTAAGATTCACCCTCTCTTTGAACCCATGACTTGGGGTAACTTCACCCAGTCTGCAAACCCTTCACTCTTACAGGGACACACAACTCCTGGCTAGATAACTGTTCCAGTCAAGCATAACACTATGAGCCTGATATTTTGCAGTAATAAAAACCCTACTGAAGATCCAGTTATCCCAGCAAGAGACTGTTTACAGAGCTGATATAAATAATAACAATGCCCAAAGCACTCTTTGGTTGACATTAACTGTGGCTACAGCAGGAGCTTGTCATGACTGAACAAAAGAGATGCATCTTTTTAGCCTAAAAATACCCAGTGCACAGACTCCAGCAAGAGCAAACCCCTTCAGTTTTACCACAAATAAACTTGCCGTTAGTCAAGGCACTGCAATAAATGCATTAATGATTTTTATGTTGGCACCATCCATATATATTATTTTATATTAAATATTCATTTGTAAGATGACAAAAAGTACCTTTTTTTAGCAGTGAAGATAAGCTCTTGTTTATTCCAGCTATTTTGGCAAAGCTCTCCAGCACACCCAGAAAATCCTACAGCCGGTGCTGTAGATTTCCACGTATCACAGGGTTTTCTACCTGCAGAGGAATCTCTTAAAAGGCTTTGGATTCTAAAGCAAGATTCAGAACAATGCAGCCAGCAGGCATCATAATATTTTGTCAGTACTAAAGCATACAATACTGCTTTTGATACAAAACTCTTCCCAGTGGTTTTCTCCACTGGTATTTTGGGCATTAGGGATTGCCTTTTGCAAAGATTTCATACTGGATATAGCCAAATAAAATATATTTCTTATTTTTGAGGAGGAAAAAGTGGATTTGATCCCTTAAGCTGACCAATCCCACCAGCATAATAAACCTTCCAGCATAAATAAGGCTTCACATTAAGCAAGACACACTCTCTGCAGGCAGGGAGTGAGGTGTGAGTAAGGGGAAGGGAAATACTTCCTCCAATAATCTGCAAACCATTTAAATATTGAGAGGGTTGGAAAGGGTCAGTGGTACTTTACATTAGTTTTCCACTTTGCTTTTTCAGATAACTATTTCAACGTGGTGTTTACCAGTGACTAAAACCAATTTGAACAACACAGGAGTGTGAGTGCTCCGTACAAGTGAATGTAATAGCTTTGCTTCATCATTATGCGAGAGCATTTATAGTCAAAGACAATGGCACTAATAGATTCATTCATTCATTCAGAAACAACCCCAGACCTTTCAAGCATGCAATTAAAATCTTTGTCACTTTATATGGAGCAAAGAACTAGAGTTTTACTGTCTAGTCGCCAAGGTGTGGCACATCTTACTTGACTGATTACGGTACTGAAATCCACAAAACAATCAGGATTCATGAATATTTTCGTGCCTATTGAACAGATATCTGGATTGAATTACTTTGCAAACAGTGACAAAGTCATCCAAATAATAAGTGAAGGTACTTATTACTTGATCAAGTGTATGAAAAGAAAAAAAAATAGTCAGAAACCTGATACTGGAAGGACTCTCCTGGGTCACTTTGTGCCCTGAGAGGCATGTAACAACATCACTTGGGTCAGACATCATCTTAAATGACTTTTCTCTTTTACCCTGCCAGGTCATGCTCTTGGGACCATCCTGCCCCCAGGTCCTGTTAATTTATGGCTCGTCTACACTCATTTGCTCTCACCACAGTATCATCTCCTAGGTTAAAAAGTTCTTCCCTTACTCTTGCTCTTTCTCTATATAGAGCAACCTTCAAAGGTTGCATTTTTCTGGCCAAATAAGGTATGGATTTGGCTCTTTTAATTTTATCCCATATAATCCTTTTTCCCACATAATTATCAAACTCTCTACATTTTGCTCTACATTTTTTTCAGCTTGGATCCATCTATTTTGACTATGAGGGATCAGTGCCATACTCAGTTTCCTTTACTGATAATTTCCACAGAGACATTAATGCCTGTGTATAAATGGAGGAAACACTTCAGCTGTTTAATCTTACAGTACATTTGGTTTTTATGCAGCCATACTGTTTTAGTACTTCATAATCACCCTGTGATCAAACACCACACCAGAACCTTTCTCCTCATTAGACATTTCTCGCTGATGAGTTTCCGCCTTATAGAGCCGATCCTCGCTGCAAGTCTCTAAGCCCATAATCAGTCTCACTTTTCCTTCCCTGTTGAGTTTCCTACATATCCACAGAAAAGGTAAGCACATCTGCAGGCCATGTGTACAGTTGGTTTACATACAGGGAAGGGATGCCAGCGGCAGGAAGGTTTTATACCTCTGGCACAGAGATGCTTCAAGCCATTCTCATGAGCTACTCTCTCCAACAGATTACCTTTCCAGCTTTGCCTTTCTGAAGTAAAATACTAGGTAGAGATTTCATCTTTCTGATTATTCCTTTTCATTTAAATGGAGTTATTCATGTCATTCGGTTAAAGCTTATTTTCTCCAAGAAATTTACAACAGCAGGTGTAGGAATGCACTTCTTCCTGCAGGTTCAAGCAATGTTGGGTAAGAAATCCATGCGCTATTACATCAAAGAATAATTGGGCTCCACTATGTGTTACCTCTAGACGTTCCTCTGACAGTATTCACAAAGTTGTCCACATCACAACATCATTCCTAATAACAATCATTATTAATGATCATATTCCCGTTTCCAAGATTTTTTAAAGAAACGCCTGTAAAGACAGGTTTTTTTTCACCATGTCAATAACAGCAGCCAATTATCAATACAGACTATGGAAGTGGATAATATTTACCATCTGAAGGGTCAAATTTCTTCCAGTGACATTAAGGTGCTTAACCACACAAATATATATTTTTGAAAAACCCATTCTTGTATAAACTGATTAGATGCTTGAGTCTTATTGAAACAAATAGGAGCTAAAATCTAACCAACTTACCTGTGTGCTTTTGGAAGACTCATATGGCAGCAACCTACAAAATAAAATAGTCTTTGAAAATCTGGTCTGAAACACAGTTCAGTGCATGGGAATGTGAAAAGCTGGGGAAGGGGAGAAGAGATATTTCAGAGACTTTACAGTGTGACTCTCATTGATCCAGCTCCAAATTATCATGGATTTACTTGCTACTCATAACCTTGACTTCTGTCTTCCCAAAAGGGCATTTTATTTTGCCATCCTTGGGAAAGACTCACGCTATTGTTGCTGGTAGAGTGACACCTGCTACAGGGCTTTTATTTTGCTAAATCCTCAATCTGTGTCATCCAAAAGCCACACAAATCAACCAAATCCCCATGTTCTCTCCTATTATAAGCTACTTCTTCCCTGCACACTTCCTTTATGGGACAGTGTGGTGGAACTGGGGCCATCACAGCGAGCACTGCAGTCCATGGAGGAACCTCTGTGTCTACCACCATCAGCCACTGCTGGTTCCATCTTCCAGTGGCCCATCCCTCTGCCCTGCCTATAATCCAGTGCAAAGCTCAGAACAGGCACTCAGAGCCCCTGTATCAAACCCAACTCTGATGAGCATAGTGTGAAAAAGGAATTTTGGTGGCTGGCAGGATCACATTAATGTCCAGGCTATTGAAGAGTAGTCAGAAAAACAGAGATAAATAGCCAGATGCACACCCACAGGCGCACAAAGACGTCGCACGTTGAGTTCCGTACTCCAGAACATATACGATAGTTATTGCATTAAATACAAGGAACACAGCACCGCTGACAGCTTTTCTTAAGTATTGTGAGTGAATTTACTGGGTTCAATTCAGGCAAACGCTTTTAAACACAGGCATTCGCTCAAGCGGCAGAAAGGGAACAGAGGAACAAACCGTGCCTTGATCTGCTCTTGTAGCAGTGTAGCGAAGCAACCATTCAGCCTGAAAACGTATCTTTTTGTCAATAGAAAAATACACAAAACAGAGGGCTCCAGAATAGCAGGTGGGGACTTTTTCAGTTTTAAGGTAGGAAGAGAAGACCCAGGGGGGGGAGATAATTTTGGCAGCAAAAAGTGAGGAAAGGCAGATTTTGTGCTTATCTTCGTATGACACTGATGCTTAGTGTGGGTGAGGGCGTGAAGCATTGGATACGCAAGTTGAACATACACGAGGACACCATTCTCTCCATGTTTCCTGTACAGTTAGTGGATGGAAAGTGTCTCTTGCTCTCCACCTTCTGTATAGCTGTCTCCTGCTGACCACGTGGGAAGGTGGACTCACAAGCCTTGATTTGGGGCAAGATGAACTTGATTTGGGGCTGGTCACGACAGCTTTAGTGGAGTCTTGCTTTTGCCAAGGCTGCCAAGGAGATGTCTTTGTGTCAAGGGAAGAAAACAAAGGGAATTTCAGGAAAAGATGTGCCTCTGCATATTGAACAGGTGCATGCTAAATAAACCTAGTTCGAATATTGTGTTCAACTAACTCCTTTTTTCTTAACAGAAAAACAACAATAATACATGAAACAAAGGAAGAGTAAGAGCCCACCTTGGGCAGCAGACAATGCAACTTACTTGAGATGCTGACAAGTTCATCAAAAATAACAAGTTCCTATTATAAGGAAAGCCTTAATTTTACAAAACACGAGGTTCCCTGGCTGCTCTAGCAACCAGCCTGACCATACCACCAACCATTTAGCAAGTTTAACAAGAAGGGATGATAATTTTGGTTTCTCCATATAACAAACATGTCCAAAACACCTTCTGTGGCATGTCTTAGAGTTACATATGAGTCTAAGAAAACATAAGTCTGTCTTTGGTCCCAACCCAAAGTCTCCAGGAGTTCATCCCAGCTGGATGGCTGGATCCCACCACCACCTGGACTGGGGTGTCACATTCTCTGACGTGAGTATCCATATTAAAGAAGATGCTTTCCATCCAGCAGATACCAAGAAGTACTGCCAGTATGATGATTGCACCTCATTCAAGACAAAACGTCTATAATGGGTTTCCACACTCAATACTAGTGCCTTTTTCTTCCACAACAGAACTAAGCACAGCTCTTCTAAAAACAGGTGTATAAGAGAATGGAAAAGGGCAACAAGACATTAAGAACCATACCTGCTCCCTGATACGAACACAAACCTTCCCTATTCCTGCAGCATTTATGAGTACACTTAAACATATGGATCAGGGACCCTTGGTAGCAGCTGAAAAGCCTGTTAGGATCACTGCATCATTTATGAGTGCAACTGAGAATATTAGCTTATTAGCACAGGGCCTTTCTCATCAGACAAGGCAGAGGCTGGCCTGTCTGTCAAAGTCAATCAGCCTGTACATGTCTGTAGGAAAAGAATAAAATCTCAGGGTAAATGGATCTAAAAGGTTTCCATGTGGTGTGGGCTTCTAACCTTTCAGCTCCAGAAAACAAAGAGGGAGAGAGGGAGAATATCCCAATAACGCTCCTCCATTGGTAACATCCTAAAAGTTTCATAGGTAAGTCACCTTGAAAATGTCCTATTATAAAATTGTTCCTTGTACCAAAGAAGGCAAATTTAAAAGCCCAACCATAAACACTCTCTCAACTCCTTTGTCTCATTTACCTGAGTAGCCCCAAGCTCGAATGCCTAAGGTGATTTTACCTGCGGAAGAAGATGGAGCCTTCTGTGTTGTAAAATCTCAGTCCATGGGCAGCTGTATAACCAAAAACTAATACCTCACCCCCGCATCACGCATGTATCTGGTTTCTGGGAAGCCATGCTGATATATTCATGGCTGGATTTACTTATAAATGAAAGCTATCAGAGGTAGGGACATTATTTTACGGTCTGTTTTGCACTGGCCGTAAAGGCTTCCTAATAGATGTCTGGAGCTGCTGGGTATTACTGCAATATAAATAATAAATAATAATATATCATTTTAAATGTAAACAGACGCATTCTGCATTCAAGTACCTTTTCAAGTCTGTTTGAGATGCAGCTGTATTATAGTTCACACTTGAGTAGCCTACCCTTGAGGTAACAGAGACATAGATATGAGCTGTGACATTTAAATTAGCAAGAAACATCAAACATAAATAAAAAAGTCATCTTTGGTTGTTTCTGGAAGCTGATCACCCAGCAGCGCTTGAGCACTAGGCTTTATGTTTTGAGTAAACTTATGTGATTTAATGCAGAGACACTGTAATAATTAACATGTTAATGCCTGGTTTTAAAGTTGCTTTACTTAGACCATTTCCTATACTACTGAATTGTTATCATAGAGAAAAATTGCCCAAAACCAGGGTAAGTTCCTCTTTTCAGGAGCTGCTGTATATATCAGAAGCATGTTCTTTCACGCCAATCTTGACAATACTGACAAGTTTGTCAAACATGCTTGAAAGCTCATATTTTTACCTCGGGAAGACAAGGCCAAACAGGGCTGAAGGGAAACTCGTTATTTAGGGGTTTGATGGAGACAGGTTGCGACCGCGGAACAATTAAGAGACATTTCACTGTTAAAGCTTCATTTGATTTTCTCTTGTATTTCCTCTTGTGTCAAATGTCATTGTGGAAATACTGGCTCCGTTCCCAGGAATTGATGTGGTCAGTAGGTTGCATCTCAAAGCATCACCTCGCTGGCTGGACCGTATCTGGGCAATTCCCACACTTCCTGCCTACCACCCTGCCTCCTCGCTGCCACTTGCTGGTCACACACATTCTGGGACCTTGGTGGCCTTGTCTAGCAAAAGGTAAAGGGAGAAAAAAGGGAGTGAGGGCTCAGCCCCTCGTTGGGTGACAACATTATTTTATTCTACAGAGAGAAAAGAGCAAGTGTCATCTTCACTTATCCCCAATGACAATCCCCATCTTCCTGGGCAAACCCCTTGGGTGTCCAACAGCTTTGCGCTTCTGGTTTGTTGGTTTGGGGGTTTTTTTGGGGTTTTGGGTTTGGTTTTTTTTTTTTTAAGTTTTTTTCCCTTACTTATCCATCCTTATTTCAATTTAAGCCTATTCTTTCTAGTCCTATCCACATGAAGACTTTTTTTGGTTGGAAGGTACCTTCCAAATGAAATATTCTACTCTATTCCAAGACTGCATTGTTCAGCTTTTGTTCATAACAGGCTTTTTTGTGCACGAAACCTGTCCTCTTGGGCCTCCCCTCATCCGCTCCCCTCTGTGTGGCACAGGATATGCTTGCAGGCTATATTCTAGTGCTGGAGTACAATTTTCCAGCTAGTTTTGTACTTACCCTGTAAATGTTTGCTTATGATAATGTCATGTGAAGCTGGCTTGCTACCCACAAGGTTTGTTGCTGCTGTGAATGAAAACTGAGTAGGTTTGACATGAACACTTGTTAATTATTTTTCTTTTTGTTATCTTCTATACGCTTACAAACGCACTTCTCAATTGCTGCACTGCAGGCAGCGAGTCAACACACTGGGTGAAATAAAATTTAACAATAGCAGGGATTATTGAACAACATAGATATAATACCCATATAAATATGTAAAAACTATGTCATATACACGCATGTGCACTCCTACAGGTGTAGCACTTGCATGAGCTTAAGCATAATAGAGTTGCCTCGCACTGTCTTGTCAGATATTTGTGGTACTGAATTTAATTTAATCTACAGATCACGTCAGCCTAGGCCAGCCGGAAATGTCTTGTCCTGGAAGTGTGTGGTCCAGCCCTATTCTGTCAGCTCAGCCTACTCAACCTGCTAGAAGTGCTGTAACTCGGGTAGGAAATTCAACCTAGGGTGCAAAGAGCAGAGTCCTCTTGATCTCCTCTTCACCGCAAAATGCAGCTCTAAACCAAAATGCTCAGCTGAGGCCTCCATTAGTGCCAAAACAACGTTGTGAACTTTGTTATTAAGACCAGGAAAAAGTAATGGAAGCATTTCTGGGAAGCGGGTAGATGTGGTCGTCCAGCCTTAGCCCCAGAAGCCGCAGCAGAGGCTTGGAAGCAAACCCCATCTCAGCTCCCAAGGGCCAGCCTTCAGAAGGGATGACTCAGTGGGGAGAGAAACCAGACAGGTTGTCCCAGTCTTTCTACAGCAACATGAATTTGTTTATCATGGACCCAAGGATGCTGCTCTGGAGACCAATCACAGCCAATTAAATGTGAAATAAGTGAAAGAGGTGAACTAGGAAACATTAAGTTACATTCACTTACCAGCTCAAGAACTTATCTATTTCTCAGTGGGCTTTTGGTAGCACATGCCCAATCTTCCTGGGAAGCCTTGAAGGGCTCAGCACGGATGGTGACATTCATGATCAATCCTTAACTCCCAGCTAAGCCTACGTTTCCTGCTGCCATCAAAACAACAAACATAAGGAAGCTTTAACTTTCTTTTTTTTCCCCCGCTGCATTAATCAGGAACATTTTTCTTGCTCGTATCTGTTTGCAAGTTTTCTTTCAACTGCTCTCTCTATGCATCATTTTAAAACTCCTGGTTAGAGATACACACAACTTATCATTGTCAGCTGTGCACGCTTATAGCACCTCTGACATTTCCACAGGTTTTAAAAAATTTGAGCCAGGACAAAATTTGGCAGGTCCACTAATAAGTAATATTGTTTTTCTTTGAAAAGGCCCAATTATAATCAACCCACGGCAAAGTAGTGATTTTTAGCATCCATTTGTCCTTGGCAAAAGGCTCCTTTTTCTAGAAGTAAATTTCATCAGCTTCACTGAGAGGATGAAGGTGCTTTTCAACATTTAGTCCTTCCTTTCTGGCCACTTGTGTTCTAGCCTTACAGTCTTAATGGAAAGGAAAAAAAACGTATAATAATTAACGTGGAACAAGAGTGAGGGCTTTGCTCGCGGTTAACTGTTTAGGAAAGGTCACCTTCTGACCCAAAAGAGTGTCTGCTCTCCTTCTGCCGTGTTCCATTTAAACCTGGCCCAGAGGTGGTGGTGTCCACTTCTTGCATGACAGGTTTTTGTTCCTGTTGTCTGTGGGATCTGGAGCTGACACAAGAAATTTGTATCAGAAGATCATCAGATAAAAGAAGTCATGTGAGACTCGCTCAAAAAAGCAGGGGGGAGGAAGGATATGTCAGCAGGACACAGTGCTTCATAAGAGCCTGGACTTAGCTTCATAGTGAATGTTATCTGCAAGATTGATAAACGCGTGACAGGCTGGAAGGAGGAGAGAGGACAAAGTCGTTGTACTGAAAAACTAGGCCTGGCAACAATAAAAACCCTATAAAATAGTTAAAAACCTAATAGCTCACTAGAGCTTTTTGCCAGAGCAAGTCCTCTCTGTCCAATAGCTCTCTAAAGGCATTAGAAAATGAAAGGAGTTTTAATGCACCCCTACATTTCTTTTCTTTCTAGTTTTACAAGGGGCGATGTGGCAGTCTAATTATATTGTGCTGTGAACTAGTATTATGTCCTGCAAGTGAGGTAAGAAGCCTTTTTTATCGTTCCATTATGCAATTGGTGCTACTTTTTACACTTGTTTCAGCTTTGGTGCAATAATTCTGTGTTGCAGCCTACATTAATTTTTTTTCCTTTTTTTTCTTTTAACCATTCATTGTTTCACGATAATAAAACATGCTGTGCAAACAAAAGCACCTTACCCAGACAGTGATTGAGCAAGGCCATTCCTTCACGTCTTGCTTCTTCAAGTAGCACGCAAGACCCAGAGGAACATATAGCAAGGTGGTGGGGACGTTTTAGGGACGTTTTCTCCCTTAATATCTTAAAGTTAAGAAAAACAAAAGGTTATATAGCTAACAGCAGTCTCCACCCGAACTAAGTATACCAATAGCCCTAGGAACTACCCAGGCAAATATGGACAGATGAAGGAAGCCACCACTCAAATCCTATTCTTTTTAAATAAAACCCTCACCCTTTGTCCTTTTCAATTATGTATGGTCATGTTCTTACAATAGCTTCTGCTGTCACTATGATTTAAAGATAAGGTTTATTTTAAAAGATCTTTTGTTTCCAGTGCCAACACAGCTAGTCTAACCAGATAAATAAGTACACAGTTTTGAGACAACACCCCCATGGATTTCTTTCCTCCTTCCCCAGAGTCTGACACCTGAATCTCTTGCTAATCATTTCAAGGCTACGCGGAAGGTAGTCCTTGCATAATTTTTAGCTTAGCATAAAAAACTGCCTAATTGTTATTCATTTGGCTTGGCAGCTATTATACACCGAAGTGACCTCTGCTTCTCCGTTAATTATAAATAGTTTTGTCTATTGGACAAATTGAAGTGAATTAGCTCAGTTTTAAGATCTTATCAATAATTTAAATAGCCATTTCAAACAAATAAAATG
>JAOXJM010000052.1:42546442-42559538 GCA_026413425.1 Tringa solitaria
AAGAGACCAGCACCAACTTCTCTACAGCGTCCTTTCAAGTAGTTGTAGAGAGTGACAAGGTCTCCCCTCAGCCTCCTCTTCCTCATACTAAACAGATCTTTGGGAAAGGCACCCAAAAAACCCACCAGACCAAACACTCACCAGCCACGGGCTGCCACACTTTGCTGTCTGCTTTCCCCTCTACTCCCAAAAAAAAAAAAAATAGAAGCGATTTCCCAAAATAAGTCATTTCCCAAAGTGAAGGCTGTAACCGAATTCTAAATTTTAATTCTATTTTACGCAGCGCTGCAGAAAAGTGGACACTGAAAAATTATCTGACTGGGAGCTTAGCAATAGAAACCCATAAATCATCCTGGCAGTTATACAGTTTTCTTGTGAGGTGGTGCTTATGGGAGTAGCTGTTAACTAACAGAGGCGTGCGACGGGACACCGCCGCCTGTTCGAGTCTCCACACAGTAGGTGCAGGGACTATTGATTCGACTGCAGTGTCCCCTTGTCTGTATTTACAGCCTTTTCCCAAGGGATGGGGTAGCAGACGTGAAGGTCTGTCCCTCCCAAAGGTCATTTTGGGACCCAGTGAAGGATTTAGGGGGCGGGATCCTTTGTCAGAAAAATAATCATCATTAAAAAAAAAAGAACCCCCAAAACCAGAAGTAACAGGCAGCAAGAATACAAAGAAATTACTTATTGTTAATTAAATCTGCAGTGAGCACAACGACAAGGAAAAAATAGGAAATGAATTCATTGTCTATATAGCAAATGAAACTAATGGATGTTTGGGGCGTTTTCGACAGCAAAGAAAAAATAAAAAAACAGAAAACCTGTGTGAAGCAGGAAATTAGATGACTTTTCCAGACTCTACAAGGCCCCATTAGGCAGAACAATTAGCAAAGCTTTCAACAGATAAAAATAGAAGAGCTTGTGGTCACAGTGCTGGATTTTACCTCAAAAAGCCCACTCAGCTGCATTAATTGAGTCTTATGTAGGATTTTGCCGAACGTGCCGGCTATATTCCCAACTCGAATAAACTGATGGAGCTCAATGGAACTGGGACAATTTATCCTAGCTCATCTTTAATGATAAAAGCAATATTTGTTTACGAATAGATCCCTTGTGCTAAATGCTGGCTTCAAACTTTTGAAATATTTTAAGTCTCCTTCAGTGGTGAATCAGGCGGCGCAAGGAGAACTTTCCGCAGGGGTACCAGTGCCTGATTTAAAAAAGGGAGAATCAAGACACCTGAGTCTCGATTTCAGGACTTACTTCCTGAAATAATTATTTTCCCAATAAATCAATAGCTATAAATCCACAAATCCAAATGGATAAAACTAGAGAGGAAAAATTAGTTTTTCCTTTAGAGCCACTAGAATACTTGAGTAGCACCGCTTAGATTTAATCCACAAGCATTAAATGCAAGCAGAAGTATATCAATACTGAAATATCTCACAACTATCCTCATAAAAACACTGGCTGTGTTTGTCAAGCTAATTTGCTAGCTAATTGACTACTTTTTTAATAAAAAAAAAAGGGCACATGTAGGTGTGGAAACATTTCAAGGGGGAGCTGGAGAAAAAGTTATTTGAGCATTTTGCATATTAATACTGTTCTTACTGTTCTGACTGCTCTTACATTTAATTGCTGTGGTTTCAACCACATCAGGATAATCAATCATCACTTTAAAATGTAATTAACTCCTGCAAGAAACTGTTCATGAAAGGAATTAAGAAATTTACTGTCTGGAGCTAAATTTGGGGTTACTTACAGATTTCTTCTACTTGTGGAAATATTTGAACTCTGGGACATTACCTTCCAGCTCTGCAAGTGCTGTTCAGGTGGTGTTTCTGCTGAGGATGGGGAGGACTGGACCTTAGCAGGAAACACAGGACAGAAGAAAGGACATTTTGGGGGTTTTTTTTGGATTTTTTAGGGTTGGGTGGGGTTTTCTTGGGAGACAGAGGCAGGGTGAAAGCAGATTTTCTTTATTCTCTGGAGCTTTTAATGATTTTTACAGTATATATCCTACTAAGACCCTCTAAAATGCGAAGGAGACGATAAACTTAACTCAGTAATGAAGCTGCTCGTGAAGAGGCAGACTTTTATCTTTGCTGAATACAACAGCCTGTTTTCTGGCTCAGACCTTGCACGTTCTGCCCACCAAGCCCTGCCCGACACAGCCTTTGCCTCTGTCACCTTCTTGGTGCACAAGCAGCTTCCAGTCGGAGAACTGGGAGGTGTTTCCCATCCACGGGGATGAAACCAGGAGAAACACCAAGCTGGCTAATCTACTTGCAATAAATATCGTCTTTTCACCTGCAGATGGACCGTAAACTTCATTCTTCATCAAATTCAAAATGCAGATTACAGATTCCTAAACCCAACTTGGAGGCCCAGTTGGGCCTTTCTTTTTTTATCTTTTTTTCTTTTTTCAGGAAAATAAAACCCACGAAAAATCAGGGACATAGTTCATAACAAGAAGTTCTTCTCCGCCAGACAGCATCCTCATCAGCGTCTGTTATGCTCTGACATACGATTTAGAAGGGAGTTAAAAGAAAAGCATTCACCATTATATTAAAGAAATTTTAAAAATACCCTTGGTACACACTTTGAATGAGATTGTTGCTTTGCAGCTGCCTGAACTCTGGCATTTATCACGCAAAGAACAATAAAAAAAATAGGAGAGAAGCAGCAAAGGGATGGCAAATAACATTGCTGCCTTCCAGCGTTCTCTGAACCAGAGGTAGACTAGGCATTAAAGAAAAAAAAATATAATTAAAAATAGCTTTGCCTTAAAGAGTTTCTGTCAAAGCAGCAGCTCACTGAAAGTTTTTCTCGCTCCCATTCGCACACAGAGCCATGCCATGATATGGTTGGACCAGTGAGGACGATGCCCATGAGAAAAAGCTTCAGGCAAGGAGCGGCAGTTCTGGTTTCAGCAACAGCTAAAGGCTGGAAAAAGACTCCCAACACAGAGGGTCTCGGTACCCTCTTCTACAAACCCCCTCAGACTCCCCCTTTTCCTTGTTACCTCCCAAACAGCCGCGCCACTTACACAGAGATGTTTTAACAGATGGAGCAACCAGCTGGAAGTTAGATACTACTTTCCCTGTAGCTGGACACATACAGAGCTCTATTAAATTTTAAATTTTAATCAGAGAATGTCAAGTTCAAAATTAGACTTAAGCCTCTGATTTTAAGGTTTGGTGGATGAAATATATTATCAGCCATAAATGCCTGTTATTTGAAGGAGAGGGAGCGTCACTCCTGTTTTAAAAAGCAGGCACATAGGCAAGTCCTTTCCCCTCTGTCCCTCACAAAACACAGGAGTTTTCATGCCGAATATTGTGCAGCCAGCCCAACTCAGTGATTTTTCAAAAATAAAAAAAGCCACTATACCTAAGGTTTTTATGCGCAAAAAATCAGAATAACCTTCGCTTCAGAAAGTGGAAGTTTTTGGGAAACCCATGAAAGGAAAATACTCTCACAGGGGTCTGCAGTGCGAGTTTCCACGTCTGAATTCAGCTCGTCTTGCAGGGGCTGCCCACCCATGAGATGCACAGCATCCAGCAATTTGAAAGTGCAAGGCAAAAAGTTCTCAAATGTTCATTTTTGCATAGTCATGCTAAGATCCAGCCACACATAAGAAGTACCTTGATTCCACTTGAAAATCTAGGCATTTTTTATCTCTGTACTAATCTGAGGCAAGGATTAACCCAAAGAAGTAATTACAGCCCACGGTCCATCGCCTGCTACCAGAGCACAGTCTGATGATCCAGTGGGCTGGATCAATAACAAAGTCCGCACTCTTTTGGGAAGATGATACCTAGAGTGACTTATTTTGGCACACTCAGTGTAAATAAAGAGAAACACCTTTGGCTTTCTACTTCCTAGCTTAAATAACCCTGACAGCCTAAGCAAAAGGGAGGATAAATAGCAAATATCTCTATATAGAGAAGCAATGAGTCATCTCCTTAGACCCCAAGTAAACCTTTCCAACAGGCGCAGGCTATTCAGTGGTGAGGGACTGGCATGGGATATTATTCCATCCACAACAGACTATGGTGTCTTCACTAAAACCAGAAGAGTTGCGGTCCGAGTGAGACTTTTTGGTAGGTTTGTCAAATTCTAGCTCCACTTATCACATACAAAATCCACAGGGAATACATGGGTACCATTAAGCACGTAAAGAACATCACTGTGGTCGTTGCACATAGCAGTTGACATAGCTTTTATAGATAAAATAACTGCACCTCTCCACACAACAGAGATTCTGATGAGTACAACCAGGAAAGCCCATGGAGACTAAAGAAAACATCAAAAATCCCACTCTGAGCCCGGACACAGCTCTACTACACACTGCCAAGTCTCTCCAGTCTGTTTTTCCAGAATTTGGCAAAAGGACAACATAGATGTGTCCATCCAACAGGCCACGTGCTCCAATAATAAACTAATCAGCCATGAAACAATTAGAGAATGTTTTGTACAACACAAATGTGGTTGTGTTTGTATTACATGGGCAACTAGATTGAGATAGGATCCACCTCAATGCTTATTTATAGTTTTATCATAAAAGTTAACAGTGAATAGTGCTCTAAATTTACATGGTCTGTCTTCCCGTTTATCAGTGAAGGGCAGGGATGCAATTTATAATTACTCATATTTTACATTTATCGCTAATAAAGCAGATGGATCTTCTTTTATTTTCACGTGGCACTTAGAGAAGGCTTTGAGGATTGAAAAAATCATTTATAACAGCCTGCCATTTAACCTCAAAATACGCATTCTTCATATCTTGAAAATAAATTAAAAAAAAAAAGAAAAAGGAGGAACGAGGTTAAGTTGTCATTTCTCCCTACCCTCCATGCCATTAAACAAGCAGACGGACAGACTAAGGTCACTCCACCTCTTGGCAGCTCTTTTGTCCTCCCTCTATTTGGTCAACCATAGTCCTCCTCCAGCGCTTGAGCCGAGGGTGGCCAAGGTTTATTTGAGCGCAGCAAGCACGCCGGTCAGCTCTCCTATTCATCACGCTCTGGCATGAAATCTCCTGATAGTTTCTGTTCATTTGTCCATAGACTCAAAAAATACATGGAAAGCCTGAAAGGGAGATCGGGAAAGGTTAATTGGTTTCGTTGACCATCTGTTTGTGCTGTGAATAAACGCTGAGAATAATGTGTAACAAATGGCATCTACAAGGATTAAATAAATCAATTCTGGGGATTAGAAATAACCTATGGACTGTGTTAATGGAGCAGGAGTCCATGTAACAAAATCAGCCCTACTGAGCTGTAGAGTTTGTGACCTGTAGGGGATAGAGAACCAAGCTTCCCAGAAAGCCTGAGGTGAAATAGGAAAATATAACAATTAGATGGCCAAGTAAAACTTGAGCAAGTGCCTAGAGAAGTACAGAGGACAGACACTGGTCCACCCGATTCCAAAAAGTAGTAATGAGCCTGAAATCTCTTTTGGCTTTATATTTTGTCCCACCATATATTGACGCAGTACTTTAGGAACTGCTATACTGATAAAGTTAATGTTTTTAGGTTTTAGTACTACTTTTCCCCCTCTTTTTTATCCTTTCCTTTCAGTTCTAGAATGCACCTCACTAGTTATGACTTCATCCCACTGCAGACCATGATCCTTGTAAACCAGGATGGCCCAGGCATTTCTTGAAACAAACTTTGGTTTGATAACCCATGAGGCACTTGAATTACTGAACAACAGAAATAACTCAAACTGGTAAATGCTCCCCTTCAAACACATCAAACCGCTTAGGAACAGTCATAAAGACTTTTCGAGAATTGTGGTTCTCTTTATCTGTAGATACCCACCAGCAGTGGTAGACAACACGCAACAGAAAAAAATAAAATAAAATAAAATAAAAAAAACCAAATATGAAATGTACCTAAACCTCGTATCTTAAATTCTATTGAAAAGTATGTATCTCAGTGCCAGGAAAAGACGAATTCTTGATAGATAGGAGATGCTGCAGGAAAGATGCAGCATTCTCCAAAATTTTGAGAACCAAGATGGCTCTTTGACTGAAACGCCATTTTAACCATGTCTGAGATGCCTTATATGTTTAAGCCAATTTTGCACAATCAATACATTCTATTGCCTCTGTAACACCAGTGAAAAGTGTCCCAAACCCAGAAAACTACAGAGAAATCAAGTGAAATAATTCAACTTTCTTCCAGTGAAATTTCCAGACTGTTGATTGTTGCTGCTTTGTGTATAGATCTTTCTTGCCATGAACAAGATCAACTCTTACTTAGTGACAGCATTCTGCAGGTATTACTTTACCAATACCATAAAGACATGCTTGAATTCTTGTTTAATTAGCAGAATAGAGACACGCACCATCAGCCCTCTAGATGTGCAGGCATGGAAACTGCTCAAGAATAGATCCCCAATAGAAAATCCTCTGCAGCGAGTAGCTAATTTTAAATTTCACCCTGAAAGCCTATTGAAGCTAAGTCAAATTTCACACCGAAATGAGTGGAAAGAAGGTCTAGGCTCTGGTAGTTGTGTTCCAGGTTAACTTTCTAGTGAGTACCATAAAAATCTCTTAGTAACAGAGGTATTAAAAATCCTCCTACTCTAACTACATGATGGTACCACATAGACAGCTGTAATCAGCCCCAGTAGACATGACACAAACATAACAGGAGAAAATTAAGTCAAGTGGGATGTATCTTCAGAGAACGGCGTTTCTTTTCTCTTGAGCTTCCTCACAATTTACAGTCAGTATGAACGGCTGCAGTCTTAGTGTTTAAATTTATTCACATAGAAGGAATCTTATAAAATTAAGAAGAGGAAATAATTCAAATATATTAGAAAAATCTCAAGGAAAACCAACAAGCAAAAATCCTATGGGGAGAGAGAATTTTTAAACAGACAGGATTCATATTAGAGAGCTTTCAAGCTATTATTGTAGCCAAACTCCTGTTGCTAATGCAGATAGAGGAGAAAACGCAGCAGAGATGGATGTTCTGTCAGAGCCACAGAGGAGTTACAACAGGTCTTAAAATACATCCTGTTTCCTTGTAACAGACTGTCTGTTCCTGTCCCCAAAAACCACTGAGTCACAGCACAGGGCTGGGGAGCGGGAGAGCCATGACTGCTCCCCTCCAAATTTCATTTTCAAAATCATAAATATTACTCAAAAGGAATAATATTTTTATCTGAATCAGGTAGAACGAGTCACATAAATTGAACTTTTTCCATCAGAAGATTTCATCAGGTGAGTTCAAGCACAGTGGGAACATCTTGCCACAGTAGTGTATCTACAAGAAGCTGTACATCCTAAGTGCCTTGAGAGGGAAAAGAAAAACTGTAACAAGGAGGAACGGGGCATTTCTTTCAAATGAAAGAATTGCTGGATTTTCAGTCTTTGCCCAAACTTTTTAAATGGGATTAAAAAAAAAAAATATGCTAATCTCAAAAAGGTTTTGGTAAAACGCCTGGATGAAAGCTGTGGCCTTCAGCACTGTGTGTGTAGGCAGCAATAATTTTATTTTTTTTTAAAGAAGAAAAAAAAAAACAAGTATTTTATTCTGGGGAAGTTCCTGCAGAATGGACCACACTTGGTATGAAGTGATTGTACCAGTTTTGGTAGTTTAGTAGGACTGCAGAACTACAAGGCAGTGTGGGATGGGTTTCCTCACCAAGAAAGATCTAAGAGCATTTGAAAAGCAACGTCCCTACAGAAACCTGGTGAGATTGTCTAAGTATATTGTCAGTTTCAGTTCAGCAGGTTTTGTTTTAAAAAAAAAAATAAAAAAAAAATGTTTTGCTCAATATTTTCACAGAAAATTGCAGACCAGTCCTTGAAGATGCTAACATGAAAAGATGAATTTAATAAAGGGCACTTTACAAGTTTAAGTGACGAGGTTAGATCTTCAATACAACTGTATCAAGAATCATTAGCTTAGAAATATGTACAAATGCACAGCAAACACATTCTGAACACAGACAATGATTGATGATCAATGATGAGTTTATTAGATATGACAGTAGCTAATGTAGTGTCTCAAACTCACACATTGCTCAAAACATTGCAATTCTGCTGTAAATTTGTGGAAAAATAACCACATGTTGCCTGGTTTGATGGTTTTGCCCTTGAGAGCGCTCCACTTGCAGGGCATCTCGACAAACTTAGAGGTCCCACCAGGGACCAGTGGCCCATGGAAAAGCTTTGCTTTACCAGGCCACCTCCATCATTTTGTCTACAGAAATTCCTACCCACAACACAACGGCAGCCCCTCTGACAAACTGCCCACACGCTACACGTGGCTGAGAGCCCTTATTTCCCACAAGCAACAAGCTCCCATAAGCTTGGAGCTCATAATTAAGGAGACACCCATAGCAGTAGCTTCAGAGTAACCTTGGAGCCAGCACACCACCTTCTCCCGCAAATCCAGAGGTCAGTCCCATCCTGCTCATGCACAGAAACCTCTGCTCCAGCGTGGCAGAAAGTTGAGATTTACTTATTCCTTGTACACAATTGTGCCAGAATTATCGACCCCAGGAGCTGCTGTAACCTTTGGAAACTCTATTTCTCAATGGCACTCAGCAAAGAGAGGGAACAGGGTCTCAAAGAACCAGAGACCTGAGAAATCCAGCATGAATGTAGAGTCCATTTTTAAGTGTATATAGAAATGCATTGCCTTTAAAACTAACGACATCCTTTTGCTCCAGCCCTCTCAATGAATCAGTGGAAGCCTAACCTCTGGAAACAGGGCTTGGCCCTGACTTACTGGTGTTTCAAGAGTTCCTTGACCCACCTACCTAAAGACCAGTCTCTGGTTTTTAACGAACAATAAAAGCAGATGATGTGTTTTAAAGCCAGAATGTGAAATTAGACAGTTCCACAACAGATGCTGGGAAGCCCCCTAGTTGTGCATGACATTACACACAGCCTGCTGAAAACACACTCTCACTGCAGGTCCACCTTCGAGCTGCAATAAGATGACAAAATAAAACTACATAATCAAAAGTGATGGGATTTTCCTTAGGAGTGAATTGAGAGAAATAAACTCTGATAGAAAACCACTGTATCTTAGATCCCTTTAAAACAGATTCCCTGGGATTTATTATTTATTTGTGTTAAGAATGGAACAACTTAGAACAAAATACCACATTCGATTTCAGTAAACTGTAATTTGCCAAGAAAGATCAGGCCTGATTATCCCATTTCAGGTAAACTGTTGGTGTGAATTACGAGAGGGGACTAATCTTTTGCACTTATCTGGAGAACTTAATCGTGGGATGTTAACTGTGCTGATGTTTGATGGGACCTCCAAAAGCAGCACACATCTGCCTCGATGCTCCATTCCAGTTAACTCATTAACTGCCATCACATTAATTGGTCTCTCCCCACTTCTGCAGCTGCAGAGTAATGTTTGCCAGAATTATTCACTGGCCTCTTAACGCAAAGATAAACCACCAGCGTTAATATTTGCACCAGATGATGCAGCAAAACCTCCAAAGATCCCCATTTTAACACATTTCCTCTCCGATTTAATCTTATTTACACACTAGTTTAAACCTCTCTGCCCTCATCAAATTGGTTTTGCTGATACTTAAGGATGTCCTGCAGGAAAGTCTCAAGGCACGTGACCACCTCTGAAAGCAAAGGCTCATTTTTGATCTGCCTATTTACGCTCTGAGGGTTTGAATAATCGTAACACTGGTATTTATCCTAACTGGAATCAGCAGCATTACATGCCACAAACTCATTATCACCTACCTATTCAATCCGCTCATCTACTTCTAAGCCTCCTTGGCATACACAGATCACCTAGAACTGGGTTGGATTGACATCTCCCAACTTCATCCTCTGTTGGTACAAAGGCTGCGACCACCACAACCATACAGGAATAAACCATATTTCCTAATTCCCCTGAAAGTCAAAGGCCTTCTTTCCATTTATGCTTTTGAATTATTTCTCCCCCTTCCCCGCGTCCTTTAGAAACATGAGCACTCAACCAAAAAATTGCATAGAAATTATCGACAAGGTTTGAATTAACACACTGATGTTCCTGGGGTTCAAGCATAGGCTCCCTAACATTCAGATTTTGCAGCAAGAGGAAAAAAAAATTGCTTCTGAAGCATGGAAATCACCAGCCAAGCCTTTCCCAGGAGGAGTCATTCCAAAAGTTCTCTTCAGAAATTCATTTTTCTCTCTCGGCAATTACACAGCTCCTCTGCATTTCACCTACAATTTATCAAAGTTAAATAAAGACATATTTTGCATCTGTTGCCTGTATACAGAACGAGTTACATGTCACTATCACGCCACCTGAGTTATTTCAAAACAGAGCTTATGCCACTAAGCTATTCCCCAGTGATACTATATATCCCAAATAAGCCTTTCTTCCCTGCCAGATCCTAACAAAATAAGTTTAGAGCACAAATGGAGCTTCCCAAGTTCCTCATATTCCTGAAGGGAGAAATACATCTTGTTTGGCAGACTTCAGTGTTCAAATCTGCCAGGTAAACTCTCCTTTCTAATGACCATGAAGGACAATCCATTTTAGAAACCCCTTTCAACAGAAGTTCTTGGTTTTCAGTCTGCTCATACACTGCCCTTTGGGATTTGGAGCAAACTGTGTGCAAGAGCAGGCTGGCATTTTATTTAGAGAAAGAAAACCTGATTTAATCAGAGGATCTGCCCATTTTGAACCCCCACACAGAGTTACAGATGCAAGCCACGAGCTTGCTACCTGTGTTCGGTGTCAGGCTTGGGACTTTTGCTTTAGAGCCCACTTTTATATATATAAATATATATATATATATATATGTACACACACATTTTCTTAATCTCCATTAATTCCTCTAAGCCCATGGAGCAACACTTCGGGCAGTAGCGTTGGCTGTGAGCCCACAACAATAAGATCTATTTGATTTCTTTATTTCCTGGACGTAATTTTTCTTTACTCCATTTCACTAGATGAGCTCTTTTATTTGCACCTCACCTAATTCCCAAACACAACACTCTTTTGGTCAGACTCAACAAATGACCTGCCTTTGGTAACCTGTGAAAAAAAAAAAAAAAAAAAAAAAAAATTGCCATCTTTAGGCTCAAATGTGGCTGAAGCAGCTCGATTGGGGTGGAAAGGTGGGTTTGCCATGGGGCTGGGGTGCTGCAGATGGTTTTCTCCCACCCCATAACTTGGGGGGGCCTTTGGAGGAGCCCGTCTTGAGGTGCCTCCGGCTGTAAGACGGTGCTTGGCGGGGCTGGGGAGAACGGTGTGCTTTCGCTCAAAACACGTCTGTGTGATACAAGCATTTGCAATATAGGAACAATAGCCGTCCTGCCAAGCTAAACACGAGCTGTTCCTGGAGTTGTTGGCGTTTCGCTTTGTGCCAGGGGTGGAGGGAGGAGGCGGGTAAACAGCCATTAGCTCCGAGCTGCGGCGAAGAGGTGACTTGCTCCCACGTGGCAGGAGGGTTTGGGAGGAGGGAGCTTGGGGGCTGGAGGAAATTCCCCCCCCTTCCCGAGCATCTGGGTGGTGGCAACATCAGCTGCTGCGTTTGCCCTGGGAGCCAAGATGACTTCGTGCTTGGGGAAACTGAGGCACGGCGCCTTGGTTTCCATGCAAGGATGTGTGCGTCGAGCATCCTCCTGCCCTGTTTTTTTTTTTTTCCCCAGCAGCTCATGTACCCCCCTCCCCCGGGTGATGCTCACACCCTGGAAAGTCCAGAGGTAGCATCTCCTCCCTGGATTTGGGGTCTATCAGCTTTTTGGGAGGGTTTAGTGTCGCCAGGGCACCCCACGTCGCACCTCGGAGGGTTTGCTCGGGGTGCAGGGCTGGGGCTGCCCCCGCAAGTAAGGAGCTGCCTGGGCTCGCCTTAATAAAATGGAAGGTTAAAAATAAAAATCAATAAATGCCAGATTATCGAGACGGGATTAATATCAATTTTAAACACCACCCCCCACCCCAACATAAATAACAACCCAGCGTAGCCCAGCTAATGAGATTGGGAGCCTCAGTAATCAAGGAGGAGGATTAGAGATGATCAGAATAAATCCCAAATGATGAGGGACGTTGCCAATGCCTATCCTGGGAAGACCCCACCAGCAGGGACCTGGCTGAGGGGGATGCTTGGAGCTCGCTCTGCCCTGCCCTGAGGTTGGGATGCTCGTACCTGGCTGTGGGTTTGGGCAGAGGCTGCAGAACTTGGTGGTTGCTTGGGTGTCAGAGCCCAAAACCCCATGGCACCTCGCATCTGCATGCCATGGTCAGATCCCACCGTTCCCACAGCATCCCATGGGTTCCCATCTCCATCCCCACCACTTGGGGCTCCGAGCTTGGATCAGGGCGCTGGGGATATTTAGATAGATTTAGATATTGCCTAAAAGCCTGTTAACCCACAGCCCTTGGGTAGCCCCAAGCATCTTCTCCCATGGCCACCCATGATCTCCAGCTGTGCTCTCCCTTCCCAGTTCCCAGCTTAAATCCCCGTGTGTGTTTTTAATGCCTCTGCATGTCTCTAAGCTCTTCTGTACCCAGAAGCCAAATGCTCCTTGTAGAATTCAGATGTCTCCCCTGTGGATTAGATGGGATGGCTGCAAATTCCTTGTAATTTCCTCGTGCGGGGGTCTATTATCCGCTCCTGGGAGGCGAGGGAGGAGGGGGCTCAGGGGCAGCCCCCCCCCCCATTTCCCATCTGTGTAACGTTGGGCTGAGGGGGATGGTTTAGGCAGTGATCCCCTCTCAGGGCTCTGATTGAATTATTCCCTGCTGCAGCCTTGCCCGTGGCTACTTGGGGGACTCCCCCAGGCTGGGGTTTGGTTCCTTGCATGGTGTGATGGAGAAGGACATCTCATCCCCGTGCTGGGGAGGACCACAGCCTCCCCCTTCCCACGCGGGGCTGCCCGGGAAAGCTCTCCCCCTCCCCAGCTTAGCTGGTTCATCAGCTGCCCGTGCTATTAAATATCATCGCTGCTTAATTCAGGTGGCTGGGATGCAGCCCTGGTTACCGGCTGGATTTGCTGACTCAGCAGGTTGAGAGAAAATCCTTTCCCGTAGGGATGGGAGTGGGAACTGGGCAGAGGCGGGGAGGGGGGGGGGAGGTTTGGGGAGAGAAGTCC
>JAOXJM010000052.1:42559638-42570613 GCA_026413425.1 Tringa solitaria
CTGCTTTGGCAGGGGCTTGGACTAGATGATCTCCAGAGGTCCCTTCCAACCCCATGTGATTCTGTGAAGATGTAACAAGAGGCTGGAACAGCCCACCACAAGCAGCAGAGCAGCAGGTACATACCTGCAGAGACTTGTCCCCTCACTGGGATACCCAAATGCAGGACCTGAGTTTAAGTTTGCAAAAGAATCTTTTTTCCAGGGCTCAGGGGAGGCAACAGGAGGGAGATGGCATTGCAGGGAGCTGAGCAGGTGCAAAACACAGATTGCGGAGCCTGGGGATAACAATAAACTCATATTCCTCAAAAAACCTGGCTGAGGCAACTGGTCCCAACAGGGTGGTGGAGAGGACTGGGAGGGATTAAAAAGAGCTACTTTTAATTTTCAGGTTTCCATAAAACTTCGTCAGAGGTCCAAGGCTAAACAGCGTGTCCTGAAGAGACCTCTCAGGGATGGCGTTCACAGGATTAAATCAAGTCATATTTAAGAAGCAGTATTTGCTTAAACCCGAGTTTCCAAAGTAATTTCTTTTAATGAAACTTCAATCCGTGTAAAACAAAGATTTAAATATTCTGCCTACAGATCACATCGTGCAACAAAAACCACATTTATCTTACATAATGAAGTTTTTTTTTAAAAAATAAATCTATTTCTATCTCCCATTGAGAAGAGATTTCATACATCCTTTCCACATATGTCAAAAATTGTGAAAAGATGGGGATTTTTTTTATCTTGTGTATTATTAAACATAATAGTCAGCCACCTCTAGAACCCATCATTGATTGAGATAAATGAAGCTATTTAGAAAAAAAAAAAGCCTAATGAAGTCTCTTTGGTGCCTCTGAAACTCGGCAGTAAAGATAAATGAGAAACAATTTCTTGATATCCATTATTTTAAATTACAGATATCAGCCCTGATGCTGTTCTCAAGGTTTATTGAATTTTCATAGAATATCATCAACTTCTACATTCCACATGTGTAACTGAAATCCCAGACCGACATGTTTTTCCTCTGGTGTCAGGTTTAAAGTGAGGAGAAGATCACCTCTGCCACACGTGGACCATCAATTGCCACCCCAGCTGATGTCACGCTGCAGCTGAACCACACAGAGGAGACACCAAACTGGAGAACTTTACCTCTGTTCTCACTATTTATTTGCCAGCCCAAGTACCTGGTAATTCCTGTTGCAGATTTAGCTTTGTCACAATCTTTCTCCAGAGAATTATTTTGTATTTAGCCCAGCATAGGTTTAAGTAGCCAATATTGCCAATGGTTTTGGATTTATGGGGAAGGAAAAATATAAAAAAGAAAAAGATGTACAAGTCAGGGCCTCAAAATGGTGTTACTGGCTTACAATTCAAATTATTTTTTTTCTGCTTGGTCTGCAATTTACTTGGTGTTCTTTCTGCTCTCCTCAGAAGAATATAGATACAAAGCACAGGCTGCTCTGCTCAAACACAGGATGTACACATCAAACCGAAGCCAAAGGGCTCACTATTTCCAGCTGGCCAGCCTCTGCCCACAAAGACATGTCCCAGTGATGGGCTTCCCACTCACTGGCCCCCCATGAGATGGGCACTGCCACCCTACGCCTCTTCCCACTGCCCAAAACTCCCACTCAGGCATAGAAGAACAAGCCAGTGTATAATTCAAAATATAGATCCTAATCCAACATAGACATAACCCAGAGTCAATCCAGGTCCCCATTCCTTTTTAATTGCCAAGGATTGTGTGAAAAAGCCAGCAAGCAGGATGGGGGTCCCTGCTTTGCACCCACCAGGGTCTGGTTTGGGGACAACACAGACATAGTTAAATCCTTACCTTGCAACCTCACCGCTTCTCCCCCAAAGGGACAACCCACGATATCTCCTGCTGCTGTCCTCAGCCTAAAAGCATCCTCGTTTTTTCTCCTCTGTGTTGTAGACACAGGGAAAGACTTGCAAATATCTCAGCAATTGGGAGGAAGTTAATGACACAGCAGGAGGATGCTGTTGGATTCGTCTCTTACGGTTTTAGTATTTGCTTTATTACATTGGTATGGGGGTAGCGGAGCTGCTACTGGGTAATTTAAATTTAATCATTTATTTTGACACTTTTAACTAGAATGCCAAAAATACCTGAAACTGAGAGGCAGCACTTTATTGTGTGCTGCCATAAATCTACATTACAAAAAACATTCTTCTTTAGTCTAGTTTGATTTATCTTCGAGTGAGAGCTATCCAGAATAGCATAACAAAACATAATACTGCTTAGATTTAATATGGCATTTTATCTATAAACTGGAAAAGGATCTAAACCTCATTATTATAATCTCTAAAAAACGTTGAATTCTTAACTTCACAGCATTTTATAAGAACTTGAGAAATAAGGACTTAATCAGGGCAAGGCTAAGATTCAGAACTCCACCATAAGGAATCTTTTGGATCTAAAAGCTTCTACATGGTAGAAAATAAAATGTTGTTCTATTAGATGTATCCCACTCAATATTGTCCATTAATTTGCCAGGTCCGCACGGAATCCTTTAAAGTGATAGTTGCAATGCCCCTATCGTTTTTCCTCTTTAATCCTTGCACACTCAGCTGGGTGTCTGCTTCTTCTTGCATAACCTTCCCAAAGCTCATCTCACTTTGGAAGTTAAACCCTGGATAGAGGTTTCTTTAGTTCCTTAAGCTCAAAAGTGCCTTGCAAAAGGCTGGTGCTCTGAACTGCTGACAGCTGTTTCATCTTCTGCCTTTTTTAATTGCACAGACTACTTATAGATCTCAGATGAAGTGAAGTAGCACCTTCCGGAGCAATTCCTCCTACAACAGCTAATAGAAGCAGCCCACCATGACCATGGCAATTCCTAGGGTAGACCTGACACTCAGAGGCCCTGGGTAAATGCTGTCACAGCTGTAGCGACTTCTAGGACAGAAAAATCAGACATCCAGCACATACAACCCTAACTTAAGGATTTAAGTCTAATAGCAGAGTCTATTTGGGGAGAGACAGTGAGAGAACAGAGAAATATTGTCAGTTCTCTTTGGGTGTTTGCTCAAGGTCCATTTCTAGAAGGAACCTTGACACAGAATTAACACATTTTACAATAAACTAACCCCTTTGGCACAGGTCTCCAGCCTCCCTTTTTAATGGGTGATAAAATTTACTCTTCCACTTATGCCCTGTGCTGGGTTGAAAGCTCCCGCTGGGTCTGTGCTCTGGGACGTGGAGCACCATGCCCAGCTTCTCAGGAAAGCTTCATACAACCACCCACCTACAGCACACACAGCTCTTCAAAACAAAGTCCCTTACACTGGGCTATTCTCTAGTAGCTTAATCCCAAAACACCTAAAGTGATCTTGAAAATCAGTGTGTTGATAGACATTACATTAGGTGGTCTTTAAACATTTCATGAGTAAAAACAAAAAAAAAAAGTCATAAAAAAAACCCCATCCCAAACCCCACACACATTACATGCAACTGCAGGGCTACTTTCATAAAAGTTGTCATGGTACAGTGGTTTTCTGTATTACAAAGATTTTTCATAATGAAGGAGCAGGATTTGTATTAATCTGGCAGTTTTATGGTCATGGAAGAAAGCTAAATTGTCTGTGTTTCAGTGATAATCTCATGTCAGCGAACTGGTTAATGCAGTAAGGAAAAGAAATCAGTAAAGGAGAGTTGGTAACCTCCTGCCTGATCAGGAGGAGCCGGCTGTTAAAGGTGCATCTGCTGGAGATGCACAAGGAGGGGAAGCACTGAACCAATTCAACATTTAAACCGAGGAGCTCTCACCCCACCGCAGGGAATTCAAGTGCTTCCAGCGCTGGAGGGACACATTGACTTTACCCTGTGGGTTGCCTGTACTTATAAGCGCTTTATCAAGAGACTTATTTTATTCCCTCCCCCCTATTTTTTAGTTATTAAAGAGATGTGTGGTTTTTTTCTGAGTCCGTTGATGTAATTAGGAAAAATCAGCGCTGAACAAAGGTGATGAGGCTACGCTATACATCACCCAGGAGTGCTCCAGCACGTGCTCAACCCAAGAGGAGGCAGGAGGACCAGGAAAGGCACTGGCACCGATTAGAGATCCCAGGAGGCTGCAATTCCCTCCTAACTCAGAGGGGTGTTGGGGTGACCACCCTGCAAACCCCCCACTGGTAGGAACAGAGATGCTCAGGGTTTCACAGCCTGTCCCTGGCCACCTCAAGGTTATTCCCACCATACGGTTGAAGCATCCCGATGTAAAACAAAGAGATTATTAACACACACTGGGGAAGGAAGGGAACACCCTGTATTTTTAACTGCAGATTGCAAGTTTGAGATCCCCAAGCTCCCCGGAACATGGGCTGGTGAGATCCACCCCACTGGGCACTTGTTCTCAGCAACCTCTAGACATCACCATGAGCAGCAAACGTACTATTGGAGACACACAACATCTATCTAAAGCTTCCTGTCAGCTTCAGTAACCTTCAATTAAACATATATGAAAATACAAAAACCCAGCCCCAAGGATCTTGAGACTTTACCAGACGTAAAAATAAAATAAGATAAAGCTGTATTTTAAGGAAGAACAGAAAAAGGAAGCAATGAATTAATGAATTCATTGGTCTATTAAATACTGTTATCAGATTATGAAATGTTAATCCATGTTACACTATCTTCAGAATCCTAGCTGTTTGAAACTATGTCATGAATAGAAATTAATACAAATAAATCCAAACCCAGTAATCAACAGCTGAATTTCCTTCCTGGACTATTTAGAACTAAGTAATTAGGAGAGAGACACAACTTAGAGCAAACGGAGAAGGATCTCAAAATATCTGTCCCCATTAAGAGATTTTGTATTTGCATCCCAGAAACAAAATACATCAGGCCATGTCCTTAGCTGGTATAATGTGATGCTGTCTCATTGATTTCAATAAAGTACAGCAGCTTAAAGACTCTGGGCCCTTTGGCATAATCCCTTCATTTAAACTAAGTAAATCAAAATAAACTCCACTGATTTCTGCAGAGTCGCTGATCTGCCTTTGGGTAAGCCAGAGGAAAGCCAGGAACTGTCTCAGAGGGATTATCACTGCCTCATAATTCATACTAAGTTATCCCCAGGATGGAGATTTTTAGCATGATCTGCAGAGAACAGGAAACTCTTCCCCTTTCCAGTTCTTCCTTTCCCTGCTTGCTGCTGACCCTGGCATCCAGCAAACCCTTCTCTTGCTTTCCATGGAGCTCCATCTCCCCTACCTTCACTGCCAGTATCTTCCCCAGAGCACAGCCTCATGAAGGAGTCAAATTTTTGACATTTTTTCTGGATCTGTGTTTCCCTAGATCCTCGCTCATGATATATCACTGCTAATCAAGCCGCTGCCTGCTTCCTATGGCTCTTCTGAGAAGTTATTACCCTTCCCATTCATCACTGAGTCGAGCTAATTCAGGCAATCTTCCTGATCCATGGCCTTGCACACTCAATTGCGATATTTCAGGTGATATGATATTTCTCTATAATAATAGTTTCACCCTTTGAAGATTCAGATAAAGGACACCACGACATTTTCAGTAATTAGTGCTACAGTGAGATTCAACATCGCTTCTCGGTAGCCGGGAGGAGAAGAGCTACTCCAGCAACACCATCTCTGACATGCGGTGATTGAAGGGGCACGCAGAGGGGAAACAAATCAGAATTTCTATTTGGGTTCTCTCTTTTTTTCCAACTGTTTTGAACCTGAGCTATAAACACGTTGACTGTTTTGTTTTCCAGAAATATTGCCTGTGATGAAGAGAAGGCTGGGAAGCCTCCGCAGGAATCCAATCCAGCTTTCTGTGCTGCCTGGGGAAGGTCAGCTCACCTCATCCATCCTTTGATTTCTCCGTGGGTATGGTGGGGGAGTGAGGAGGGAGAGCTGCCTTTTTTCCCCCACTTGGAAAAATAATTTTTAAAAAGCAGAACTCAAGCACTGTTGATGCTCAACTCTTTTTAAAGCAACCAAAAAATTCTCTGTTTTTTCAGAAGGTGCATACAGTTCTCTAACATTGGGTTTAAAATGCATGTAGGAGGAAAAATAACTAATATTCAAATGCGTTTGAAATAAGTTAATGGAAGGAAATGTAGGCTCCTTGATCTGCCTAGGAAAAGAGATGGTCTCCAAATCCATTTACAGTGATGCAAAATTTTCCACTGCTGACAGTAATGCAGAACACCAAGGTTTTTAAGACTTATGGAAATTTGAACATGCTACAAAACTGCACTTGGAAAAAAAACATGGAGATGTTTTCAAAAGCAGGTGAGTGACTTGAGAGTATGAGATGCAGTCTTCTAATTAGCATGTACTCACTTGAATTTAAAAAGAATCAAAAGAGATCCTTTAGCAAAAGTCTAGAAATATCTGAGTTTCTGAAAATCATACATCAAAATGAAGAGCATCTGATGGGATGCCTTCAGGAAACACCTTGATGCTCACGATTCTGCCCTAACACCTTTGAGCTTAAACACACATTGGAGACTACAGGGAATGACATTATGTGGTCATTCTGAAAATTATACACACAGGAATTAGAAGAAGGAGGTCATATTTGGGCAAAAAACTCAATTAACCACAGCAACAGGTAAGAGGAAAATAACTGGGAAGAATCAGAAGTAAATCACACACCCATGTATGTAGTTTCCCCACTCTCTGCTCACCCCCAGTACTTCTTCCTTCCTCAAATATCATCAGTTTGCCCCTGCAGGTCTGGAGAAAGGGAGAGAGAGAGAGAGACAGACCACTGAAAACAGATTTATCTCTGAGCCAGCAAATAAACCAGACTCTGGCACGAGCTGGAACTGCAAGAGCTCACCCCAGCTCGACTATTTGCAGGCAGCGGCTCCGTTAAAAGAGTGATGCTGATGGAGGCAACGCAGGAAATCACCTCCCACTCCCAGCACGAGGCATTACTTTTGTAAATTACCAAAGGACACAGTGGCTAATAGGATCAGGACCCGGAGTGCAATGGAAGAAGAGAAAGGACAAATGAGTGATGTCCAATATAAAGTGCAGTTTTGTTTGCTCTTCACCACCTGAAGGCAGCGAGCTGCTTCACAATATTGCCTGCATTTATAAGGTCACAGGGTTCTCTCCTAACACGGTTACAAGAGTGCAATCGCCATTAATTTCAATAGAAGTTTCAAACATGCAGCAGCAGCAAAATAAGGTCTTAAAATTCCACCTGTCCTGCAACATATTTATTGTTCTAGAGGGTGAAATCCACTGCAACATGCAGTTATTGTTAAAAGCCAAGAGAGAAAAAGAGATTCTGCTTTATCTAGCAAAATAGGTAGAAATGTAGGCTTTGCTATAGTACTGAATATGCTGTTTGGAGAAGGCGAGTATTACACAATGCTGAATTGAACTGAACTGACCTGAAAAATCACATTTTCTTTAGCCAACATTTACCATTGCTCCCTCTGGACTGTTATCCAGAACAGCTTCCTTCCCAGTGTCGTTGTCTGGGTACGTACAATCTCCTGATGCAGCTGCATCAGCCAAAAATAATTAAAAAAAAATTAAGTAGATGGAATATATCTACCACTAATAAAAAGCTAGCTAAGCCACAGCTACATAGAGTCAAATACCAAGACACCACCTGCAGCACCGAAAATGGAGTTGCTGGTGATGGTGCTGGTGACATCCGAGCATCTGGATTTGGGGACCTCCACTTCGGAGGAGGAGAGAAAGGGGCTGCTCTGTGCCAACCACATTTAATGTCCTCCAACTACAGCTCCTACTAGCACTACTCTGATATTTAAGATTAGAACAACGGTCAAAACCACCTCTCAACCAGCATTTTGTCCCAGGAAATTCACTTTCTTTTACTATTTTCTCTCTTTTCCCCATGAAACAGCATTCCTGTGAAAAACACTACCAACTTAGCCACCAGATATACAACAGCCCATTTAATTGGCAACAAAAGAAGAGGAATGAGTTTATTTCCTGCCACATCTCCAAATGTGTTTGCTCTCAGAGACTGCAGTGAGCAATAGCAGTAATGGAATAAACCACCTCCGTGGCAGGTTGACTTTATCTGTATTAAGGGTTTCATCAACTAACTGTAGCTTTATTGGTACAACATCCAAGTACAACCCAAGCCCATCTACACACCAGAGGAGGAGGACAGCAGGAGAAGGTATAAAAAATCTTGCTGATTTTATAGTGATGTTGAGGCTGCACAAACCTTGGCAGGGATAAATGGGTACCTGTGCACTGGGAAGCACTGGGAAGGCTCACGGTGCTGAACCCTGGGCTCCAGCAGCATCCTTGATGCTTGGGATGCAGCCGTGGAGATCCAGCTTAACTCCAGGCAATGCATCCTTAGCTGAGGCATCCCGCTGTGCTATTGTTATGGTTTGAGAAACCCATAACAATTTATTGTCGTTTAGACAGTTATTCTCTCACCTGATGACCCCTCCCCGAGAAGGGGAATTGGGGAAAACAAGGAAACACGAAGGTTGAGATGTAACTAGATTAAATAGGGTAAGACTAAATAATTAACAGTAATATTAAAGAACCAGTATTGATTCCAACACTAATAAAATACACAAGAGTTATACCCAGCCCATTTCCCCAGCAGGAACCCTGCACTCCCTGCAGGGACAGCCAATGTGGGACCCTGCGAGCACTGCAGCTTTGGAAGGGAAGGGCTCAGGGCTCCAGCAATGGGGCAAGGAGTTCTCAGAATCTCAACCATCAAGATAGAGAGAGAAATCCTCAGCAAACTTTCTAGGTGCTATGGCAGGGGGTTGGACTAGATGATCTCCAGACGTCCCTTCCATCCCCATGTGATTCTGTGATTCTAATTTATATTGAATGTGATGTTCATGGTATGAAATAATCCTGTTGGCAGCTCGGGTCAAGTGCCCAGGTCTCGGTCCTCCTCATCCCTGCACCTCACAAGGTTCAAAACACCAGAACTTTGAAACCCACACACCCGAGCTGGCTATAAAGTAAATATTTTCACAAATTCAGACACCGGAGTCTTCTAAAAGTGCAGTTTTCCCAAGCGTTAGAAGTTAGTCCTGTGTGGCTCAAACCAGGATAGTTATTCAGCAGTGGCAGCAGGTAAATCCACTGACACACCCCAAATCAATGGATTTATTGCTGCCAGTTACACCTAACACAGCTGAATCGACCAGAGGTATACTGCAGTTGGGAATCAGGTGGGATATCTCCATGCAGAGGGTCGTACAAACAGCAGAAGCGCGGTTGTTTATTCTTGGCTTGCTCCCTGTAAAAACCAGCAGGAGAGTTCCCAGCCATCAATACCGAGGTTTAAAACAGGGCCAGCTGGAACTGGGATGACGCAGCGTGCTGGGAAATCCCAGCCCAGCCAAACCAGACCCCAGCTGAAGGGCAGGCTGTCGCCCGTGGGGCCTTACAAAGGCTGTCAAAGACAATGAAAACACACAATTCAAATAAACTGCCTGTTTCCCCACACACACGACAATCGCTCCGGTTCCATTATTAATGCACAAAGTCTCATTTGTCAAGACTTTCACACACAAAAAAAATAAACTATGGAGTTGAGAACCAAGAAAACCTCCAGCATTTTTATGATAATGCTGGGAAGTCTGTGGGATGGCAGATTAGGCTGCACACTGTGCTTCTTCCCAGCAAATCCCTCACCATCATTTTAGATTATTTTAAATCAAAACGAGGAGAAAAATGAGCTGTTTAAAGCATCAGTAAACAAACAAAGGCCTCTTACTAGTAGGCCTTTATCCCCAATTTATGCTGCTTTTATCTTTTGTTTTATATGAAAATGTAGTGCCTTTAGCCCTCCAACTCTGCTACTGCTGCTTTTAACACTTCTACCCATTCAAACAATCATTTATTTACCGTTTCCATTTTTGTTTTCAATTCAAGATGAATGTATTCTTTTATCAGTTATTTATTTAGGATTTCAGTAAATTGATTTTTCCCTTATATGTGCACTGCACAGCTAAAACATTAAAATAGATTAATCCCATTCTGCTCATTTATGTAATTTTTTTCTCACCCCGCTCATCTGATTGTCCGAATTCTCCTTCTGCACCTGGAACCTCTTCTGTAGCACCTCTCTATGTACCAGGGTGTACACATGCAATGCCAATCCAATCTTTTGGGTGCTATTCTAATAGCAATAAGTTGTAGCAACAGAGGAAATAAATAAACTTAAGCCTGCACGTAACAGTGCCAATATTATGGTGCTAGCAGCTCTGGGGTGCCCAGAGCATTCAAACAGCCCCATGTCCCCAGCTGGCTGTCCAGTCCAATTCTTCCACTTTGGTTTGAGCCTGCCCCAAAAGCTGTGAAGGATTCTTCCCAAGACCCACAAAATTTGCTTTTTATCAGCCTGCGGGAAAACAACAAAGTGCTACTTTGCAGCCTTTCTCCCTGCCATTACAGATGCAAGCACGAATGTGCTCATCTCTCTATTTTCATCTCCCCAAGCCAGGCATGTGCCCAAAGGATCATGAGGAGAGGGACTTGCATGCCATGCTGGAGGAGAAAAAATAAGTGCATTAAGGAAAGGGTGCAATAAATCAACACCTGTCAGGAAAAGGTGCCCACAGAAACAAACCACACATGAGCAGAGTGTTTCAGTCAGTTTTACAGAACTCACCCCAAAGTGATAAAAAATGAGAAGGGCAAATTACAGAGCAAAAACTGGAATGCAAATGTCCTGACACAGTAGCTCTCTCAAATTCTCCTATATATTTTCTCTAAAGCCTCAGAAGAGCTTGAGGAAAGGGCTGCTGCTTTTTTTGCCTTTTTTTCATCTCATACATTGGGTCAAGCAGAGAAGTTTCCATAATCCACAGCCTGTACAGACTTACTGAATGCAGCAGAGATCTAATGGAAGCCAGTGGGATCCAGGTGAGGGCTGGAGCCCCTCTGCTGCGAGAACAGGCTAAGAGAGTCAGGGGAGTTCAGCCTGGAGAAGAGAAGGCTCCAGGGAGACCTTATAACGGCCTTCCAGTAC